>VWZS01002574.1:369935-529497 GCA_013397075.1 Rhabdornis inornatus
CGCTGCAGCCCCGAACTTTTATTTTTTTTTTTTTTTTACAAATAAACCAACCGAGCGGGCCCGGATCGTGCTGCGGGGGGGATGCTCTGAAAAGTTTGGGATTTTTTTGGGTTTTATTCCCACGCCGCTTGAAATTGAGGGCTTTCTGTAGAACATCAACAAGCGGCTGAACGCGTGGCTGCAGTGTTAGAGAGCGAGCCGGGCGGCTGCTGGGTTTCGGGCTGGGCTGGCTGCGGGAACAAGAGCTGCTTATTTTTCTGCCTCAGTCCCCCGGTGCCAGGTTGGATCCGTGAGGATGTCCCGAGCCTTGTGGAGGCTGGTTGGTGCTCAGGAATATCCCCAATGCGCTCTCGGCTAGCGAGCACCGCTCTAATAATGGGGCGATTTCCGATTCAAAGCCCGCTATCCTCGGTGAGACCTCTGAAATGTTTCCTTATGCCAACATCTTGCCAGCCGCGGTCAGAGTCCAGCGGAGCCGCCGCTTCCTTGCGCTTCCCATGCAGTAGCTGGCATCCGTCTCCCGAGCGTGATTTTAAGCCGAGTACATTGGCTTGTGTTCTGCTTACTAAGCTCATCCGAAAGGACCCTTATCTCCTCTTCCCTTCTTTCTAATGCAGCGCTGTCTGTGTGCGGGAGTGTTCGGGGGGCCCTGGGGGCTGCGATGTTTCCCCCGGGGAGGCAGTGCCCGCCTGGACCGCACTTTGCCGGGGAAGCGCCGCTCCGGTGCCCCGGCTGCAGCCGGCGCTGCCGGCTCTGGAGGCGGCGGAGGTGCCGCCAGCATCGCTAAGCGATGCTCTGGCTGGCTCTGCCGGCAGCCTTTTCGCGTTAGAAATCCCCTGCCACCAGCACTTGTTAGTGCTTAAATCACCTGGCACTCGCTGGGCATAAATCACGGGCTTGTGTGCTGTCAGCGAGTTCCTTTGGAGATGGGGTCTGGGACCTTCCCTGCCGGGGAATCCCGAGGAGCCTGGGCTGCCCTGTCCCTGTGCCGGGGGCTGGATCCTCCGCTCCCTCCAAAAGTGCGGCTGAGTGTTTCGTTGGCTCTTTCCCTGTGGGTGCTGGCACGTTGTGCACGATTCAGTGCATTGTTACGTTTTTAATTGGGATTCTCTCCATCCCTTCCCTTCCCTTCCCACTGCCAGGGCAAGAGCAGAGCCGGGAGGGTCCCAGCGCAGCAGCAGGCAGAGGCTGGGATGCTCTGCGAGGTTGAAGGGGAAGGAAGGGTGTCCTCACGTGGTCACAGGCTCCTGTGTTTCTCCCCCTTCCGTGCTGGGCTCTGCCCGGTTTCTCAGTAGCGAGCCTCGGTGGTTTGGGTGTTGCAGCATCAGGCCTTTGCATTTCTCCAGTTCGAGCACAGCGCCTTGATGAATTGCTGCTCTTTGTTTCCTCCCCTCTTCTGACAGTGCCCAGTATTCCAGCCTTCCTACAAACAATGCTCTCTTGTAGTCAGACAACTATTGCTGGCCCATTTTATTTTTTGCAGCTACAGTATGGATCCACTCCAACAGATAGGCACTCTAACACAGGCAACTTCTACTTGCACACTGCTTTACTGTTCAGGTTTGCTCATGCCTAAACACTTCATCACTGGGTGCAAAACGTTTTCCCAAATGACAAAAGTCATGGTGTGCATTTTCCTTGTTTTGTTTTTGCAGGCACACAATGGGGATCTTACAGTTAGACCCACATGCAAGCCTGGCTTCTCAGAACAAGACTACACAGCATTCATCTCCCAGAACATCATGGAAGGGCAGAAGTTACTCAAAGGTAAGTGGAATAAAAAGCTTAATAGCTTCTGCAATAACTGTATTTTCAGGAGGTGAAAGGAGGCTTAAAGATGCTGGTTTTGATGGTGAAATTGTCTGCAGAATTATGTTTGTAGGAGGATGAAACACTAAGTGGTTTACCTGAGCACAGGTTTGAATACAGATGAATCATTCCAAGTCCGTGTGCTGTCTGCTTCAGGTGCATTGTTTGTTACACTATGCAAGGTCATCACTTCACTCTTGAGTCTCCCACTCCCACCCTGTCTGAAGGAACTCTGCATCTGATATTTTAGAAAGTATTTTTATGTATGAAATTCAAGGATCCCTAAATTATCTCTGCTTTGAAATGGATGATAAAGCAGACGTTGTTGTTGGAAATGTGGTAAACAAGCCTACAGACATTCTGTTCACAAATGTGGCATTCATTTTCATTACTGCCCCACTGACAACATGAAAACACAGGCGAAAAGAAACTACCAATTAGCTTTATAGTAATTGCAGGATTATAACCACTTTTGTGATTGTAAACTCTAAGATGTTTTCGTAATCCAAATAACAGTAGATTATTCTGTGTATTGATCTGTCTCCTTTTCAAGTTAAAAATAATTAAACTTTATATTTGCATGACACAGAAAAATATTCCAAGAGAATTTTTGAAGATCAGAATCCACCCCCTCCCCCCAGAACCCCATGGAGTTGGGGAGCACATCAGGACTTGGTGCTCTACTCAAGGCTTGATAAACCCTTTGCAGTGTTTCCCTGGGTACATTTTGCTCATATGCATGTCTGTCTGCCAGAAAGCTGGGATTTCTGTCTTCCTCCAGAGCAAACACCTGCTCTGTTACTTTGATTTTTCTCAGAAGAGAGGGAGAGTTGTCAGTGTTCTCCCTAGCTTCAGCAGAATCCAGGACTGGACATTTTTGCTCTGCATGAGTTGGCAATCACTTTTGTTCCTGTGCCCAGTTGTCTTAGTGTTGCTGTTCAGGAACTCTCTTGACTGGCCTGGCATTAATTAGTAGACCTTGGGGAGCTTATTTTTAGTTTGAAGGGTAACCAAAGAGGGAATTGAGATGGACAAGCTCAAGATTATGCAATCCTCAAGAGATGAAATACCAATAGTTTACACGCTGTGTAGCAATTTTTCCCAAACGTGAAGGCAGCTTTACAGGTCAGTCTGGAAACTGAGTAGATTTCATGCTCTTTTAGCTTTGCAAATTGTTTGCTAAAAAATGTTCTTAGAGTACTGTAGAAAGCCATATCATAAATATATTTGCTCAGAAGAGTGGTTTTTTGCAGTTTAGTGCTTGATAAATTGTGCTGTGTTTATAAAGGTGGACAACAGGGATGGAGCAGAGGCACTGGGTGGCTGTGACTTTCAAAACAGCACAGTGGCTGTCATTTCATTTCTGGTTTAACTGACAATTTTTAAATATGAAATTATATTTACACAGGCTGTCAAGTTGATTTGAATGAAAATATATTTCTATTTGATTTTATCCTTTAGGGACCAGTTGTAGTTTTGCATTAGTCATGGCAAACCTGCCTCTGATTTAGGGCTGAACTCACCCTGGGGACGTTATGTATCCATGCCCCACTTGTAAGATTCATGTCCTGATAACATTGTCCCATGATTTAAAAGCGTTTTCTCAACAAAAGGAGGAAGAAAAAAAAGTGCAAGCGCTGTGTTTGCTAATAAGTCAACTATCATCTTTGCATCTTTTAATCTACAGTCAAATACATGCTGTTGTTTATCATAGGAAGCAAATATATCTAATTAATTTATACAATAATGGGCAAGAAAATTCTTCTTCATGCTTGTGTTGTTCTTTATATATACTCTAGCATGTAAAATTGGTAGTTTTCCAGTTTAGGTTTAATTTTACTTCCTAGCACTTGATGTGTCTGAAGCATAAAATGTTTATCTCTTTCTTCCATCTGGGTGAAGTATTGTACAATAGTTCAGACCAAAAATGAGTTCAGATTGCTTACATTATCATGTTTGATAGATTGACATATGTACTATTTCACACCATCTTACCACGCAAAGCTCTGCTGCCAGCTACCACCATCTTATTCATCAGCATTCAGTAATTCATCTGCAGGCCAAATGGGACTGTTTGCCTGAATTTTAAAAAAATAAAAAAAAAGGTAGGCAGAAATTCACCTGTCAGTGCTTTCATGGAATCTGGGGGGTGGAAAAAGCATGTCTGTAGCTTGGATGGCTCTCGGGGGATTTCACAGAGCAAACATGAGATTTTTATCTCACCTTGTCCTTGGGAAGGAGAGGTGGGCAGTCCTGGGACAGTTTATCCCTGAAGGTTTGTCCATCAGAAGTCAGGGAGCATGCAGACCTCAGCATGGTGGTGAAATTCCTCCACACCACGGGGAAGTTTGGATGGTTCAGGATGAGCTGTGTGGCAATAAATAAACCTAGCAGTTCCCTTTTAAGCTTTGCAATATCCAGCTCTGAAATGTATGCACTGTTATGAATGCATCAAAATGAAAGTGTTTATAGTATTCTAGGTTTGAATCAAGTTAAACAGATAATGACTGCTTATAATTGGTTTATTCCAATGGAAATAGCTTAGCCTTAATTTGACAACAAGAGCTTTTACAGAGTCATTGTTTTATTATAAGTATGCCGTAAGCTATTAGCTACTACTTTGTGGTTCATCTTATTTGCCTGAGTCAGCTCTCTAACATGCTCAAAACATACAGATTCTAGCAGGAGCTATTTGTTACACAGTAATTAACTTGTTTATGATAAATGGATGGGAGAAATGTCACGGCATTTTGTTTTATGTATAAATGAAAAGCATCTGCATTCTAAAAATTTCATGTTAATTAGACTTAAAATAGTTTTCCCCAGTAGTGCCACAAATACCACACGCTGCACATCACTGCCAACACTGTGGCCTGGTGATGGGGTGGTAGCTGAGGTGATTTGTGGAGCCAGTACCTTCCTCAGAAATGCCATCACTGCGTCTCTTAATGAAAGCTACTGGGGTGTAATCTGTTATACTTTTTTTGTCTTTGTGTTTGTTTGCAGGGTAATAAACTTAGTCTTGATCGCTGATGCATGATAATGTTTAAGATGGCTTTGTTAAGTATTTTCTTCTTTAGCCTAAGGGGAAGATCTCCATGTCTGCATTATGGCAGAGGACGATTGTGGCACAGGGATCTTTTCCTCTTTGTTAATTATTCATGTTAACTTAACGTGGTGAGAACATTGGTCCTGAGGGGTGGGGAGCAGGGACAAGAGGGGCTGCACTGAAGCAGTTCAGCAGTGTCCCAGGGGATCTGATCCCTGATGTGAGCTCAGTGTTTGGGAGTGATGAAGACCAGCAGCCTCTTGGGGAAGGAGGGAAAGGAGTAGGATGCTGAAAGTGGTATGCAATAAGATACTCTTGCTATTGGCTTTATGCCCTTCTTGAATTCTTGGTAGTGTTTTTTAAGATTATAATTAATGAAAAAAGACATTTTCAAAATTAGAAGTTCAGGTTTAATTGTCACTCTGTGGGACTGTGGAGACTGGCAGTGGGTGGAATGACATCAGGGTGTTGAATGCATTGTTTCTCCAGTGTGGCTCCAGCACCTCTCAAACACACCTAAACAAAACAACTCACAGCAGACAGCACAAGCAGATGAGAGGTAGAGCCACTTTGTGTTTTTTCATCTGCACTGATTCATGTTTCTTTGCCCACCCTGAGCGGGGGAACATCACTTGTGTGGGCAGCCACGTTTGGGGACAAGTGTGTGGCAGCACAGTTTATTTTCATATGGAGAGATGAATAAACTCTGCCAGCATGTTCTGCTCTAAGCAAGTGTATGAAACCAAAGGTAGCCAAGCTCATGCAAATGCATGAAAATGTAATTGCTTCAATTCTAGGATTTTTTTACTAGCATGATTCTTGGTTAAGAACAAAATTCACAAAGGCTTTACTGCAATACCTCTTTTTTTTAAAATAAGAATTCACTGTGGAGAGCATCTCTTTTAAGTTTTTAAGAGGTAGGCTGTTCCTCGTGGTCCAAAGCTTCTTGTTCTCAGCACTTAGATTTCAAAACCTCCATCCTTTTTAGCCCTCGCCATATCCAGTATTAAAACTGAGGAAGGCTATGAATACTGTTTAGAAAATAATGGCTGCCTAGACCAAAGAACCCCCAGCATCTACAGTTTCCCTGGGCTAGTGGAGAATACTGTAGATGGTGTAGGCTTCCCACTTTTCCTGGGTTTAGAGTCCAGGAAATAGCCACGTTCCCATCTGCTGTCAGTTTTGGCAGGAGCTTGGTTCCCACAGGCAGGTCAAGGTCTGTCTGCAGAGTGTGTGTGGATGTCTGTGTTTTCCAGGTGCCCTCTGGTGTGTCCTACAGGTGCTTTTGGAAAGGGAAGGGCTTGAGGAATGTTGGGATTTGTTCTGGGGTTTGGTGAGGTCCTTGAGCATCTCTTAGGGCTGCTGGGTGCTTGCAGCAGCTCTGCTGCAGCCTCCTGCAATTGCAGCTCTGGTGCCTTCTCCAAGCTGCTCAGAGTTGAAAAAAGCAGAGAGGCTTTTCCATTCATGTTTTCATTATTTTCTGGTCTGTGATTATCCACGGAAAGCAGTTACTGAAGTTATTGTGCACGTAATTAGCTTCACAGCTCCCTAATAAAATCTGAAAGTAGGGGAGCATCCACTGAGAACCCAGGACTCTCACCCTCACCTTTCTTCATTCCTTTCTCAAGGGGAGGAGAGGCAGACAGGCATCAGCTCCAGTGAAGCTGCCTCTCAGAAAACTCTTCTCACATTCCACAGAACAACTTCTTTTAAAAGCAGTTTCTCGTGATGGGCATGTTGCAAATCAAAACCATAATTTCCATCCTGAGTTCCAGGGGACATCCCAGAAAGAGCTGCTGCAGATCAGGGAACTGCTGATGCCTATGTATTTTTAATGTTGTTCTTCAGATCTAACTTCTGACACAAAAATGATGTTTAAGATGACATTTTTATCTAAATAAAATTGCAGTTAATGAGACTGGAGTAGTCAATAACACTCTGTAGAGTTAATCCCCTTACACTGTTTAATAACTGTATATATTGCTTTCTAGTTCACAGCTTTGAACCAAACTCCTCAAACCCAAGCAAAAATTACATTTTTCTACATTCTGGGGAGTTAACTGATTTTTATCTGAATAAATCTGCTTCTCCAACAACAGACTTGAAGCTTCTATCTTTTTTCAGGGATTTGTCTGTTAGAGAATTGTGCTGCTTCGAATTAGGCATTCTAAGTAGGCATTAAGGAAGAAGATGAAACAACAATTTCTGTTGAATAATTTATTAATTTCTTTATTTATGCTTAGGCTTTTAGGAAATAAACTGTGTCTGGAACAGTATCAATTAGGTATTTATTGTGAAATACCTGTTGTTTTGAACACTAAGCTGATCATTTTAGGTCTTGTAAGGTTGGAAAATGTTAATTTTAAAGTCAGTTCTTTGTACAGGAATTGACTGTCACTGACAGAGCTCATGAGCTCTGATCTCACAGAGCAGATGCTGAAAGCATTCTGGAAATTACCGTTTTTTGCATGTGGCAATTGAAACTTATTTATTCTAGCAGTGAAGCATTTTCTTGCCTAATTTTCATTGACCTAATGCCAGTTCTCATTGCCTAATTTCATTGATATTTATGTACAGGTCTCCTTCTGCCTTAATTTCTGCCCTGGAAATGAGTCTCATGTTTTTTTAGAGGGAGCTTATTTCATTGCAGACTCAAGCTGGGGAAGTGCTTGGTTCCACAGCAGTATGGGCCATGTGCACAGCTCATAGAATATTTTAGCAATATAGATAATACTTAAAAGTCTTATTTGAAGGGCAAGAAGAGATTAAAACTACAGAGGATAGGATTTCACTGGAAATCTGCTGCTTAATGTTTCTCATAGAATGTATTTGAGTAACATAGGGAAAGAAGGGAGTTTCTGTTTGATTTGAGGTTACTGGTATATTCAGAATTAGGGCCATTGCTGTATCAAGTGGAATTTTTTATTTTCAGGCAAATGGAAATAGTAAGAACTTAGACCAGAAAGTGGTGTTTGAAAAGCAAAGCTCAGTCCTTGCCTCTGGGAGCTCCAGCTTTGAGTGGTTTGACAGGAGTGTTGGGATGAACCTGTGGCTGTGATTCCAGACAGGTTTCCCCAGGATCCTGATGTGGAGCACTGCAGGAGTCTCTGCAGGCTCAGTGGAATTGATCTGTATCCCTTTTTGTGCATGCACACTTTTGTGCCCCAGCCAAAGATTCTGAAGAGGGTTTGGCTTCACATTCAGTTTTCCTTTTGGTGCCTACATGAACCTCAGGATTGCTTTTCCAAGTGAAACCCAGAAATGTCCTTGGCAGGGTTTTCTTACTGCTTAGGATGCCATGATATATTTGTTTAGATTTTTAAAAATACTTACTTATTAGTATTTCTGAAAGGAGAAACTGGGAGTGTTGGGGTGGTTTAGCCTAGAGAAGAGAAGACTTTATAATTGTGTATAAATTCCTTGTGAGAGTGTGTTGAGATGAGGTGCATGGAGGAAGGGCAGAAGAAAATGAGTGCTAACACTGAAATGCAGGACACTGCACTTTAATGTGGGGAGAAACTTCCAGTGAGGGTTGTCAGATACTGGAGGAGCTATCTCAGAGAAGTCTCTGTTCTTGGAGATACTTGGAACCTTCCTGGACATGGTCCTGGAGCCTGCTTTGGCTGTCCCTGTGCTGTGCAGGGCTTGGGTGAGCAGCTCTGCAGCTTCCACTGGGCTCTGACCCTGGGAAACACTTTGCAGGTGAATGGATGAAAAGACAAGAGAGGTGAACTGAGCTTTTCTTCAAATACAAATCCCACAGCTTTAGATAAAAACATTGCAACAGCCTGCAAAACATGATCTTTACTAGGAAATTGTGTTTCTTTAATTTCTTGGAAGCACAACCTCTAAAGAGGGAATAATTGAAACACCAGGGACCAGCATTCAGCTGTTTGCTTCCATTAATGTCCAGACTTAACCTAGGCGTAGTTTGTCTCCTGGCAGAAGGAAATGTTACACTTGCATTGAAAAAGCACTCAGTTTCCTCTTTATTTTTAGTAGGATGAAAGAGAACATGTGGAGTTACTGTTTAACCCAAAATATTTGTCTTATATCAGCTACTCTGCTCCTTTCAGGAGGATGTTTGTTTCCTAAGCAAGTTTTCTGACATGAAAAACGCTTGGGCTGAACAAGATCTTTTTTGCCACAGGCTTGCGATTTTTCTTGTTTATATTCATTATCCCTAATTCATTTATTAATTTTGGATTGCAGTGGCACAGAGGGAGCGGGAAGTGGCAAATGCTGTGGCATATGGGCTGCACTGTCATTGGGAACACTGAGCCGTGCTCGCTGCCTCGTGACCCCAGGCTGCAGCATCCACATCCCCTTTTCCTGCTCCCTTCCAATACAAAATTCTAATTATTTTTTTTTTTTTTTCAAATTACTGCTGCTGTTCCTCCGCACTTGCCAGCATTCTGTAGCAGAGAGCCAGTGGCAGTAACTCAGTTGTGCTGCTCGGGGTCACATCAGCTGCAGCCCATTAACACCAGCGTGGTAATGGCAGCCACTGTGTGCAATGCACAGTGGGGGTGTTGGAAGCTCCTCCAAGGACCCTGAAGACATGTATGGGCCACCCATGAAGGAGAAGAAAGTAAAATAGATGCCCTTTCTGCTCTGAAATGAGCCAGTCTGTTTTCATTGATACCCAGAAGCACTGCAGTCATTAAAGGCTATTACTATGCCTATTATAAATCACAATTTCCTAGCAGTTCAGAGGTTAGTCAGAAAAATTACTTTTAGTCTAAAATTTTGTTAAAATGAGTTTGTCTCGTAGTAATTCCAGTCCTTATTATATGAAATTGTCTTTAAAATAATTATGAATGTAGCAATTATCCAAAGATAAATAGTCAAGATTACAAGAATTTTTCTATACAGAGCTATGTATCTATCAACTCTCTGTCGGTTCATGTCTAGAGAATCATAAAAGGCAGGTCAGTGGAACAAATGCCTGTTACTTCACCATGTAGCAAGAAAAGCATATTGGAATTACTGGTATAAGAAAGAAAAGCATGCAAGCTTGGGAAGATGATGGAAAATAAAGAAATTGCTATAGGTGATAAAGTGCAAGTCAGAATTAGTTTAAAGTATGAAATTTAATAACCTGTTTGTTCCTGATGCAGTCAGTGGGGGTGAACTGGTAACTGTGTAAATGCCACAGTTCTGTCACCGGGTCTCGCTGATTTCACCAAGAGCTGTTTGTAGTGTCACCTGTTGGTGTTTCCTGCGCTGGAGGAGCTCAGGAGGATTTCTCGTGCACACTCCTTCTCCAGGGCATGAGCAGCTCCTTTGGAATGGGTTTGTCCCTGACAGGGACTTGAAGATCCATTGGTGGGGACCAAAGCCAATATATTTCATTGCTTCTCCTTCCTTCCTCTGAGTTTAAATGGAGCTGTCTTGATGCAATTTAAACCTGTTTGTCATGGACACACAGAAGTTGCTGATTTTTTTTTTCTCCTCCCAGAACAATCAAAAATATTTTTTTTCAGGTTCTCTGGGCTGAACCTCTCATTTGTTGCCTTTTGTGTGTCGTGCTTGGCTCCTTCCTCTGAGCCCTTGTCTTTGTTACTAACATGATACTCCAGGTCGATGTGACACTGCCAGCCAAGTCTCACGGTGCTGAACAGACAGGGAATATTACTTAGCCTGGTTTGCAGGCAATATTCCACTTGATTTATCTAATGTGATGATTGTTTTTTTCTTAGCAGTATGATACTGTTGACTCATGTTCAGCTTGTGATCCAGTATAACCTCCCACATCGTTTTTTTAATGAACTGCTACCTACCCAGTCATTTTCTATATGTGTAGTTGATTAATCCTGCTGAATCGTGTTACCTTGCTCCTCTTCTGTTGAATTACATCTTATTTTTGTTTTATCATCAGCCTCATCTAACTGGTTTGGGTTGTTTTGAATTCTGATCTCGACATCCAACAGTGTTGCAGTTGCATCCTGCTTGTGTATGTTTTGCAGATGTAACAAGCATATGCTGCATTCCTTTATCTGTTCTGTTAATAAAGGATTGAACAAACCCAGTTCATAACAGGCTGTGGCAGAGCCCATGTGATAGAGCCTTCTGCTCTGACCATGCACCATTAAAACATGCTCTGGGTAAAGTTATTTGAATAACTAAAATTGGAATGGTGGCTTGGTGAACAGAGCCTTTAGTGTCTTGGTATTGTCCTTTGGCATCTGTGGAAACACAATTCCAAATGTCTTCAGTTGTCAGTACTTTTCCAGACTTTTATGAGAATTACAAATATTGAATTTTCACCATCTAGAGACATTCCAGGATAAAAGGCTAGATTAATGGAATTTTGATGAAATGTTGATGTTGGAGGGGAAGGGCTGCTGGAATTCTCTGCCCACTGGGATGTTTAAATGCCCCAGCTCAACTGCTGGACCCGAGGTATGTCCAGGCTACAGGACAGTGTTCATGTTGGCTTTCCTCAGGATACTGGAGGTCTGCTCCTTAAAAGACATTTTTGGTGGAGCTGTAACTAATCCCGATGTGAGCTGAAAGAACAGGATTAAATCAAAGCTAAAGCAGTGCTGTACCTGGATGTGGAGTTTAGACTCTGGTAAAATCTGTTTCCACTGCTGGCTGGGGATTTCCACCTTTGCTGTGCTCCCATTTCCCAGCTCATCTTGGAAGGTGAGGAAAGCAAGGTGTTCACCCCCCACAGAGCAGCTAGGTGTTGCACTGCCTGTTTTTATAGATCTGTATTATTCACAGAGCTTTCTAGGGGGCCTAGCCCACACTTAAGTATTTTACTGTTTAGTATCTCTCTTTGATTTTGCCCATCACGCCTGTGTGTTTTGGTAACTGAAGAAAGGCAGATGCTTGCTGCTCCCTGTGCTGGAGGAAGAGGTTGCTGAAATCTTCTGGAGCATCTCAATTTAGAGGGGAAGAAGAGGTGGGCTAGAGAATTTCCAGTATTTTGCTCCCAGTGAAAATCCTTCCCTGGTGAGGCAGAAAAAGTCATTGTTTCAGACCCTGGGTGCCCTGGTGCTTGTCCTTTAGGAGCCTGATGTTACTGGCTGGTTGCTTTGCTCCCTTCAAGACAGGTTTACACAGTTACACATGAAAGGCAACTGTTTTGCTCATCTCCATAAATCTTAAATATTTTTTTTGTGCCTTAATTATTTTGAAGGTAAACTTCCACTTATATACCTTTTTATGGGCTTCTGAACATTTTTCAGTTGATTCAGTGCTTCCTTTTGGTCCTCTGTAGAAGCTAAAGCAATGTCGGTAAATGGCATTATGAAAAAAAGGAATTTTTCATATTGTTTGGATTTTTTCTTTGCCTGTGGTCAGGAGGGACAGGTTAAGGATGAAGAAAAATATGTGTATGGTTGATAGGATGAAGGAGAAACTATTGGTCAAAGCAAGATTTGGAGTGATGAAATATTCAAGGATTGCAACTATCAAAAATGTTTGGATTGCACCCAAAGATTTCCCCATCCTCTTTTCAAATTGCAGGAGGAGACCCTTGTCAGAAGTTCAGTGATCTCTGGAACGATAAACTCCAGATGCCTGTTCAAATAACTGAATAGGAGATTGATTATCTCTGTGCAAAGTTTACTGAAAGATTTTTCTTTTTTTTTTTTGTTTGCTTGGAGTCTCGGATATAAAAGAAATTCAGAGTTAAAAGGCTGCTTGCTATTATCTGCTAGCAAGCAAACTACTCCAGTTTTGAAACCTCGTGGCAAGAAGAAAGAGAGGGGATTTAGGGTGGGCAGTATAAACATTTCTTCACCAAAGAGGTTGTTAACCACTGGCACAGCTGCCCAGGGCAGTGGTGGAGTTCCCATCCTTGGGGGGATTTAAAAGCCATGAGGATGTGGCACTTGGGGACAGGGGTCAGTGAGTGGTTGATGGTCTTGGAGGGCATTTCCAAGCTCAGCAATGCTCTGATGCCCTCCCAGCAGGGCTGTGTGGGCAGTGCCTGGGTTGGTGTTAGCAGAGGTTTGAGCATGGCACTGGGGATTCCTGTGGGTGCTGGATTAACTGTGGTGTTCTGGCAGAGATCAGTGCACATCAGGCCTTTCACCAGAATGAATTTTCATGTATTTTCAATAAAAGGAAGCTTTATTTTCCCTTTCTGCTTTCTTCCCTTGGCTGTATCCTGTTAAAGAGCAGCAGAACCAAGCAGTGGTGGCACAGCCAATTTTACCTGTGCAATAATAGAGCAAGTTTCATTGCCTGGAAGATGTGATGATGAAGCAAAGTTCTGTAAATGCAGCAGTTGTGTCCTTTGGCAATGCACCTGTAAGAGGGAGAGGTTGACATCTGTGGAGTGGGGCTGTTCTGGGAAAAAAAAATTAGAAAATTAAAATAAGGGTGGGTGGGAAGAAGAGTTGTGGGTGCGTGGGGACCCCACAGAACTGCTGGGTCAGGGTTCGTGTTTGGTCTGGACAACACCAGAAGTGGTGCAAATTATGGAGACTTAAAGCAAATATAACAATATTTCTGCTACAGTTTATTAACAGTCTGAGTGGATTTTTTGACCTTTTATCTGCATCAGGGTCCCTTGTGAGCAGTCCTTTATTGCAGTTTATCTGTCTGCACTTCCAGGAGAAATTTGTAGGGAATCCACACACTGAGAAACTTGGTCTTAGGAGAGCTGTCCTGAAAAAGGAAAAACAAAGACACCAAACAAACCGACAAATGCAACAACGAAAAGTAAAGAAAAAACCTCAAGGTTATATATCAAAATCTGTAACACATGCTCAAAAAAAGTTAATATCTGGTGAATGTCAATTAAGTACTTCCTCAGCTAATAAATAGCTTAGGAGGTATAAAATTTAATACTCCTAAAATTGCAGAAGCCTTTGAAGAACACATTTAAATTGGACTCGTTGGAAGAAGGAGATTTAGAACTGACCTGTTCAGAGGTAAGTAGTGAAAAAGATGTGATGGAATGAGGCTGCATTCCTCCAGTACAGAGGAATTTTGCCTCAAGTTTTTCTTCCCTGATGTGGCTTTTGGAACAGTTTATTTTTAAGTTCCTGTGTAACACATCAGCTGAACTGCACTGGTAACAGTGGCCTGTTTATTTCTAAGCCTATTTTTGGGTGTTTCTGAAGGCTCAGCTGGGCTGGGAGTGGGTCACTGTGCCACAGAAAGAGCTTGAAGAGCAGCTGTGTGTAGTTCTGCCCGTGGTCATACTATGGGTCCTGCTCACATTTGGTCTTAAAGCATCAATCTGTTCCCCATTTCAGCATCTCAGGCACCAGGTTCCCACTCGCCTCCTGTTCTTTCCCCATCATGGTCATCTGTAGGTAACAAGTGAGTTGTGTGCATGTTTCTGAGGGTGGCTTTAGGCAGATTTCTCAGTTTGTGATGGGTCTGTCTTTGAGAGGTGAGCAGATGAGAAACAGAAACTGCTCTGAGGTCACAAAACATGTTGTGCTCATTCTGAGTTTATTTGGAAATCAGAGCAAGCCAAACTTTGCCTAGTTGGCTTGCTTCCTCAGGAGCAGTACCCCCTGTTTTTTCCACTTGTGTGTTTTTTCCTAGTCCCAGTGGCAGTCATTTTTTTGGCACTTGCAGTTAGGAGAAAAAAATTAAGTAATACATGGCATTTGTTTTGGCGCTGGTTGTGACTCATAAATAGGGATAACATCTGTGCTGATAGTTTTTTGTGATATATAACCAGATTGAATGAACCAAGTTTTCATTTATTGCTGTTCTTTTGCCGTTGTTATATTTAGGGAGCTCCAGTGTAATGAGTGAAAATATATGATTATGTATATTGCTCCTGTACAGATCAGAATTTATGTACATCCTGTGAATTTCAGTTTGGCCAATGTATCTTTTTAAACTAAAAATGGCTTATTGCCATTCCCTGAGCCTAAAACTTTTTCAGGATCCTTCCGAAATCTTAGTCTCTTGGAGGCTCATACTGCTGCCAAGTCTATACCATTCTTTTAATTAAAAGACAAAAAAAGAGAAGTGAAATTTCCAGTGGGTGTAAATCCTGATAATCGTGAAATGATGTAAATCGGTGCAGCTCCTTAAGTCATTGGGAGTATTCTGACTTACATCTACTGAAAATCTGGCACATAATATTCCTGCTGGTCCTTTCTTCTGCCCAATAGCTGCTCTACACAGAGTTGGCACCGTGGACAAAGCACTCTCTTAGGAGCTGATAGAGGGTGGCACGGCTTCCAGCACTGCTGATTCAGCACAGCAGAGGCCATTTCCCTGATTTCTTTGTGAGTTAGATTAAATTACTCTGCAGGCTGGACTGGAGCCACAGGCCATAGTTTTACAGCCTTATAACATGGTATCCTAGCCCATGGCATCTGAGAGGTCTGGCTGTGTGTGAAGCTCTTCTGCTTTGCTGCTAAGGATTTTGGGGTTTGGTGCTCGGCCCATTTGTGAGGCTCACGGCAGCAGGATGGAAATATTTTGATTGTCATGTTGAGGTGCACTAAAGTGGGGCTCTGTTAATGGAGGAAGGGCCATCATGGGGATCAGGTTAGAACGAAAAACTCCGCTGTGTGTGTTTGTAATGGCAGTGTTTCTTTAGATTTGCCTTACAGAAATGCAGGATAATAAATAACAAATGCGGGATTTAATGAGCACCGGTGAGGCAGGGGGCTTGTGCCATCAGAGCTGTCCCAGCTTACCAGAATTTGGAGAAATCCATTTCCCTTTGTGTCTCAGTACAGGTGCATTTCTCATTTAATCTGAGCAGCTGAACCAAGGGGGAGCAGTGGGGAGATGCTCTTTGTGGTGAGCTGTGCCCTGCTCACATCCTGCAGGGCTGGCGTGTCTGTGACTGCTGTAAAGAGGCAGGAGCACGTTTGCTGTTCTCTGGCAGCTCCTGGCTTTGTGTATTTCCAGAGCAGAGCCAGCTCTGCTGTGCTCTGCACTTGGGCTCGCAGTGAAATTAGTCTGACTGTCTTTGGCCAAGTCCTGCTCTTGCTCTGATTCACCCTTTCCCCTCCAATCCTCATGGTTGCAAAAGAGACTCTGGCTAAGGGAGAAAACAACTGTTAATGAGGAGAGAAAAGGTCAAACAGATCAAGTAAAAGTCATCCTGCTTCCAGCATGGAGAACAATCTGAGCTGATCCTGTCCAAGCCAGGTGTTAGACTGAAGTTGAGACCAGGCTTAAAAAATTTTCACCGTAAATTTAGAAGCTTAATTCTGTCCCTTCTCCCTACCTGACTTCCAGTCACATTGTTTTATAGCCTTAAGGGGCTTGCATTATATCAGGATGGGCACCCCACATGTGGTTATCTTGGAGTTGCATTATTGCCTTTCAGCTTTATCTCTGTAGTTTAGAGATAAAAAGAAAAGCACCACCAAACAAAACCCTCTGGTTTTAATACAAAGATGAATATATTTTTGCAAATAAAAAGTATTCTTGATTCAGAACGTCAGGCAACAATTCTCTGGGTGTGATACAGAGGTGAAGTTCATGTTGCTGGTTTCACTGCAAAAACAAAAGTGGGCAGATCAGGAAATTTGTTTCTGAGTGGTTTGTTCTATTTTCTGAGCCCTGGTTCAGTCTCATGGACTCTGGTAGAGCTGCTGCACAGAGGGTTTATCTATTGATTTCTGAATGTATTGTGCTGTTAATCTAAAACCTCTTTCCCCAGTGGAATTTCTATTCAGAAGGCTCTAGCCAAGCTCAAGAAAGTTATTTGATTTGGGAAGTTTGAAAGAATAATAAAAGAAGGATTGATGCAGTTGGATTTTCATGAGCTCAGTCTTCTAGTAAAATAGACAGGCTTCTTCCTCCTGTGTGTGTCTGTGGTGCTTGGCTCATTATTTAGGAGGAAAGCAGAGTATGGAGATCACTTAAGTTTTACTGTCTGAGAATTTTGCAATTAGGAAACCTGTTCAGAAGAAAGTAATGAGAACAGTTTTGGTGATATAACAAAATATAAAAATTAATGGGTTAGTGCAGCTTTGTCTTTCCATAAATTTGTGTGCTTTGTTTCTTAGCAATTGGGCCTTTTTTGCTAATTTTTAAACTAGTAAAAAATTTAGTGCCAGTGTTTGGGAAATCCATCTAATTTCCCAATAAGACATATGTGGCAAGGGAATTGCACCATATAAGCCAGGGAACTTTGTTCCTCAGATATTTCCACAATCCTTTAAGTATTGGAGATTAAGTAAGCCTTTTAAAAGAGCTGTGACAGGAGAGAAGATGGTGCTTTGTGGATCTTCTAGTTATTAAAATGTTCATTACTTTTGCTGAGAACTGAACAGGGCGATAAACAGTCCTGTATTACAATTTTAAAAAATCCCAAAAATTACTTTTTGCCTTTGAGTGCACTGGTGTTGTCTGTAGTGCAGGAGTTAATGAAGCAAAGAAATGAGATGAAATTGGTAGTGAAATTAAATAAAATAGAGGGGTTTTTTTTGGCTTTTTGGGACTAAGGTCCTGTCCAGCTGAAATCAATTGCCCTTGACTTCACAGTGCCCATGGCTGGCCCAATAACAGGTTTATTCTGTTTCATTAGGATGTTGTCAAGTTAAGTCATGGAAGGTGGACTTACATCTAAAAAGAGACTCCTTGTGAGGATTCCCTGTCTCTAGAGCACTGCAGTTTATTAGACATGATTATTTCTTCCTTGGGCTTGGAAGCACACTTGTTGCTCTTATTTATGCAAAAAATGCAGCTCTCTGGAGGTATGTGATTAACCTGAGGCATTATTTTGTTGCAGACCCAGGTGGGAAGCTGGAAGTTCACAGTATGCATGAAGAATTATCTGGGTGTGAGGCAAAATGTTGTATTAACTGTGCAGTTAGTCTTTGTCAGCAGCATTTTCGTTTCTTCAGCCCGTGTGGTGACTAACCTCACAGAATTTTTTGGTGAATAGTTCAGTTTTCTTAAATGGGCTGATTTTCTTGAGTAGGCAGAAATTACATCTTATTTCATGTCTCAGATTTGGTTCAACTGAAAGGCCAAATCCAGATTTGACTTCTTTTTCTTCCCAAATGCCTGTTTAAGCACCAGGTGAATGGGACACCCAGGATTTGGCTGAGGGAATCATTCACAGGGACTTAATTTGCTGGAGCTGGGGTAAAGAGTTGCATTTAAGACTGGTCTAAAAAATCAACTTTGAATCAGATAGGAAACAAGAGATTCTTTTTTTGTCCTTTTTTCTTTTCCCCCCATGTAGAAATAAGTGCTTTAGAATATCTGAAACATCTACCAGTATCATTTCACTGCTGAGAATTGGGTAACTGTGTAAAATTATATTGACCTGAGGGGATTGAAATATAGAAGTGGCCTTGCGCTTAACTGTGCAGGAATCAAACTGTTTTACTGATAACATTTTATTGATTCATCTTCTCTCGGTGTTACAAGTAGCCTGAAGCCTGGCAAAATGAGCTGGCAATGTTTCTGTGTTGTGGACGTTGCAGTATTGCAACTCTTCATAGGTATTGAAATTTTATATATGGGCTGAGAGCTCACGTAATTATTGTGATTTGTAATGACTGAGACTGCAGATGGGGCTTCCCAGAGGCTTCATTTCAAGCTAGATAACTGGTAATTTCTCTTTTCTGTTTAAGAATCTGTTGTCCCTCCTTTTCTCTGCAGCTGCTGAGGTTTTTCCTCTGTGAAAAGCTGAACCGTATCTCTGACTTAATGAAGATGCGTAAAATGATTGAAATTGCCTTAACAAGGCAGTGCTCTATACAGAGCAGCAATGAAAATGTGTCTGGCTGTTTGTCCTTTTTGTAAAGGAACTGTGCTTTCCCACCATATTATAAAAGTAATAACAATAAAAAAATACCCTTCTTCTGACAAAGCTTTAAGAAAATAAACGGCTTAAAAGACCACAATGGCAGATTGTGAGTTCAACCTGTGTGTGTTGATTAATTAAATTCTTTTGAAAGAGCTAATTTCATGTATTTCATTTAATGAAAGCTTATTTAAGATTTTAATGATGTGGGTCTTTTCTCTTCAGCAGAATGCCATATTGACTCATGACATATTTTTACACAGGCTTCATTCTGCCGTGAACAACAGTGGTTGGAAATGTGAGTGCTTGATAAAGTATCATTAAATTAGCTGATTGTAGTTTCAGATTTTTATTCTGCTACTTCACCGAGATACGAATTTATCACGTTGTACTTGCTGGTTTTAAAGGTGCAGCATTGTTATTGATTGTGCTGCTTTATCTCAGGTGTTCCATCAGCCTGCTGGCAGGCTGGTTCCCTCCACAGTCTTAGGCAGTACTGGCTTTGTGCATTTTTTAATTGTGTGCCTTTCAACTGTGCATACATCTTTTTTATTGTAAACATCCTAAAAGAGATCCTGTTCAGGGGTTGTACTGAGCCCTTGTGCTCAGCAGCTCTGCCCTGTCCTGGGGCTTTGGTTGCTGCTGTAGGGAGGTGAAATAGTGGGTGTGTGGAAGCACTGCTGGATGGGCTGCTGTCCTCAGCTGATTTCCAGGGAATTGGTGAGATTTACCAATGCAGAGGGAAAAATCAGTTCTGCTCAAGCTTTATAGGGTGTGCATTTGGAACAGGGGTTTCATCTGTTGGCGTAATGTGATGTGTGTCACAAATAAAGTCAGGAAGACAAGGGCCTGCATCTTGGTTAGTCAAAACTTTCAGATATTTTTCCACATTGAGTAGTGGATTTCTTCTACAAATCATGGAACTCCCAGACCTATTCCAATACTAAGTGTATTGGAAACGGATTGCTGTCAAGGCTTGTCCATCTAATTAAATTCCCTTATTAGCACCAGAGCTGCAGTCTTCCAGAGAAGACATTAGTTGAATAATCTTTCCAACTTATCTAGGTTAAAACTGGATGGCCTTTTCTAAAATGCTGAGCTGAAAGTTCAGCAACCAAATACTTAAGTTCTAGTCACCCTTTTTGTATGATCTGTGGTAATTCAATATATTCTTTAAATATAAATTGGTATTTCAGCTGTTCTGTGAAATATTTTCAGGCTTCTATTATCACAAGCTCTCGATGCCGCAAGGACTCTGTCACCTCACACTTCAGGCTGAGGGCAGTCCAGCAGTGATGGCTTTTATGCATTAATAGAGTTTGTCATGATTTATTTTGGCATATTCTTAGCCAAATATAAGAATCTTCTTGTAATAAATAAATTCCTGCTGATCCACAGAGGTTGTTTGTGCTCTGTACTGGTGATTGTTGTATCTTTAAAGGAGAAGGGAATAGCAAGATTTTGACAGAGAACCAAAACAAGTGAGGTTTAGTAAGAGCCCTGATGGATTTTCCAACAGGTGGGGGACTTGGCCTTGGAGGGAGCCACCAAGTGAAATGAAATATACTTTGACCCTTGAGCTTTGCAAATGGGGATTGAGATTGATTCCTAGCAGATGTGCCTTAACCCAGCAGGATCCACTGACCCTCTGGAATGTGAGAGCATCCATGGTCCCACTGCCCCTCCACTCCCACGTGGGAGGGCAGGATGGTGCAGGTGGGAATGCCTTGTTTCCTTCCACAGATGGAAGGGAAAAGTGTCTTTGTGTCAGACAAAAGACCCACATTAGCTCAGGGATGGGAATGGAGAGCTTCGTAATAATACTGAGCAAGAGATGTTTAAAAATTGCCCGAAGTTTCAGGAAACAAGATATTTGTGCTAATTAGAGTATTTGCCTGTCATCTTTATTCACTATTTAAATAACAAAAAGCCCTCAAGTGAAATCAAAGCGTGGTGGAACATATTTCTTGAGTCTCCTTGATCAAAGCTTAGAGAAGGAGGGGAATACTGCTCATAACTATTTCCTCAAATTCAGATGGGAGATATATTCTCTATTGTAGTCCTCTCTGTTGAGGACTTGTGTATAACCTGTGGCAAAGTGATGGATGTCTGTCAGGGATCAGACATGCTGCTCCTTTCCAGGTGTACATGTGATGAATTACTATTAGTTCTGTCAGGATGTGACAGAAATAAATGTCTTCAAATAAAAACAACCCGGAAACTAAATGTGAATTGTTTTGTTCTTACTTATTGACTAACACTGGTTCAGTTGGGCACTTGTCTTCTTCTGTATGTACCTCTTGATCTTTTCTTAGATTGCAAATAATCTCTGAGATGGCGATCACCATTTTCCTGCCCTGAGTTTATAAAGCAAATGGCATAGTGGGATCCTGGCTATGTGTGGGGTCTCCCAGCCTTTATCATGAAGTCAATTGTTAATAAAACAAGCAGGAGTTCAGTCTCCTGCTCAGATGATGTTTTGGAGCAGATTGATACAGAAATCTGGTCAGGAATTTTTGGTATGTTATCTTTTGGTTTTAGTTTGGAGTTTCTGTATTATTGTTGTCTTTAAGGACATGATTTTTTTTTTTTTAGCAGGGGAAGAATGCACCCTCTAGACCCGAATAATTGAAAAAGGTTCTTCAAGCTTGATCATCTATGAATGGTGGAAAGTAATAAAAGAGAGATGGAAGCTTACACCTCTCTGGAGCCAGGTGGGAGGCAGTGGTCACACACATGGCCTTTAGAGCAGGACAGACAACCCTGGGACCTTGCTCAGCTCAGCTGCTCCTGGCACTGGAAATTTTCCATGTCTGGTTGTGCAGTTCTGAAGGAGGACTAGAAAACACCCAGGAAAATGGAAAGAAGCGTGCCAGTATCATGACAGGAGATAAGGGGAAATAAAATCTGCAGTGGCAGGGCTCGTGTGCTGTCAGGCACTGATGAACATCTTACTCCATTCTCAACTCCGCAATTGGCACCAGAATGCTTCAGCAGAAACCAGCTGATTGCTTTGTTTCTTTTCATTCTGCACCTTCTCGAGGAGGGAAGGAAAGGATTCCTCCCTAGATGTGTTAGTCAGACCTTGAGGCTCATTACAGAACCCAGCACAGCCAACTGAAGGGAACAAAGCACCAGCGTGGTGCCCCCTCTGATCCCCCACTCAGACATGCTTTTGTCAATGGAATGCCATCAGCCTGGAGGATTTCCTGCTGTGGGAGCTCCTCACCTGTACTTGTGTAGCTGACTCCTTCTGAATTTGCAAGCCACAAATGGTGTGTCATTTCTGCACAGGTGGCTTTAAAGGATATTTTAAAAATTGCGTCCTTTAGTCCACTATTCCTACATCACATTTCAAAGAAATAGGTCAAATCAGTTGGAAGAAGAGTTATCAGAATGTGTTACTAATCTGCAAAGAATAAAGATGAAGGTTCATATTTGGGTGCTCTAGGTGTTTTTGGATTTGCCACAGCTTGATTTTTAGATCTGTCTTTTGACATTTGTCACCATTAAAAACTTATAGCTAAATGTCTTTCAAATTTATGGATTTTCTCTTCTTTTCCTTCGCTCAGCTAGATGAATACTTAGAGAAGGGTGTGCACTTCTCCTCAGAGGCACACCCAGAACTGGAGATGAAAAGGAGCAGGGGAAACTGGGAGAGTTCAGTGAAGTGTCTGCCGGGTTTCAGGAATAGTTTAATTTATGGTGATAAGTTCTCTTCAGCAGTTGACTTGCTGTGACCTTAAAGAAAGCTCTTGCAGACGGAGCTTTCACTATTTCTGGGAGAAGTTATGTACTTTGTGCATGTGTGGTTTACTGCCACAGATGGGTCCTCCTGAATTTGGAGGCCAAAGGCAGTAGCAGAAGGTTAGGAGATGGCACTACTGCATAGTAAATTTCTAAAAACAAACACATCAGTTTTTACCAGCACCCTGTAAGGTCTGGTTCAAAATATATTTAAAGACTGTAAAAATAAAATAAAAATAAACCACAAACACACAAGGAAAGGAAAAAAAGGATGTGTTTGCCTGCTTGCATGCAAGTATCCCTGAAAAGTTGATGGGTTCATTTTTACTTATTTATGGGCAAATTACAGAGGTGCATCTGTTCCTTCTCTGTATACAGCCAAGCATCTCAAATTTCTAAGATACTTTTTGACATTCTTTGAAGATTTAATGCCAGGTGGAAGATCAGTTAGAATTACAGATATCTTGAACTTTGAAAATAATGCTTCTGCTGAAAACTTTTTTACTTTTGCTCCCAACTTTAATGAGGCACAGTCTAAACATCATAGTAAGTGAAGCAGCAGAAAGGGGAAAAAAAGCCAACCCGACAATTCACAAGAAAATATTTTCACATGTTTACAGTAGAGCCAGAATATTTGTGCTGTGTTTATTTAATTCAAATGCTTAGAACTATGTCATGTTATAAAAATAGTTTTATTGGAATAAAACCGTAGCCTGCAAGTCAGGTACCTGAACAGGGGGCACTCAGCTGGAATCCAGTTTTCAGAATTTTTACAAGTTGCTTATACTGCTGCTACTAGAGAGGGCAAATAATTTTAGGTAGAGCTCTCTTTGCCTGCCATTAATTGTGAGAGTTAAGTATGTGCCTTTAGATAGCAAACAACCTGATTTACATGTACAATCAGGTATCCTGTAGCCCTTCTACATCTTAATTGTGTCTGCCAAGGGGGAGTTTTGGTTTAGAGATCACACCTCTAAAAGTGGAGAGCACCAGGTTGTGCTTCACTGGGATTTTGCTTTCCTTTGCCTTTTTCACTTAAATTCAATCACTCCTTCAAGTAAATATACATATATATATATAGACACATATATACATATATACATATTTACATATATATACACACATCCCCTTTGAAAGCATGGCCTGAGGAATCTGACACTGGCCATCAGTTAGTGGATTTTGCTTAGTAATTGCTTCATCTGTTCAATACTATTGAAAATACCCTTGAGCAGAACATTGCTGCAGGGGAACAACACTCTAAAGCAGCAACCTAATTAATGAATCTTATTGCCACTTAGACGAGCATTATACAGCTGGCCTTGGTTGTCAGGATGGATCTGTTCCTGCGACGTTATGTGTTTGTCCAGGAATTGGTGCAATTATTAGAGAAATGAATGAAGTGGGCTTGGTGTGTCTGGGTCTCTGGAGGCAGCAGGTTCCCTTTCACTGTGCAGTTGCACTCCTGGTGGTGCAGGTGTCACCAGCATCTCATGTCTGTGTGGAACAACAAATGAATTCTCCTGGCTTTTATTTTATTTTATTCTCCTGGCTTTTATCTGGGTACCGTGACCAAGATGATTCCTTGCATTCAGCTGAAGTGAAAACAAAATAGTCACAGCCAGAGTCTGAAAGCAGGCAGATTGTTTTCATACAGTAAAAAGGTGAGCAAAACTGAAGTAGGGAAGGATTTTCTTTTTCATTTAGTATTTTAAAAAACACAAACTCTTGTGTGTATGCAGAGAGCACCCAGGTTTTTGTGAATGGTGGTGTGGAATGTTTGTCTCCAGCAGAGTAATTTGAGCAATAATACCTGCTGCTGATGTGTGTTTTCTGAAGATCTTTTGAAGGAAGTTATTTTCATAACTAATTCTTCATTCCTACCTTTAAAAATAATGAATGCTATGTTTGGGATCTCTATTGCTGAAATCATTCTACCAAAAAAAACTGTAGCTCTGGGTGCAAGTCAGAGCTTGTGTTTCTAATTGAAGTCATAGACAATTTACTGAGCAATCAACAAATAAAAATTCTGAGGTTGCACCAGCCCATTTTTTGATGTCCTTCCAACCTTGGTTACTCTGTGATGCTGTGAAAAAAGCAAAAACACTTCTAAGAACTTCCTGTTCTATCAAGTGCTACAGTGACCTGCTCTTCTTTCAGAAGATCTTTTCTGAATGATGCCAAACCTATTGCAAAACCCAGTTCTGCAAGTCCCCACTCACATGGGGAGATGAGACCCCACGTTAAGGACCCCCATATTTCTTATAAATCCATTCACTTTCTGTGGTATTTTAAAGTGTAATTTTCTGCTTCTCAATGGAGACTCGCTGAAACCTGTGATTTCCACTTGGCCTTAGGAGAGTTCTTCGGATGAAATGATTTTCATTAGAAAATTCCTCTGATGGGCTTATGAACTTTTAATGTGAGATCATCACTGAACCTTTTTTGTGTTCTCTGAAGTGACCTTGGCACGTGGTGAGTTCTGATCCTGGAGCATCTTTTCTGGTTTGCATGTTGGTGATTAATGAGGCAGCTTCTCTGCTTCAGCCTGTTCCTGCTGCCCCAGCTCCTGCCTGAACTGCTTGGCCTGGCACAGGTCTGCCCCACTTCTGCCTTCCCTTTATAGCTGCTTCAGGCATTCCTTGTCTGTGTTCTGATGTCAGCTTCTTACTTTTTTAAATTTTTTTTCCATGTAGGGCAACACATGAGCACACCTCAATGTGAAATTTTCTGAAGAATTTTTAATGCCTGCAAGTGGCACTTGAGTGGCTAATTCCAATATCTCCGGCAGTCAGTTGATGAAGCATTCTTTGCCTTATGATTTGAGTAATAGAAGTAGTTGCATCTGTGGTTATATACCAGAAAAATAGCTTATGCAGCTCTTTTCAGTCCCTTTGATGCATTGGACGTGGCCACAACACTGTTTAGTGCTGGCCAGTCGTTTTCAAGTCAGTAAGCATCTGGGTTGGTCATTAGGCAGCAGAGAAATCAATTAGGGCTGGTGGGGGTGTGTTTGGAGGAGAGGATTGAAATACATGAATTCTATTGATCCATTGTCCTGGATAATCAACATCCCCACCAGCAGATCTTAAAGCTGTGTGATGACTCCATGGAAGTTCCTTTCTGCTCTTGCACCTCTGTTCAACCAGGAGCAAATCCTTCATTCAGCAAAGATAACAACTCTCCGAGGTTCCAAACTCCCAACTTTGATAAAGCAATGAGCTAATTAATAAAGCATAAATTGTTAGTGTTTTTCTGTGGAGCACTGCCGAGGATCCATTATTTTATTTAGTGTATTTGTCTTAAAGTGATTATGTTACTAATTATAAGGCTCACTAGTCTGTTTAACAGGAGTCCAAATAATTATAATTTGTTTGCATTCCCACCCCGCGTATTTTCATGCAATAAGGAAAACATTTTGTTGAATGATTAATTTTGTGCATGCCTCTCTGTATGTTTAGGAAAATTAAATGTCTCATTTTTGTTGTAAATGAGAGATTTCTGGTTTTGCTACTCTTGTTCTCAAGGTGCATTGGTAAATTTTGAAGAAACTTGAAGATAAAGCCACAGAGGGGGACGATGGGTTCTTAGGGATGGAACTCAGTATGTTCCCAATAAAGTCCATAACAAAATTCCTTTCGGTGTTAAATTCTTTTGCATAATTTGTGTTTTTAAAAAACGAGTTGAAGTTCTTATTTACAGGTTATCTTGAAGCAAAAGAAATCCTTCAGCCTTGGAAACAATTTGGCAGCCAAGTTCCATTGCTCTTACTGGAGTAATTTGAAGGACAAAATTCGTAACAGGCTTTTCAATAAATGCTCAATTTAGGGCACCTTGGAATCAGCAGCAGCATCACAAAACCCTGTGTGAACTTGGAACATCCAAAGAACATGTTATTTAATGTTAGGAAAAAATTTGTCAAGATTTTATAAAAAGCTCAGCAAATTGAGGCATAAGTACTGAAGTCACTTTCAGAGCTGCACTTCAGAAAGTGGCTCAAATGGGAAGTCAGCACTGTGAAGTTAACTCCTTGTATTATGGCAGAAAAAACTTTAAAAAATAGAGTTGTGTCTGGGAATCCACTTGGAAGTTTGCTGAAGTTCAGGTAGTGAAATGCTTGCTTGGAAAAAAGACCCAGCAGAAAAATCACAATTTCAAACTCAGATAATAGTTTCTGAAAATAGCTGGGCTGCCAGAATGTCAGAGTCAGGAATGAGAAGATTGCTGAGGGGAAATGGCAGAGGAACAAGGGGCCTGAGGAGACGTGAGGAGCTCGCGGCTTCGTCTTGGTTTGAGGGAGAGAAAATTGCTTAGTGCTACTTAGAGCATGTCTCATTCAAAGATCTCAAAGCTTGCTGAACCAAACATAATCCTTTGAAGACAGGTACAGACTGATGAGCACTGTGCTTGTCCTCGTGGTGCTGCTGTCCCTGCCCTGGAGCATCCTGATCTCTGGGCACGGTGGTACCACGGAGTTCAGCACGGGAGGGAAGAGGAAAATGCAGGAGGGAAGAGGCTGGGGTGACAGAACACACTGAAATGCCATCACTAAGGTCTGGACACCACCATGCTTGTAATGAATAAATAAATAAGTCATCAAGTGCAGGTGAAGATATTTCCTTTCTTCTGACATCCGCGTTTGTTATTCTGCCAAATGTTTCCTTTACTTGGGAGAAAATTGGAGCAGCCAAGATTCTTAATATTAAAAGACCTCAGCGGAACTGTTAAAATTCCATTCTGTTCAAAATTTTAATGCCAGTTGGCTGTATTATCTCTTTATAATTTTCTTCTTCAGTGCATACGTAACTGCATTAGTTGGTCATTTACCAACAGACTTGAAAGACCAATACCATTAGCTGGAAAAATAGCTAGAATTTTTTTTATGTAGGAGAAAAATGGAAGTGTTACTTGCTTTTTGATGATGGTAGTAGTGGTAGTACTTATCTTTTTTCTTTTATTTTTTCCCCACACTTCCCCCATAAAGCATGAACTCCAATTTTATCTGCCTTAGTGTGAATAAAAACAGTGCATCCTCAATCGAGATGCATTAATAGAACCCCTTTTATTATGCAAGTAATAACTGCACTGGCAGCTCTCGTAAGAGCTGTTACAATGCAGGAGCAGGTCCTGAGAGCACATTTGTCATGGTAATTTCAAACACAGACCTTCCCTGCAGAGTCTGCAGGAAGACCTGGTGTGTGCAGGTCACACTTGGGGTGGAGGGCTGGGAATGAGGATGGGGAGCAGCTGAAGAACTCTGGTGTTAATCTGAACCCTTTCCCTGAGCCTTGCAAAGCCCTACGAGCAAAATGGTATTTGATCAGTGCTGATAATACATTGTCAGGCGTTTAGGCAACATGAAACTGTTTATGCTGAGCTCCCTGAACCAGAAGGAGAAGGAAAGTTCCTAATGAACCTCCTGGAGAGCTGAGCCCTGAGCGTTGGGTCTAGCACTGTTTTTTCATCTGATGCCAGACGGCTCTAAATAGGTCTTAAAGCAGCTCCAACAGTTTATGCTGTTTAATAAATCTAATCTGTAAAACAGGTCACGTAAAAAAAACCTAAAAACTTTTCTTCTAATTACAGTAAGATTTTATTGAATGCACATTATACATATAGATCATAATACTTATTAAAAAAAGACTATTAAGATTTTACAGTTCAAGATTTTACAGGCAATGGGAACAGTGGAAGCCTAATGCTTTCTGAGAATCATATCTGCATTAGCAAGATAAAGGACAATTTAGGAAGATTACAAAAGCAATGATTTAGAGTACAACATAAAAATCTGCTGAGAACTAATTCGCAATGCCAGCTGCTGCTAAGCTTCTTAATCTTTATCTAGTTCAATTAAAATCTGAATGTTTGGGATTTCATTAACAACTGGGGACTTGGAAATTACATGCACTTTTACACTGTATTCAACTGCTTATGCACGTTACTGGAAGTTGCCCGAAATGTCTTCAGGTAGACTTGAGATATAATTAAAACTTAAGTGCTTAAAGGATAATGCAGAGGTAAAAGAGGATTATTTTAATTTTTCTGTCAGATCCAATTGACAAAAAAAGAATCTCGCACGAGTTGAAACGAGTTGCAAACCAGTCAGAATTTTAATGCAGGGGATATTTATGGACGATTGTGTGATCAGATGTGCAGATCAAACAGCCTCATTGGGGGGCGGGGTGAGTCGGATATTGTCATTGTGCCCTGTACTGCTTGTGGTTTTTTGTGGAAAAACCACTTCACATCTATCGCTCACTTCTGTACTGATGTAACCACGCTGCTATCAATTAATTATGCATTTCAAAGAATCTGCAAGTAGGCCTTTCTAAAATTAAACTAAGCAAAGTGATGAACAAGCTTTTAATCACTTAATACTGTGTATAAAAAATAGTTTCTTTCCATTAATTCCTCAAGAATAATTCTTCTAAAAGTTTTCCAGAAGTAGAAAAAAGCCTTTTTTTTTTTTTTCTTTTCCTTTCTTCATTGCTTGTCTCCTCTTTTCCATGAAAAATTTACCCATCATTGCCATACCTGCTGATTTAAAGGAGGGAAGTGAAATAGCATTGAGCAGCTCTGTATTTTGATGCAGTTCATTGAAAAGGCTGAAGATTTGGATATTTGATGGTGTACAAGAACACTGACTTTTTCTTGCCTGTGTGATGGAGTAGATGTCATGCTGGCTAGGGATGTCATGCTGCATTTCCAGGGAGAGCTGGGTGCTGATGGAAGTGCCATGGGCATTTATTTCTCTCTTTATTCATTAGAAGCCTGGTGGTGTCCAGACTTTGGGGTTTCACAGGGTTGGGGGCAGCACTGTGGGATCTGCTAGTTAATCTCTGGGTCAAATCCTGAGCTGGTTTAAATTTTCAAATGGGAATGGATTTCTTTCTTTTTAATTATTCGGGTCTAATGATCTTAGGTGCCACGGTAGGATGTGGAGGTAAGAATATTTCCAGTGTGAATGAGGGTGTTAATGGTGGTGATGCTCCTCTTGGAAATGTTGGAGAGGTGTAGTGCTGCAGGATAATTGGTGCAAGACTTTGAGACAGCCTGGATGTGTTTAAACGCTGTGTTTTGATCAAGTTAACTTTTAAACAGTGTAATAATAAGAAGAAATTGTTCAGTAGCAAAATTTCTTAAAATATTTGGGGAGTTGATGTTAACTTTTGTCATGGTGCTGTTCTTAGCAAATGAAGAGAGTGAGGTTTTGCCTGCCTGGCTACTTAAGGGGTTTTTTCTTTTCCCTTAAAAAAAAAATCATGCTTGGAAAACAAAACCAGTGTGTAGGATTACTGCTATATATAACTTTAAATAAAAAACAAACATTTTCCCCAGCTCCCTGCTTCCATCATACTTTTAAGTGGAAACATGTGACCGGGTAACCCAATGCAAGTGGAGAAGGCAGGGAAAAAAAGTGAATTTTGGGTTGGGCATAATCTGGCCACAAGATTTATCTGCTGGGGTAGGTGAGCAGAAAGAGCAGAAAATCTGTTCTTTCCTCTTGACTGTGGAGTACATTGAGTCTTTAGAGACATTTCTTTAGCTCTGGGGTTCATGCTGTGCTCTCAGAATGGATCAGCCATTGTTTAGGTGGCCTGGTATGGTGATCTGGACTTGGGCTTTTACTCCTTGGATTTGGGTCCTGTCAGAAATGGAGGGGTTGTTATCAAAGATTAAAATCAGCTTCCTTCTTTTTTTTTTTCCTTGTAAAGAGAAAACTGAAATAAATAAAATGAAGGGTATTGATATATCACAAATGGAAACAGTAAATGTGTCACTGGGGAGATGAGTGGGAGTTGAGAGCAAAGATAACTACAGACATGAGAATTATCTGTACGTTTGGCTTCAGATACTGCAATCTGTGCCACGGATTGATCCTGCAGGAATAATAAATACACATTATCTGTAATTATTCTCGAACTTCATAAACCTTGCTTTAATAACATCCTTTGCATCATTTTGTTTTCTGAGATCTTTTATTTTTATGACACTGTCAGGCTTTTTAATTTTAACTCCAAGAAAATTGCTCCAGCTGTTATAGATTTTGTCCCAGTTCTGTTCTCTGGAGGCTGGGAGTTCCCTTTGGAGAGTTCAGGTAACAGGTTGGAAGTTTTCTATGTCTGAGATGATTTTTTTTTTTTAAAGAAGATTGCAGGCAGTGAATTTGCAACTTTTGTTACAAATACAGTTTTGGGTATTAAAATATTTCTTAACTTACATCCTACGGTTATTATTTTTTTATTTAAAAATATGATGTCAGATAGGAAAGATGTTCTTGTTGCATGTGTTGTGATGTGTTCTTTTATCAGTGGACACAATCGAGTGGTGTTTGAGTTACCAGCCCTCCCATGGTTGCTGACTGAGCTGGGATCATCATGGATATTGAAACTGTTTATTGGGTTTCTTCTGCTGATATAAGTGTGATCACATTCCGTGATGTCCTGAGGTCTTAAAATATCGAGAAACAGCAGTAAGCAGAATTTCAAGTTCAGCTTTTCTGAAGAGCAGGAATTAAATATAGGCCAGTGCATTCTTGTGCATTCCTGGTGGTGTGCTGGCCACGTGTTGTGAGCTAGGGATGCAGTTGAGCTTTAAACCAAAATTTGAGTGCACACTTTTATTTCCTAATAGGAAAAAAAATCTCTCAGACGTCTCTAATTTCCATCACTCAGGTCTCACCCCTGTCCTTAATAAAGTGGGTGTCCAGCTGTGGGCTCTGGGCCACATCTGTCCAAGTAAAACTGGCTGGGCTTTTGGTCATGTGAGGAACCCTCAAGGGAAGCAGAAACATGAGTTTTAGTGAAAACCTCAAATGTTTCACTTGTTCAGAATCAAAGATTCAGTTTTCACGCTAATGTACATCTCCATACTGCTGTTTCTTTAACTTGTTAAAAAAAAAAGTAAATTTTTAGTATGAAAAATAAAACTAATTAAAAATTCTCCGTCCTCTGTTTCTCTTTTATAAAGTGAAACTGGAGTGATTGTAAATAATTTCTGAGGAATTTCAGCCCTTAAGTTGATTTTTTTTCTCTCATACAGTTTTAATTTGAAATTTTGCATTTCCTAATAACACATTTTTACTCTTATCTGAAGATTGCCATCTACTGGCATGTAAGAGCTTTTGGGGTCTGTTATTGTTCATAAATTTGAAAATTCAATAAAGTTTGTTATTTTCTCAGTTGATTTTGTTGATTGCATTATGCTTTGCAGGGTAGGGGTAATAGTAGAGGAAACATTAGCAGCATTTACTTGATCTTACCAAGTGCTGTGCAATGTCTGCTTAATTAAAAGCACATTATAACAACATATTGATGCTTACCACATGAATGAGCTCTCTATTCCTCCAAATTAAGCTATATTTCATTTTTCTATCCTATAAGAACAGAAGAACACATTAATAAAAGGTTAAAAATACACTTTTTTTTTCTAAGCACTTGAAGTGATTCTGACCTTCTGGCATGATAACAGTTAGGTAGCTCAATAAACTGCAGGGGGTAGAATTTAATAATGTAATTCCAGAATTGTGGGAGACACCTCTCCCTCCTCAAGTTAATTTGCAGTTGATCCTGAAACTCTAAATTTCTAGCCCCTGATGCCTCCCAGCATCCTCCCTACTCAGCAGAGCACAAGGATCTCCAGATGAACTGAATTTCCTCCCCAGCAGTGATGGGGCTGATGCCACATCCTGCAGGCTCTGAGCAGCCAGGACAGTGACTGATCCTCTGCTCCAAGGATGAGCATTGGGGTCACCTGGCCCAGCATCACCTCCCAGGCTGGGGGCAGCTGTGCATTATTGGGGTGATGGATTGCAGGGGTGTGTCCTGGCTGTGAGGAGCCAGGGGAGAGCTGGGGGTTCAGTCTGTGTGTTTGTCAGGGGCTGTGGTGCTGAAGCAGGTGAGAACACCCTCAAGATAAGCAGAATTCTTTTTTTCTTTGCTCAGTTCTTTGATATGTTGTGATGGTGAGGTGCTCAGTATGCTGCCTTGTCTGTATTTTACATTTAGATGTCTGTTTTCTGCAAGGAAGGGCTTGGGTGCCTTGCATGTAGCTTTGCTTTTCTTCCCAGGGATGGGGCACCTAAAACTCAGCTTTAGCTGGGCTGGCTGATGTCCTGACCTGCCAGCTGTGACCTGTGTGGGATTACAGCTCTGTAAATAAGGTGTAGTGGTTGTGTAGAATGAGCTGTGCTGTTTTTTTGATGAAGGTGGTATGATGTGATGGGGATGTTTTTGCTTGGAGTGATGCTGACCACAAAAGCATCAGCCCTGAGCAGGTGAGATGGGAAATGTGAATGTGCTGCTGCTTTTTCAGCTGCTCTGAGGAGCTCAGGGTGCTCTGTGTCTTGGGAGTGAGGTGGGGGTAGCATGTGATGAAGGAGCTGTTGCTGTGCTGTGACTCCCTGAGCTTTATGGAGCTGGAAGCAGTTGTGTAAATCCTGTGTAACTGGCAGAGATGTTAACTAAAGCTATCCTGGGGCTGCCTTCACACGCATGCACTGTGGCTGTTGATTTCTTATCTGCTATTCTGATTTTATTTGGGAATTTGTTGCATTTCTGTATTAGTCATCTTGATGGTGTTCAACCCTCTTAATATTTGTTCTCTCTTATATAAGAGGGCTGCTCTGCAGAGAAGGATGGAAATAATGGTAAAACAGCATGTGCATTTGCATAAAAACACATCTTGAGGTTCTTCTGTGTAAACTTCATGAAGGATTTTTATTTATTCTGGATGTTGTTGGCACTGCACTTTGATTTCTGCTGGATAGAGAGTTGTCAGTTCCATGCTGTAGATATATTTGCTGCTAATTATAAACAGCCTTCTTGGCTCCTAAAGGCAAGCAGCCTTTCCACCATTTGCTCACATAAGCCTGCTTTACAGTTCTTTGGTGTATAAGTATTTGGAGCATAGAACAGTGGGGAGATTTATTGAGAGGCCATAAGGCATGAGCCTCCAACCTGCAGCTAAGCTGACTGTGAAGAGAGCTGGATGCAAAGAGTGAGAACAGAAATCTAAATGCTTTATCTGGGGGAAGTTGAGGGTGTTTGTGGTGTGCACCAGATCCATGTCAAGGTACTCCTGTCTGAAATCCCTCGTGCCCAAGGGATGTGGCAGTGTGAGCCCAGCCATCAAACCAGCTGCTCCCTGTTCCATCTCCCTGCTAAAGAGAAAATTTACCTCAGGTTTTGGGTTTTCTTACCTCTCATCAGATAAATATTGACTTTCTCAGTTCTTCAAGCAGCACCCTCAGAGAGGCAAGTGCTGATTCCTCCTCTTCTGTAACAATCTCTACAAAGTAAATGTGTGTTTACAGTGGAAAATGGAGCAGCACATTCGTGTGGTGATTGATTGACATGAAAATGCACTTCTGTGATTGATGAGACAAATGCATGTTGCTCACAAAAGCTCTGAGGGAATGTAGTCTATACCATACTCATTACAGATTTTTTTTTTGCGTGGGTTTTAAGTTTTTCTTTTTTTATTATGAGCAGTCAATTTACTTCCAATTATAGTATGAGCTGCAGTAGATCTTGCTGTGGTAGTGGTGGTTAATCACAGATCAACAGGCATAAATCATAGCAGACAAGTGTTGGCTATTAAGAGATGAACCATTCATTAACAGAAGCACCTGCATTGTTCTGCTCTCCTCCATGGCACACACAAGTCTCATTTCCCTTAAGATATTCACAGTACATTGGCCTGTAATACATTTCAGTGTCATTAGATGCACTGTGGACTGAAAATTCCTTTGCCTGTGTGAATTCGAGGAGTAGTTTGAAGTTACTCTGCTGCTGACTTGCCCCAAAATTCCTGTCAAAATGCAGATCACGAATTATTCAGGCATACACCTCTTCCGTGGATAAGTATATTAAAAGGTGGTGGGATGAGAATGTTAAATATGGGGAGACACTCTTTAACTTTTTTTTAGTAGTGATAGAATCTTACCCTTGATGTGTCCTGAGCTGAATCTTAGCAAAAACTTCACACAGATAATTTCAAACTTGTGAATTACTGTTGCTGTTGTGGTTTGGTTTTTTGTAAGTTTTTTTTCCTAACAGTTGGGATGATTTTGTATGAGATTAATTCAGTTGTACTAATGTCTGCTGGATAGTTAGTTCTCCAAAACAGTCAGTGCTAAAAACAAGCACAATTTTTAAGTGAAACTGAATAAATCTTTGGCTGGTGTGTAGTAGGGGGAAGGGTAGAAAAAGGAAAGAAACTTACCTCCTTTTCAGCTGCTCGATTTTTTGAGAGGTCCTCTTTTCACTGAAAACTGGTGCTGCTTTTGAGAAAACAAATGCCTGTGCTTTCTGAAGATACTGCAGGCTGCCTTTTGGTGGTGATGATTTAGCAGAGTAGTCATATTGTTGATGGGTTCCAATGTTTGACAGTAAATAAACTTGTTAACAAATGAAATTAAACATGAATAATTGAAGTATTTCCCCTGGTTTGTTCAGTGCTGTGAAAAGGGATTGATCAAATACCTGTTGCAATCTACAACAGGGAGCCTGTGACTCAGAGGGATTTTAGAACAGGATTAAAGCTATTTACAGCTTTTGGCTGAGTTTATTTGCAGGAGGGTGTGCTCACAGGTTGCTGTGTGTTTTTTCAGGCCCCTCAGATGTTTGGCTGCTGGCTGTGCCATAAACCTGACCTTTAGTAACAAACAGAAAGGTGAGCAAGGGAAACTGCTTGGTCTGCAATGCCCAGCCTCTCTCAGCAGTACCTGCAAGAGCAGGAGCGCTTCTCTCAAAAATAGAAGTTTTCTTGCTGTGTTTAGTTTGCCTCAATAGCTCCTTATCTGTGAGTCCACAAGAATGAGTCTGTCATGGATCATTTGCCATTTGTGTTTGGATTTGCATTCTGGAATGTGGCTCCGATCTGATAATGGGTTCCTCCTGTACCATGGCATCTCTCCCTGGCTGCACACTGTTACCTCCTTGCTGGGTGGGGATCTTAGCGTTGCCCTGGACACTCCCTTTCTGTGAGTCTAGAAATTATATGTATGGCTTTGGGAGGTTTTTGTGCAGTTATTCCATAAGTGGCAGAGATGATAAAGCTTCCTTACCTCATTTGGCATTTCATTGATAAATTCATACATCCAATAACCTCCTTGCTGGTGCTGCTGTGTTTTGTCCCAGCAAAACTGGGAATGTCCATCTGTGTGTTTAACTCTGTTCTTTGTTTCCTTGGGTGGAAGTCTGTTCAGTAAAAGCATTTTGTACGATCTTCTACAGAACAGACCTGAACAGCTGTGCCTTAAAAAAAAATGAATAAAAGGTTTGCATGACTCCTTTTAAAATTGTGAACTATATTGTGTCTTTGTTGCAGGTTACGTGGTTCTTTTTACTGGTAAAATAGAAAAGTCGATTGACTACAGTATTTATTTTACCAGTTGATGAACCTCCCATCCCTAAATCTGTAAGATAGTACTTGCACTGCAGCATGTACCCACAAAAGGGCATCCCAGGTCATGATTTGATCAATCTATATTTATGCAATACATTGTTTATTGTATGAAAATTTGACCTCGTTAGCTGTGGTCCCTTTCCATCTCAGTTGTTATTTGAAGTGTATAATAACGAGGAGAACATCATCTCAATCTATCAGTGCAATCAGACAAAGAGATTCTGTTGCAAACTTGGGGAAGATTGTGTCCCAGATGGGAACAGCAAATTTAATTACTGACAATGGGATGAGTATGAAATGTTTCTGCACGCACAGTTCTGGACAATGCACTGCTTCAAACCCAGGCAACTTGAGTTTTGCAACATTAGGCTGGGAAGAGTCAGAGGATGGTAATCCCCTGAACAGAGGCTGAGTGAGAATGTGTGTGACTGGAAAGCTGGGGAAATGCTAATGAATTCATTGAGCCAAGTCAGTGAAATAGCTAAACATCTAAAGAGCAAATATCAAGCACTGATATTTATGTAGAGATAGCACAGAAAAACTGTTCACCTTGGAGAGGCCCTGCAAAGAGGGTTTTTTTTAAACATGGATATTTTTATTTTTTTTTGGGGTGCCTGCATTACTCTGAGAGCTGACCTTGGTGGTGGTGGTGTGGTTTTTGCTCTGTAGGAAACAAGCATGGGTGTGTAAGGTAGGAGTCACTGAATGAACACTGCAGATATAAACCCAAAAATCTACGCTGCTACTTGAGAGCTGTAGTTGGAGCCATGTATCCAGGCTACAGCTGCAAAAAAAACCTGACCAGAAGTTGATTACAGGCTCTAATTCTTCCAGGAGTTGCCAAACAGCTGCCTGTTGGCATCTCTCTAGCAGTCCAGGAGATGAATCCCTCTGTGGGCTGGAGGTAACAACCTTCTGGATGCTTTCTAATAAAACAATGAAGAGCTGACTTTATCATCCTTAAAGCAAATTACTTCTGCAAAATGCTTTACAAATACCAAGGGTGCTCTTTAGATAGGGATGTCTTCTATTAAAAAGTCTTGAATATTTTTGTGCCTTTAAGTGGAGAAGCTTTCTCAGGTCAGTGAGGTGTGCAGGAATAGCTCATAGAGAGAAGGCAGGGGTTTTTTCTGTCTAGGTCTGTCTACAGGAGCTGTGCCATCAGATTGGTTTGGTTTAAGTTGTCTTAAAGAAGGTGCAGTAAATTAGGGTTTATATTTTAACTGTCCTCTTCAGCTAATTGCAGCACTTTAATTTCTGTATATAAATGATCTTGGGTAAAGATGTTGTGGTAAGTCCATCAGTGCCTTAAGTGTTTGTGTCTGTGTGATGGGGAGATGACAGTGGTAACACTGCAGGACTGGGGTTTGGTGGGATGGGAATGGAGGCATTTCCTCATCAGCTGGAATGCCAGGGCTCCTGTCTGGGGGTAGGTTCTGGTTTTGCTGCAGGCTGCTGTGTTCCCAAGTCCTTCACTCATCTGTTTATGTTAATATTGGATAACAAGGAAAACACGAGGCCTGGCCCCAGTACTACCGTGGGCTTCCTGCTGGCTTGTTTACGCCTTCTCATCCCACAGGTTTGTCTGTTGTCATAGTTTCCATTTTCTTTCCGTTTTCAAAAGCAGGACAGGAGGTCTCTATGGAGACAGGCATCAGTTCCACTCCGTGCACTAAACTGTAGGGGTTGCTGTAAGAGCAGAGCTGTGAGCACACTCCATCCCCTGTGGAAGGCAGGAACATTGCCATGCTGACATCCCCAGTCCCCAGAGTCTGCAGGAATTAACATTTCAAGGTCGCAGCAGCCTCGCTGTAACAACCCTGTCTGCTCTTACCTTCATTGGAGCATCAGCACGGTCACAGAGACATCATCTCTGCATAGCACAGCTCCAGCTCTTGGGGCTTTCTCATTAACTGCAGAAAAGGCACCATCCCAATGTGTTCTTAGAATTAGCATGTGTGAATTCCATCTGAAGTTAGGAGGTTAAATGGGATCCCAGTGACTGGGTCTTGAGGGGGGAAAAACGTTTCAGAGATGGTTTTGCCATAGAGAAGTTTGTTCATGAGAGCTCTTAGCTGCTGTGTGAATGTAGTCACTCTAGCTCCTACCCAGAGGAGCTGGGCTGCTGAGCACACTTGTATAAAAGATGTGACTTATGTCTCCTAAACCCTGTGAGCCACAAATCACTGGGGACAGGGAGGTATCTGTCTCACCTGCTGTCCTTGTTTGGGGCTGAACGTTGTTGTTGTTGTCAGCCCTGTGATGGATATAATGGGAAATGCTGTCAGGGCTGGCTTCAACAGCTTTCATTCCTCTAATGATGTGGTAGGTGTTACAGGTGTAATTTTCAGAAGTACCCAAGCAACTCAGGAACCAAAATCCATCAGTAGTGTAATCACTGAAGTTCAGGTTCCTACATCACTCACTGCTGCAGGTGTTAACTCTTTCACAGTTTTGGTTTGTGCCTATCCTCATCTGAAGCAGAACTGAGGACCTAGAGAAGTGTGTGTACATAAATGTATATACACACACATGTATTCCTCCCTGACTGCCTTTCGTGTGTGCTTACCTGTAATCACAAATAGCTGTGCAGGAGAAACCTTTGCTCCTGAAGCACATAAAAAGGGGAAATCATAACTGCAGATGCTGTGAGAACAGAAGGATTGAATTGAGGAGGATGGATAGAATCTGAAAACTCAACCAGACAAAGGAATAAGAGTTCCCTGTTGTTACAGGTTTCCTTCTTTTCTCCCACTGTGAATGGTACTGATCTTCTAAAAGGTTTACTTTGGGGTCCTCAATGAAATGTTAGTTCTCACGCTGACAGAAATATAATTTCTTGTTAGTTTACAGTATGTAAATCCAGTTGAATTTCAAAACCAGTTTCCTGGATAGCATTCACATGACTGCCTAGGTATAGTTTAAATAGTACTCTGGCTAAGTGGAACCCTAAGGAATGTTTAAAAAAGCCCACGACAAATCAGTGATTGAAAGGTGGCACTATTTTGATCAGTCTTATGACCCCAATTTAAAAAAAATCTAAAAATTCTAGGCTCTAGTGTCACATGAAGCAGCCAAAATGTATAAAAGCAGATCAGCAGTTTCCTGAGAAGGCACCTGAAGCTGTCCTCAGCCTGTCACTGGTACCACAAAGCTTTGTAGCACAGTGCCACTTTCAGAGGCAGAACAGAGACTGACTGTGCAGGATTGGTTGTGAAGTAAAGGTCAGGTTCTGCTGTCTGATAAATCTGCTTTCTGTTAACCTCCTTGTGTGCTATGAAATTAAGGTTAATTCAGATGGAGTCATCAAGGAATATTTTGGTGGGCAGAGAGTTGGCACAGTGACTCCAAGCCTGCACACAGGTCACAGGAGGGAGCAGTCCCCGTGGGCTGCAAGAGATGAAATCCTAATTTCACTCCTGCAGTGTCAGCTTTGTGCCTGTGCTCCTTGCCTCCCTCCCACCTGCACAAGTTGTTGGGGCCGTCTCAGCATGGAAGTGGATCAGGTTAATTCCAGGTCCCTGGGAGCTCAGCTTCTTGGGGTATTTTCTGGAGCAGAGACAATTAGGGGGGTTAAAACCACCTTTGTGTTGTAATCCAGGTGTTCAAAGCTCCTGTTGTAGTACAGAGACAGGAAAGTCTCCAGGGAGATTGGTTTTGTGTCCAGTGTGGGTCATCCTCTGGGAGTATCTAGGAAAGACCCACTGAGAGTGGTTTTTTTATTGTATTTCTTTATACTTACAGGATATCACTGTTCCTCTGCTGTTGATGAAACGTTATTTAAAGTGTAATGGTTGCTTTAGGCGGTGACTTTGGCCTGGGTATGGTATTGACGGGGTGGCATAAGTTGGGTGGAAAAAATGAGCAGAAAACTCTTCTGACTTACTGACATACTTCCGTTTTCTACTCATTTTTATAGATGTGATCAAATATAAGAGCTGTAGATAGGAGCAAATAAAAATCGGCACCAAATCAAAAAACAAAATTTTGAAAAGGTCAAATGAATATATTTTTACAGCTATCTCTCCTGGAATGAAGGAGGCATTAAAATTCTGATTATAAGTTCTCGTGAGAATGGATTGTAATGAGAACAGGAACCAGCGCATTATAAATCCACTCTCCTGGTAATAATTTAACTAGAACAGTAACTGGTACAAATGTAATTCATTAATTCATTTCTATCACAATTTAAAGACTGAAATGTGGTTGTTATCATGTGCTCATCTTGTGCCACACAATATTTGGGGTGGGTTTTTTGTAGCTAGAGTTGAAGTACAAAGATAAATCATAAACCAGATGGATGCAAACCTCCTTGGAGTTTACCTTGCCACAATTGCTGCCTTCTTTGAAGTTTTTATTTCACTTAAGATTGGGTTGAAAGAATATTAAAAAGTAGTTCTGATTTGTGTTTATTTAGGACAGATGGCTAATTTAACTAGGCTGATCTCAGCTTTTTTATTGGCCCTTATCCAGTGGTCCTTGATAGTCTCATATCTGAATTCAACATTTCCCAGAGTCATCAGATGCAAATAACAAAAGTAATTAAAAGACTGCCTCAAAGTGTAAATATCCATTAAAAAAGTGTGAAATTTTTGCTAATAACATTTGTGGAGCTTTCGATATTTTGAAGAGTTTTAGTTGCACTGACAGTAAAGACTGACACCAAATATGGTGAGTGGTTTTATTTGTTTATTTGCTTTTTTTTCCCCTGCTGCTTCCAAAGTATGTTGAAAAAGACTCTGTAATGTGCCTGATGGTTGTAAAACTTCTTGCCCTTGTTTTAGCAGGGCGGTGAAGGGAGGGATGATGGGATTTCTGGAGTCAGGGTTGTTTCAGGATTTTGGACTGATGCTCCCAGCATTGGCTTTTATCCTCTGCAGCTCCTGCTTGTGGTCCTTTGTCAGCTCCTTAGGGCTCCCTGGGCTCCCTCCCAGGAGCTGCTGATGGACGTGGCCTGTGTGACTGTCACAGAAGACATTTGTATGACAAAATTATTGTCATCTGTCAATTTGAGACAGCTAGTTTTGCTTTATGGATTTCAGGTTACTTTAGGATGTGTGCTGCCTTTGCCACAACCAAGGAGTCTGGAGCTTTTTGCCAGTAAATACTTGTGGTTGAGGAAAACTCTAGAGCAATTAAAATCTGTGTTTTAATGTGTTGTGCTTGGACATCCTGAGCAAAACCATGGCTGTGCTGCAGCCAGAGGCAGAACTCCTTAGTTGGTACTTACTCTGCAGTAGATGGATGGAAGGTACAAAATTATAAAATCCCTGTTACTTGATTCTTTTTGTTCAAAACAGGGAGCAGGATTCCTCAGCCACAGCTGGGGCTCTCCCCACCCTGCATGTGTCAGGTCCTCTGCCCTGAGTATTGGCTGCTGGTTTGCTGTAGCTGGATTTTCTGGCACCTTCACCATGGGATGTGGAGCTTAATCTTAATAAAGATGTCCCCAGGAGCTCCTGCCTGAGGAAGTGCCCCTGGAGAGCTTCCCTCTAGCACCTCTCTCACCTGTACCAAATGAGCAGGTCTTCCAGAGTTTTCATTAATATTATCAGTGTTTGGAGACATTCATGATGTCCTGGGCAGAGGCTTAATAGAAGATTGTGCAGATAGTGGGAGAGACCTGTGTACATGGGGTGGTTTTACAAGGACTGCTTTAAAAATTGATTGGAGAGTAGCAGATGTAGTTTTAATAATTAACTGTAGATACTGATAGATCTTCCTTGCATATAAAAAGGTGTTTTCATGGAGTGTCTCTCTAGTGTGCTCTTTGGAAACTCAGGTTCTTTATTGTTTGCCATGTATGGAGTGCTAATTTCATCAGTGCAATTCTGTTCAGACCACAGAATTCCCTAGATTTTGTATCCAAAATTTGTCCTTCCCACTCCTTCAGAGACTTTGTATTACATTGCACATTTGCTATTTTAAACATCTTTTTAAATATGAAAACGCTAAGTTCCTAAAAAACAAAACAATTAAAGAAGGAAACATTGCAGTAAACAAAGCTGCAATCCAATGTGTGCTGAGGGCTGCTGAAGTTCTGAGTAGAAGCAGTAAATATTTCTCATAAGGCACAGACTAATGGAGCAGGGGCTGTAAGAAACAGCAGTGGCACTTGAGTCAGGAATTGTATGTGCAGGTTTCCAGCAGCAGGGAGGGCTGGTTTGATGGAGATTTTATTTTTGCATAGCACTGCTTGTCAACAGAGCATCGGTGGTTTTAATTTAGATTTTTGCAGCCCAGCACCATTTTCATTGCCCTGGTATCACCTGAAGAGTGAATCCTTGAGGTCCTTTCCAACACAAACCATTCCATGCTGGAGCTTCCTCACACTCAGTTTCCTTTCTCCTGTAAGTCAACACAACTTCATTGAAATTCAGATTTCCAGATGGAGAAAGTGGGAAAGGGCTTAGAATGGTTGATTTTTGGCTTCTGGAGGCTCTGAGAGTCCCAAGTTCCAAATCCTGTGAAGGTCACTCAGTTACTGGGATCTGGCTCTGGCTCAGATGCTCCAGCCAGAGAAGCTGCAGAGGAGAGAACCCTCCAGTAAAACCTTTTGTTTTCAGTTTTTTTCATGACTGTAGGAACTTAACTGTGGACTGTTTCTGTGCCTTAGAAGAGCAATGCAAGGTTTGTTTCTGTCAGATGTAAAAAACCCCAAAAAAGATAGGAAATACTTGAGCTTCCACTCAAACCTCAAAAGATCTTACAAGGCATTTTTGCCATGGCAATATTTTGCCACATCAGATCTCCCACAGTTTTCAACAGGGTACAAGAACAGTTTGTATTTTAATAAACATGATGACTGAGATTTGTTGCTGAGTGAAGCTAATGAGATGAAGGATGTTGACAAGTCATGGATTTGTATTGTTCAGCCTGAGTATAACTTAAAAGCTCAGCAGTCCTGGACAAGCACAACCACTGAAAATGTGAATATATTTACATTATTTGATATGAAATGTTGAAGCCAATTTGTTAATGGGCAACTTGTATGTTTTTATATATTGAATAAAAACCAGTAGGTCAATTGTAATGTAAAAATGCACATTTGAATTTTGGCTCTCTGTTTTTAGCACTAAGCCACATATTCAATATAACAAGAAGAGAGCAATAACCTTTTGATTTGATGATATACAGCACCTTTTATGTAAACCCATGAAAAGTGATTACTGGTATCATGAGGAAACAGCACCTTAGGGAGATTACCAGGCAAGGCAAACAGCTGGAACCCATAATCTCCTAAAAGTCTGTTTGTCTGTGGATCTCCATGTCTACCCTAGGGGCTATAAGTCATACTTCTTTTAATTATGCAAAAAATTAAATTCTTTGAAATTTTTGAGTTTAAAATTTTTGGTAACCATGAAATTTAACTGTGTGTTAAGCCAGATGTTTGACAGAAGCTCTAAGTTTAGGACTCCGCAAGAGTTGTTTTTGTATATAAGTGACACATTTTCTGTTGTTTTCTTGACATTTAAGATCAACTATTCCAGCAGTTTACCTGAAGCTTAATTTAAATGGAGGAAAAAATATTTCTAATCCATTGGATGAGGTTTTTTTTCAAGTTAAGTTAAAAGAAATATAATTGCATTTTAACTGAAATAGGCTTAGCTTTGTAGGTATTTAATTATATAAGCTTAAAAAAAAGGGACAGTGTGAGTGCAGATAGAACAACTGTATTTATTTTTTTTCTAGAGTGTACATCTCTTGAGAAATGTTCCTGCCTGTGTGTTGACCTGGTGGTTGTGCCCTGTTGCTGCTGATTGAGAGGCTGCAGTCTGACTTCCTTAGGGGCTTTAGCCCATGCAAATTCCCTGAAATTAAGAAGCATGATCTGTGCTTTGAGAGAAGCGAGATCATTCTTAAAATCCTTCCCCAATGACATTTCAGTCAGCTCCTAGGAAGGTGAAACACCCAGATCACTGCTGGCAAGTGTGGGGATCTGGATGATGGTGTTTGGTCAGGACCTGGTGCCCTGAGTGCATCCCTGCCTTTTCTGGGGATGGTGCTGCTTCCCAGGAGGGAGGATTTCCCTGGGCACTAATCACAGAATATCCAGCTCCTGGGCTGGTGACACAGTGCAGTGAAACAAAAATTACTGTTTTCAGCCAGGCATCCTGCTCCCTGTTGACTTGAAAGCCCTGATGTCAGGCTGCATGCTGCTGACTCCAGAAGTGGAGAGGGATTATCATAAATTCAGATACTTGCTAGAGATACCTGCACTGTACACTTGTGTCTGTCAGCACTTGGAGGTTGCTAATTTTCCTGGCAGTTTGTATTGCTTTTTTGGATCTCTGAGGAAACTGTCCAAGAGGCACCTGGGGAAAAAAAGGTGTTGGAGCTTCTATTGTTAAAACTTTTTTCTGAATTTTCCAGGAGAGTGTTCCATTATCTCTGCAGCTAGAGGTGCTACTGAAATCTTCAAAGCCAGCTGTTGGACTTAACAATATAATTTTCACCTGAAACTTTTTGTTCTAGCAGGTGATAATGATTAGGAGTTGGATATTAAAATTTTTGCTTTTTTTATCCAGGATGAGGTATTAGCCAGACATCAACACAGACAGAATGACTGTGTAGCTGAATGCTGCCTTCTCTCATCTCAAATGCCCTGTTGCAAATAGCTGCATCATTCTTAAAATGTCATCATAAAACTTGTCAGACAATTTCCATCCCTCAAAGGCAAATTCGAGGTGATCTGAGTGTGTAATTTGCATGTTAGATGTGTGAACTGATTTGGGGTTAAACCCACAGGTTTGATGAAAGCGTTGAGAGAAGGTTATCAGATATTTAAGATGAGTGATGAACAGGCATTGTGTAAGGTAAAGATCCACAACTTGTTGTCCCTTGTGGGAGTTAGGAAGCCTCAACTGCAGGCATTTACATTATCTGAGTACGAACTGGCATCTCCTTAAAGACAAGTAAGTGTCTGAGCATGTTTTTCAGGAATAGCTATGGTGGAGGAGAGGCCATTTCCAAGTAGCTATCTCAGTTTATGATAAATAAATTTGACAGTTCATGTATAAATTTAATGTCTAATAGAGTTTTGCTGTGTGTAATTCCACCTTTTTTTTCACTGGTGGAACTATCAGTTGCTTAAAACTTTGAGCTTTTTTTGTATTTGAAGTTCCTCTGATTATGTAGCCCTGAATGGAGAGAACAGTTAAAGTTCTTCATATGTAGGTAAATTATAATACTGAGAAGTTAAATTTTCACTAAACTGTGCTCAGGGGTCAGGGTAAATGGTATTGCTATTGTATGTTGGGATTTTCTTTTTAACAGTTTAAATCCATCCTGTATTGGTGTGGAAAGGTTCATTTGGCCTAATTATTCTTGCCTGCCTCTAATTTCTCTAGTTTTATCTTAGTTAGGACAGTAAAAATCATTATGGGCAGAAACTTCACATGCCAGCTGCTGGACTACTCATAAATTCTGCTCTGGGACCAATACTTCTCACTCATCTTACTTTTAGTCTGTAATTTTTGTTAGCTCTTTGTTATCCTTGCTTTTAAATGCTTCTCCCTTCATTTCCAAATTAACATGCTGTGTGATGTCCCAGCCTGAGTCATTATGGGATGTCAGAGGGATCCTGAGGTAGAGCAGGACAGACACTTAACCTCAGTGGGAGGGATGGGTGGTAATGATGGTTTAATGGCAGTAACACACACAGAATTTTAATCAGGCTGCTCCAGGTTCAGTATGCTGATGTTAAGTAACAATAATTCACACAGGGCTGTGTTGAAATAGCACCCTAGAGTGTCATTGCTGAGCACAGAGCAAACCCCCAGGAATGTGTGTTGTCTCTGGACTAAAGAAAACTCTAATCCAGATGTGAGATCTCATGGATACCAGCAGAGGGAAGGCACAAGAAAAGGAGCTAAAGTTGGAATGAGTGCATTTCTTTGTTAGGTTTCAGTTTTGAATATTGGTAGCTAATTGATACAATCACCTTGCAGTAAGGTTCCATCTTTTCTGGTGTTACCCAAAGAGCTACAGAAACACCAGCCAAGGTTTCTTTGAGGTTTTGATACCTGGAGTTGAGAGAGCACTTACAGGAATGGAATTATCATGAATTACAGCACTTTAGTACTCCAGGTTTTTATGTGCTGTGTCTTGCTTTGGAGGGGCTGGAAAAAAATAAAGCTTGGGTGGGGAAATAACTGTCCCACAGGAGCCCTGAGCAGCTGCAGTCCCTTTACAAGGATCTGCAATCCTGCTGGGAGCTGGGATTACAGGGTGACTGAAGCTGGGTGGCACCCTGAGCTCATCTCCTGGCACTGCTGCTCAGTGATGCAGGTGGTGGCCAAACCAAAGCTGCTCCACAGGTTGGGGTTGTTGCTGCCCGAGTGGATGAGCCAGGAGGGGTCGTGCACACCCTTCTGTGGTGCTTGAGGAACATCAGCAAGGCTGAGATTCGTGGTTAATGCAGACAGTGAGAATGTGGATTGCAGTCATGGCTTATGTGCATTTTTGTGTGAACAGTGTCAGGGCAGAAGTGGCTGGGGTTATGGTGAAGAACATCTGTGCTGTTGTGCAGAGCTCCTGAAGCCTTGTGTGACTGCAGACTGGGCATTTTCCCTCTCCTGAGGGGGAGTTAGCCCTGGCTGGGAGAAGGGTCGGGTGATGCCATGAGCTCAGTGGTGCAGGGTTGTCACCAGGGCTGTCACCTTGGGTTGTGTTTGCAGAGATGTCCTTCCTGCTGGCGGCAATGTCCCTGTCTGTGAGTTCCTCCAAACTCATCTCCATGGCTCCTCTCAGTGTGCTGAGGTGCCCAAGGGCTTTAGGAGCCCTCACTGCTGGGGTGTTCCTGGTGCTGGGTGAGTTTTGGGGTGTCCTGCACCTGCTGCTGGTGCAAGCTGTGACATTGCTTTTCCTTCAGGAGAGGCACTCTAGGGGTGTTGGGAGGAGTATTGATCTACTTCAGTCTCACTCGCTTGCTTTGCTCCTGTGATGAGATTTGAATCTCTTTTAAAAAAATACTAGGGTTACAAAGCTTGAAAAAGAGATTTATAGAGTGTCTGTAAACCACTCTAGGAATTTTCCATCTGGGAGACAACATCATATGGTGCTACTATTTATTTTTCTTATTTCTGTATCTATAGCCTTATTTTTAAAAATCGTCTACATATTTTACCTGGAGAAATTGTTCCAGAGCACAGTTCTTGTGAAATGTTAATGAAATACTGACTGTGACCAGCTCTGTAATTTCTCCATTCAGGATCACAGCAGAAACTCTATTTAAAAACTAATGTTTGATTTTTATTTTTTTTTTATGACAGCATTTGGAGAAGACTCTTGATTAGGCTGCTTCAGCCTTGCCCTTTTGCTTTACTTTTTGCTGTACTGACTGAAGGGCAGTGCCAAAGCTGTGTGAAAGGAGCTCCATACCTCCATATTCTTTGAAAATAAACAAAAAATCATGTCCTTAAGCTAAATGGAGCTGTATCAGCTTATTTAAATAACCAATAGGCTGTCAAATGTTTTTATTTGGAGCAGGGAATTAAGTAATTCTGGAGTCATGTTGGTAAACACTGTGGTCTGGCAATTAGGAAATTGATTGGGGCCCTAATTCACTATAAAACAGTCCATGTTTTGCTGGGCCTGTAAATATCTCCTTATTGCTTAATTCTACAGTCCCTTTAATGGGAAACCTGGTCATTTGTGAGGAATCAGCTGTACATGTGGTAAGCTCATCTCTTTGCCCTACTCTTTTTCCAATGCTGATTTGCAACAAAAGCAATTTGGTGCAGATAAAAAAGAGCAAATGGTAATGGGCTTGAAGCAGAAAGCTCTTAGCTTTTAACACTCAAGCACTCAAAGTGGAGGATTTGGGGATAAAGAGACTTTACTTATGGGTTAGAGATCCTTTGTTCTGTGCTTGACTGGTTGTTTTTCTTTGGCTTGGTTTTGCTGTAGTATTAGTAGATGGCGGGCTGCTTGTGAAGTAAAGATGCTTAATTCTGGGGGCTTGAGCTCATAAAACATTTTTAAAAATGCAAAGGCAGCACTCACTGGAGGCCCTTTGGCACCCATGACACTGTGTCAGGATTATGGATTACTGCCAGTTGTGCATTTCAGTCTGAAAAATTGCAGTTTGGCTTTCTGAAAACACGCTGATTTTCAGAACTTTCTGTGCTGCTTGAGCTGCTTGTACCAGGACCCTGGGCCTTCAGCATTCATGGGAGCTATACCCACTTTGAGTTTTGTAGTGTAATTTCCAAGTAATTTCATGAGAAAAGGAATGAAATTAAAATGTAATCCTTGAAAAAGATATATACCAAAAAGATCATGTGTTGCTTATATATAATGCTTTTTCATCAGACTTGAAAGTGGCTAATTTCAAGGTTAAGCAAAGCTTATTATTGGATCCAAACAGCATCTCAGTCAATTGTAAAATGAACTTTTAAACCCTTAGCTTTTGAAACCTATATTAAGCAACAGGGAAAAAGTATTAATTGTTATGAAAATACAAGCATGGGCTTCACTGTTAAGGGGCAGGACTGATGTTTGCAGCATCGTTTTGTACCTTTTGGAGAATCAGCTGTGTGAGCTTCAGGCTCTGATGGAGCCAGCTCTGCCTGAGCTCAGGGAAGGGTCCCTCCTGGTCAAGCAGCAGTGAATGAAGTGGTGGCTCTGTGTTCCCTTGGTGTCCCTGCACTCCTCCTGATGGGCAGCAATGAAAACCTGATACAGCTGAAGGGTTAGCACTTGTACTTCACACACCAGGTGTAAGGAAGGGACACTTTCCTGTGAGTGCTGGGGCCCTGGCACAAGGTGATGACCCAGAGGTGACAGCTCTGCATCCCTGGCAGTGTCCCAAGCCAGGCTGGACAGGGCTTGGAGCACCCTGGGACAGTGGGAGGTGTCCCTGCCCACGGGTGACCTTTAGAAATCAACTCAAGCCATTGCAGAAGGTGCACCCCTGTCACTCTGGAAATAGAGAAGTGGTGTTTGGGAGGAGTTGAGCGTTTAAGGTGTTTTTATAACATTTGACACTTACTCTGCTCATACTAAACAGAGGAAGAACAACACAGGATGTGGACTCCTGCGATCCATCTCAACACTGCCTGGATATAAATATCTGTGACAGGCTGCACAAGGATGCTTTAATGGCAGTTGTCAGAGACATTTAAAATGGATTAGACCTTCTCAGTTTTTTCCTCTAATAATGAATATTTAGTGAGACTTTTAAAGCTGTTAGCTATTAATTATAGAACCTAAAAATACGATCGTGCTCAGTCAAGTAGGAATCAGCACATGACTGTATGCAGAAGTGTGTTCTCTGTCTAGCTTTTGTGACATGGCTTACTACTTTACATTTGCTTTATAAATACAAGAAATGATTTTTTAATGATGACAGCTGGTGATGAAGCAGACATGCCCTTGAAAGTTGTAAGCAGGCTGGGAATATTAACGCTAAGAAGGTAAAAGGAGAGATTAATAGATAAATGTCCTGATACTTAAATAATGCATGATAAAATTAGATTACCATAAATTTAGTTCCATTGTAGATAATGATATTGTTCTGAGGCTGGAAATCCAAGTGTGGCAGTAGAAGGTTAATGTTTGCATTAATAAAAATGCAGACCATTGTCCTTTGCTGGTGGTGTTGCTGCTTTCTGCAGATAAGAAATCGCCTTTCTCTTTAAATTAGTTTATACTACCGAGGGTTACTTTTGCATATTGGAGATAAATAGGGTTATATTTCTACAGCTGAAATAAATGTTTCTACTGTTGAAATAAATGTCTTACTCCAACAATAGAGAGCTGATTATACCATTGATAAAGAGGCCGTCAGTCAAATAATTCTCATTTATGTATTCAAAAATCTTAACTAATAGTGCAGTGAAAAAAGCTCTAGTAGCTTTATTAAATTCTTGCTTTTCAGGGAGATATTTTTTCTTTCTGGTTAGAAATCATCTTTTTGCAGGCTGCTGTCATTTCCCTGAGTAAAGTATTAGAACAGAATGAGGAGGCTTCGAGTCTGTTTTATTGGTGTTTTGGTTTTTTCACTTTCACCCAGGTTATTCAGGCACTGGGAATCCAGCTTGTGGGATCTAGTTTTAGCCTTGCTGGTCTGTTTCTTTGGAAGAAATCTCCTTTTTTTGGAAGGAGCCTGGTGATGCCTCTGTGCTCTGGGGAGAGCTGGCCCACTGACCTCCTTTAGTGATCCGTCTCAGGCTCTGCAGCCCATCCATCTCTGATTTCTTGGTCTCTGAGCTCCATGGGGAGCAGGAGCTGCTCTTGCCCCATTTCCCAGGCTGAGGGATTGATTTCCTCTGGCCCTGCCATGAGGAATTAGGCAGGAGCCAGTGTTGGTTTGGTGAGTTCCCCTTGGTCAGCAGGGACAGGGAGAAATGCCCCGAGTGCTCTTTGTCCTCCTTCAGCCCAGATTGAAACTTGAACAAAATCACCTCAGAAATGTGTGGTAGACCAGTGTCCTACACTTGGTTTTTTTGATTTGGTAGCTTTTTTTTTCCCATATGATGGCTTGCTGTCCTGGCCCTGGATCTCCACTTTGCTCTTGCCCAAGCTGGGACTGTGACTGGAGCAGCCCAGTTGTTGCATCCTCCCCAAGGGTCGGCATCCTGAGAGTTCAAATTCTCCTTTCCAGGCCTTTTTATCCCTCAGCCTTGCAAGTCCTGTTCAGTGTAGTTACACTCTGGGAGTGGGGTGATGACCCAGACTGAGTTCCTTCCTAGTTTTGAAGCCAAGGTTCCTGGATTTGGTGGGAATGGGGCTGGAGCCTTGCCTGACATTCCAGCAGAGCATCCTTTTAACTTCATCAGAATTATCACTGCTCCAGGGAGGGTGGGGGGTGAAATTAAGCTTGTCTTACATGGATTGCTTTTCTCAAGTAGGTTTTACTATAAGAAGTGTGAGAAAATGAGAGCAGAGATCCTAGAGGAGAAATTTGATGGGCAAAGAAGGGGAAGAGAGCCCAAGAATTTATTCTGAGTCCACCTGTGTGCATGTGCATGCATTTATTTCTGCTTAGGCATTGACATTCCTCAAAGTACTCTCAGTTGATAGCTCTGAGTGCCCTAATGATAATTGCATTTACACTAAATGTGGAACAGCATCAATACTGATACACAAATAATTTAAAGCTGCCAGCCAGCTGTCCTAACTAATCAAATGGAGATTGCTCCCTGTCTCAGTCAGGAAAGACAGGGAAGAATTCATCTTTAGGCAAGAGCTTAAAGAAGGGTGCATATGGTAGCCCTCTTGTTAAATGTATCCTTCTAGGAAAAAGGATATGAAGAGGAACAAAAGCTGTCTTGGGGTGTGGAGCATGAATTATAGCACAAATACTTAGTTTTTAAAAAATGGAAGCAGTGATTGCATTTTTTCAGCTCTCGAACAGAAGCATCTCAGATTCCATCCCTTGATACAGTTATACTAAAAAAATATTGAATTGCTGTTGTATTTAGAAGGAAAATAGGCTTTAACCTTGAGGTGCTGAAACAGCAAATAAGATACTGTGTTCAGGTAAGGATCTGTGACCTGTAACAGGTGTGAGGGGCTGCAGAAGTGACCTGCTTTTACTTCACAGCATAGAGTAGAGGGAACCTTGCTGAGTGCTAATTAATTGTTGCTTTCATGCAAAATCATTTTTACCTTCAAATAGCCTTGAAAAGAGTTCTCCCAGTCTTCTTATCTAGGACAAGTTCATATTCAAAAGCTTCATAAAATAGGATCTAACCCCAAGAACTGAGCACTTTGACATTATGGATTTGAGTGGAAACAGGTTTGCTACTATTTAAGCAAGCCATACAGAATTTAGACATTATTATGTCTCTTTTAGGGCATTATTGTGAGAGTTTTTTGGTTTTGTTTTTTTGGGTTTTTTTTTAGGGGCTCTGTTTTAACTACGGAAGTAAGTATCGCAGGTGATTTTGTATTTTCTGCTGAGATAGGAATATCTCCTGACTTTCATTGACTTGCACAGCCTTTGCTCCTGGGATGGGAGCAGTGTTCCAGGGGGAAGCTCCTCTGTGCTGGGAAGGTGCACAAACACCTGTAATACAGGTAACACCACTCCTCTGGTAGCTGGGCTATCCCAGCTTCCCTCCAGCTGTGTTCCATGTGTATCAGTGTAGGAGAACCCACGTCTGCATTTGTTTGTCCCTCTGCACAGTACACTTCATCCTGAGAAATGGAAACAGTTTTGTACAAAAGCAACCACCCACTCAAAATACATAAATAAGACTCTTGGATATGTAATCCTTTAACATACAGCACAGGGGAGATTTCCAGGGAGTGTTTATTATGGTGACAGGTAGAACTGAGTGAGTAAAAGCCTCTCCTGGCTCTCAGTTCTGGAAGGTCCTCATTTGTGATTATAGTCATGATGATAAAGCAATTAAATGCCAGTGAACATATATTTTCCATGGCTGTGAGGCTTCTGGCATAATTATATAATTTTAAAAATGCCATTAAAGAGCAGTTATGTTATTAGTGCATCACTTGGAAGAAGTGCACAGCTTGGATGCTGAGAGCACAAAACAACCAAAGCCCAAAACAAGCCCTGATGTTGCCAGGTCTGGAACTCAGAACAGAAACCTGCTCTGTGCCTGTACATGTACATCTTGCATGTACAAGATACTCTGATGCAACACCGAATATTTGCACCTCCAACTGGCCAAATCCTCTTTGCCATGAAACTTTTTAGCTTAGAAAATCTAAACTCCAGCTTGGGTATGGTCAATTAAAAGCTACAAGACATGTCAAGTGGTAACTCCTGGATTCTGACTCACCTTGCCTCCTTAAGTAAAACTTGTGAGATTAAACCTTGCAAAAATGTGAGAATATATTCCCGTAGTGTGAAGCCTGTTTTATTACAAATTCTGTGTGGATGTGTGTTTCTGTTTTTAGGCTTTACACACCCAGTCACTGGCACAATCCTGTCCTACATCCACCAAGATGTGCTATGTTGTTAATGAATGACCTAAGGCTGATTTGGTCTCACTAGTCCGTGGCCTGGCTCATCCATTTCCAGTGCTGCAGGAGTTAGACTAAGGCAGCAGACCTAGGATTCCTAATTCCATTTAATCATACAGATCGAAGAGTTCTTGTTTCATAACTTGCATTGTATTTCCTATTTTTAACATAAAAGTAATTAATTTGCTCTAACCAGTATTGATGAAAATCTTCCAGAGGTGGAAGCATTTCAGTAACAACTGAAACTAGTCATGTAATAGATCTACAAAATAAAAAAAATGTGTATCAAGATCTATCTGAAAGAAAAGTGTTCCAAAATTCATCTTTTCTGGTTTGATACTGGAGAGCATGGCTTGATCCCAGTGGCCTGGGTCACTGCCTGCTCAGTACCATGGTGCTTTTGTACAAGAGAAGGGCACTCGGGGGTGTCACTGCTGGTGAGTGACTCTGAACAGATGCCCAGGAGGTCAGGCTCTGACTCCTGGCCATAAACTCCAAATCACCTCTGGAAACTTAATAGCACCCTGTGTAAAAGGGGCAGAACCTTTATAAAAGAGGTCAGGCATGCCCTTAAACTCAAACATAGTACTTTTGCTTTTAGTCTTTGATGTTAGGATTTAAAAATCTATTATTAAGAAAAAAAAAACAAAACTGGAAGAAACAAATTACAGCTGTAATGTTTTGTTTTCATGGCTGGCAAAGAGCCTGTTTAGAAACATTTATTTTAGGAAGAAACCCACTTCTATCTGAGTGAGTGCATGTTTTTATTTCTTTTGTCTGAAATGCTTTTGCATGTTTGAGAATATCACAAAATTACACCATAAAAAGACTGCAAAGACTTGGAACAATCTGCCAGTAATCTGGCTCAAAAGCCCAGTTAAATATTTGGGGGAGAGGTGATTTTTGCTGAATTCCCCACTATATCCCCATCCCTTCCACTGTGTGTGGAGCCTGTATTTGTTTCCCCACTGGAGAATGTGCTGCTCTTAATCTAGTGGGGTGAGAAAAGTTCTTGTCAAGGAAAACCATTCCAGACCCATCAGGGACACTCCAAGCCAGCCTTTGGAGAGGATAGTGAGCCCTGTGTGGGTTTGGGAATAGGGCTGGATACTCTAGCTTGGATTTATAACAAGCCCAGGGCAAGCACCAGCTTTATTTAGACAGCACTCAGTCACACACATAACGAGCCCTTTAATTAGGTTTTCACAATGTGACAAAAAAATGTCTCATCAAAATATTTATAGTTGGGTTTTGATTTAAGTCTTCATTGCATATATAAAACAAAACTTGTCATCTGAGGTAAAGCATCTGGCAAGTTGGTAAGTGTTAGCTCATGAATCGAGTGTGACTATTCTGGGACTGGGGAATTACTCAGATGTAGTAGGGATGCATCCAAGGAGGGATGTGGATTAAAAAGAGGATGTCAAGTTTAGGGTTTTTATTATTTTAATTTTTTTCCCCTTAATGTTTTATTCAAGCCAGCAGGTTTAAACACAGCTCATCCTGCTGCTTTTCCAGAGTTTGTTTAGAGTTGATAGATGTCCACTGGAGCATCCTGGTAATTCATAGATGGCATTTGTGGAAATTAGACTTGTGAGGTGGGCTCAGGTGTTAGGGCAGTGGAGATCAGAGGTACAGAAATTAGTAATTTGGTCCCTTCTAAATTAGTGGTCCTGCAATGATGGGGAGAATAGAGAATTCTTTATTATTTGGGATTTGAAGTCTTGCTTGTTTTAACCTGGATAGTAAAGGTCAGCAGAGGGAGAAGGCAAAGCCAAGTGCTGTGAAGTTCAAGCTGAGGAGCGGCATGTGGGGACCAGCTCTGGGCCATCTGAGCCCCCTGCTCCAGCTGCTTGGATCCAGCTTGGTGTTTGGGGAGGGAGAGAGGGAAGAGCTTATTTTCTCTGGAGTTTTCCCAGGCTCATTTTGTATTTTGAAATGGAGCAGGCACAACTTTAATTTTGGTGGAAAAGTTTGCCAGTGTTTCTGCTTTTTCATTTTTTTAGCGTTATTTGTAAACCCTTGCCAAAAACCTCTCTCTCTTTCCCACAGCAACTCTTTTAAGAGAACTTGTTTGATCTGTTGTCTTATCTAAGATTATGGCTAATTACTCAATAAAGAACTTTTTTCCAAGGTCTTTTTTTCCCCCCCTTTTAAGTATCATCTCATGGGGTGAAATTTCTTCCTCTTTTGATTTTTTTTTTCCTCCATCACAACTGAGCTTTCATCAAGACACGTCTCAGAATCTGAAGGGAGCAGTTAGTGCAAAACCAAGCCTTTAGATTTTCCCTTTCTTTTTTATGCTAAAGCTGAAAGATGAAGCATATGGAAAAGAAAATAGCATTAAATCTCCCACTCCAAAAGGAAAAGCACTGAGGATCTGGCCACTGCAGGAGAGGTTTGTGCTGCACGCTTCATTTACTACTTTGTGCAGACGTAACAAAGAATTTACTTTAGTCCCCCTGGTACTCACACAGCCTGTGCGTGGTAGGCAGAGGGAAAGCAATGAGCCTTGTGTTACAGTACAGCAGCGAGCTGGGGATTCAGGTGCTTCAAAGACAAATGTTTCCTTAATAATCTCATTCTACAGACCTAGTTCCTTTCCAGTTTATGTTTCCCATTTCTGAAAAAGGAGCTTTTGAGCACTGTGCAAATACTTGTGTTTGTATGAAGCATGCAGTGGGGCCAAAGCAGAGATTTTACTTAATAATTCAGGGAAAAAAAAGAGAAGGAAAGCAAAACCAAAGGAGTCCTGTCAGAAGAGATCTGTTTTTTAACAAACACAAGGCAGAGGGGGAAATGTCAGAGATCTCAAGTCAGATCTCGCTTGGTGTTTTTGAACTGGTTCTGGTAAGGAAGAAAAAATGCTGGCATGCCACAGTCTAAACTAAATTTTGGATTTGAGATTTTTGTAATTTTGATGTTATGAGCCTCTTGGAAAAATCTCAGAGATGAAAAGTCCTCACAGTGGTCTTTCCCTGTTCAGGGCTGGGGGAAACCTGTAAGATTCCAATCTAAACCCAGCCTTAAGGCCTCAGAACATGGAAATGCAGTGTGGCTCATCACTGCCATTTATTGTAGCATTGTGCTGCTAGGTCACAAAACACAGCACTGCCACTGAAGTAATGGGAGTAGATAAAAAGGCTGCTTAAAAGGCAGAGGTTTTTGTGTGCACACATCTCCTTATATTGACAAGTGGGAAAATATTGAAAAGCACTGGAGCATTTAATTGAGTTTGTGCAAAATGTCCAGGTATGTAAGGCTGGGCCATGGGGACAATTTAAATGTTTGTGCCTGCAAATGGAGTGGGCACAGCTCTGTTTCAGGTTGTTTTTGTGTTGTGTTTTTTGGCATTAGAAAAACCAGGTAAAGAACCTGCTGCTGTCTCACCCCTGCCCAAAGAACCACACCAGTTTATATGTTTTGGGTTTTTTTTTAATGAAACATCTATTCAGACTTAGCAATAAGCAGAGAAAAATGGATTTGTCTATATCCCGTTGAAAATAAATAATGATGGAATTAAAGGAAGTTTAATTAAAAATAAAAGCCAAATGGATTCAGCTCTCCTCCTGCCCAGGTTACCAGAGTATCTTAGGTCAAGGTGGGTCTTGGGAAGGGAACTTTAGTTAATTCATACACAGATGGGGTCAGTAAATACTGAAGATAAAAGGAAATTATTTTAAAGCTCATGTTCATTGTCTAATCTAGACAAACTTTGTAAAATAAATAATTCAAGTTTTATTTTCTTTGTATTCTGGCAGTTCTTAGTAGGCAGTGTTGCATCAGGAACTTTTCAGCCTGTTCTAAGGAGGCAAAGCTTGAGTGCCCCTTGTCTCTCCCTGACTGACTTCCCAGGAACTTTTCAACCAGCTGGGCAGTTTCACTACCCTGGTACAGATTTTGCTGGCAAGAAGTAGAAGTGTCAAAAATAACAAAGTACCTGCAAGGGTTATAGGTGGGCATAAGAGGAAAATTGTTTTGCCAAAGGGAAAAATCTTCAATGATCTTATACCTTGTTTTACACTGGAGCATTGAGGCAGCAGGCAAAACCTGATTTTAAAAAACCCTTCCCTGGCCAGAGGAAATGTTGTTTTAAAATAATATGTCAGTATTTCATGTGTAGGTTCTGCAGTGCAAAATATGGAAATTATTGAGTTCAGTGTATTGTCTTGTCACAGCAATGCTGTGATTTCACCAGCAGCTAAATCTGTTCCCAGGGCTGCTCTCTGATCTGTAATGGCAGCATTTCTTAATTTATAATAAGTTCTCTCTTAAATTTTCACACAATTTGATCACCTGAAGAGGTCTTTTTCTCTGAGGGAATATTGAGGTAGGCTTTTGGTCTTGCCCAGTCCTTCATTGTGATATTAGCACTTAATTAGTTGTGTCTGTTTCAGTAAAAGCTAATGAATGAAACGAACAGAAAAAGCAGGTGTGGAATGACCTTTGTGGGCAGAGAGGTATTCATGGTATTTAAATTGTAAAGGAATTTTTCTGGAGTAGAATAATGATTGCTATCAGCTGACATCACTTCATTATTTAGAGGACTCTTATTCCTATCAGACTTATTTCTTACAATTTTGCTGTTCTTTTGCATGTTATTAGAAGCAAGTCCTGTTTACTGAGGTCTCCAGCGTTGCCTGAGATCCTGGAGGTGTTGCCTTATTCAGACTGAAAAAAAAGCTACAAGTCTAAGCATAAGGACTTAAAAAACCTAATTATTGCTTAAATACGTGTTTGCTGTGTGGGACCTGGTGAATAAAGGCTCCTGCCTCTGGGGGAGTGACTTTGTGACAGGAGTGGGGGCAGGATTGAGCAGAACCTGGGGCTGGATGGCCCCGAGCCTGAGCCAGGTGGTGTGGCAGGAGAGCATCTGTCCCTGGTGCACAACTTCTCCTGCTTGAACGTCTTGAGGCACATGTTGGTGCTAGAGAGTGGAAAAATCTGCTTCAGTTTTGAACTTAACCAGATTAAAGACAGTATAAACTTACAGTTGGCTTCGGGGAAATGATTGCCTCTTTAATTGCACCCGTTTTTAGCAAGTGAAATCTGCGTTTGCCTGTTGAGCCCAGTTTCAGGGAGACCCTTTCACTTTCATATGTGAAAATGAACTTGCATCCCAAGCAGTTCTGTGGACTGTTGTGTTTTCTAGATTAGACACTGAAATTGTTGTGGTTTGGGGTTTTGTTGTGTTGGGCAATTTTTTCCAGCCTAGACTGCAATTTAAATCTTTATTTTTTTAATGATGCTTTGCAACAAGAAGGTGAAATGTTGGTGGCCTGATCTCTTACATATCTTGAGGAACTACTTGCAAAAAACATGTATGGGATGGATGGATGGAGTTTAAGCCTCCTATTTCCTGATGCTTCCCAGAGTGATCTTTGGGTTTGAGTTTCTCATTTGTGACCACAGAGTTTCCTTCCTCTGGTGCAATACCATTATCAGCTTGTGGGTTAACCACTGAAAAATTAACAGTTGGGCTGTGGTGGCATCAAGACTGTGAGTCAAATGTGACAGACTGTGCCAGGAAAAACAACAGCAAAAACACCTTAATTTGTTTATTCAGTTCTCCAAGAAAAATTCTAAACATGGTTATTTCCTCCCAAATGATTGCATCTGACATGCAGTTTCTTTGGATTTAAGACTTGAACGTGTGGCCAGAGCCCATGCAGACTGCGGGCTGCTAGAGCAGCAGCTCGGATATCCTGAGAAGCATTTAGTAAAGCAGTGATGGAAGGGGGATGTGAGCTCCCCCTGGTTTCTGCTGGCACCCTGAGGTTTCTGTTGTGGCTGTGGCACAGCCGCTCCTGTTCCTGATTGTGAGCAGCAGGAGCTGCTGCTCTCCTTTCCCTGCGTGCCACCGAGGTTCCACAAGCACTGCACACCTGGATGAGCGTGTTCAGTACCTGGGAGTTGGTGACAGCCAGCTGCTGGGCTAAGGGAAGGCACTTTGTCATCCTGCCTTTATTTTTGTCATCTTACGGTGGGAGCGTTCTTCAGGCAGCTACTGAGGGAATGTGGCAAAACCAAAAGGTGTTCAGCATGAGCACTCAGGGTTTGGGGAGGTTTTTAAAGGAAGGGAGAACACATCACCTCTGTGGAGATGGCTGGGTGCTCTGTATTTAAATACAGGTACCTGTATTTATTATACCTGCCCGAGGAGTTACAGCAGCCAGGCACTGCTGATTTGGAGTAGGAATTTTACTTACACAGGTGGGTAGGGCACAGGGAATTTATCACCAAAAAGCAGCTCGTACTGATGGTCGCTTGGAGCTGTGTCTCAGCTCACTTCTGACAAAATTTCATTATTTTGCTTTTTAATTTTGGCCACTGAGGTCTAAAAGGGTAACTGTTTAATTTGGATTAAAGTTAACTTAATGGAAGGCTTCTCATGTAATTTCTATTGAGGCATCATCATGGCATTCCTGAATTTCCTGAAGTGTTTCAGACTACCCCTATTTGCTTGATTTTGCTCTCAGAAAGTTGCTGCTTCACAGACAGTGTAGTTGGTCCTGTGAGTTATCAGAATATTTTTTTGATGACCATTATTTTTTTGCTCAGATTTCAAGCATGGCTGGAGGTTGAAGCAGCTCATATTGAGTGGTGAAAACAAGGCCTCCAATAAGCTCCAGAACTGTTGATTGCATTGATTGTTTGGAACCTTTTAACAATGATGTTTTACCACAAATATAATGAAAGCTTTCTTTTTTACTTCACATTAAGTCCTTTAATTAGAGGACAGAATTTAGTTGCTACATGTAACTTACTGTACCACAAGCTGTGCTGGAGTTAATGCTGTATTAAACCAGTAACTGTTTCATTAACTGTATTAACAGACCCATAATCAGAGCAGGGAAGTTTGATATCTTTCTTTTAATATCCCTGTGTTCCAGCTTTGTTTACAGCTTTATTGGCAGAGCTGGTGTGTCAGCAGGTATTCTTACTTTATAGTATGCAGACCTTTTAATTGCCCTCATTGTTGAGAAATTAATTTCTATTGAATTTTGAGAAGTGATAGCTGCTGAAGCGTGTAATCAGGTTGGGATGTATTTTGCAAACACGAGCCCACGGCCCCTGTGTGACAGCTGCTGTGCCACCTTTGTGTCTTGCCATGTGCTGCAGAGATATGGACACACTGAGCATCAAGAAAAAAGAAGGATGTTGGCTGGGTCAGCAAGCTTTGCTCCTGCATTTTATGAGTAATTAGGTGATGTTAATGCTGTTGTGGTGTGGTTGAGATTACTCTTCCACTGAATGAAAGTAAACATTTATTCTGCAGCAGGGTTGGACTCTGTGGGTTTATCTTCCCCCCAAAATGACCTTTCTGGAATGAAATTTCTAGTGCTGAGTCATATGTTTTGAGGTTTTTTTCCCTTTTCTTGATATGAATTTGTACATTGAATGGTATTTGGTTTTTGGGAGTGTGTAATGTTAGATTGCAGTGAGTCACTCACCTGCTGTTGGGCAAGGACAGTTCTCCACTTGAATCAGACAGAGCTGTGGTATTTTACTTTTGACTTCAAACCCCTTGAATTTGGATGGTTGCTGGCACCATTATAGCATTGTGACTGGTGAGTGTAATACCATTTCATAAAATTGAGAGTCCCTGGAAGATATCAAGAGATTAAGATGTTTGTGTGAATCTTTTCTAGGAAATCGCTTAAGAAGGGATGTAAATAATTGGTTGTAAATACCTTAAGAATCCAAGAGCCTTGGGAGAGTAATCATGGGTGACTGGAAAAAGAAACACTGTTAAGTTTTCCAGGCCACTTTGTAGCTGATGAATAGGTGCCCTATGCTAATACTTGCTGGAGTTTGAACTTGGTAAAAGCCCAAGTTCTCTGGGACGCCATAGGGAATATACACTCGGTTAATCTTTATTCCTTCTCTTTTGCATTGAATATGTAGGAGTTCTGGGAGCCAGTGTTCACAGTAATCCATCAGCTTTTCTGTGGGATTTCATGCAGCCTGGCTGTGTGAGTGCCAGCACATCCCCTGCCACCCTGTCCCAGGGGTGACCTGGCTGAGTGCTCTGCTCCAGGGTCACTTTCTCTCTGCTGCTGGAGCTTGTGGGGAGTCAGCAGAGGGGATCAGTGACTCAGGCACCACTGAGAAGGGTTTTTATCTCAACCCACAAATTTTCTCCATGTTACTCCTTGGATTCTCTCCCCCATCCCACCAGGGGAGTGTGAGCTGTGGCTGGGGTTAAACCATGCCATGCTGGGAAGATTGTTAATCTCCTTCATCCATTGCTGCTATTCTGCCTTCTGTCATTGATAAAACCTCACTTTAATACTAGAGACAGGAAAATAACCCCCCAAAATGCTTTACTGTCTCTGGAGGAAATAGAGGTTTTATTTTCTATATAAACACTGAAGAAATGTGTGCCCTGCCACTGCAAGCACCACCTGTAGTTAAATGGCTGTTGTTTCTGCAGAGAACCAGGAAAGCTCTATTTTTCCCATTACAAATGGGAAAATCCACAGGGTGATATTGGATTAATTGACAGACAGCTATGCATGAGTAATCCTGCACTTCCAAATGTAAATAACAAGTGCTTTGGAACAGTTAGAATAAAGATTTTATATTTATTGAAATTAATCCAAAACTCCGAGCTCTGTCTGTACACAGTAAAGAATTAAGTGATTATTAAACAAAACCCACAACCTTGTCTGTGCTGCATAGAACCTGTGTACCAGCCTTTTAAAAAATCATTGTTGGAGTAATTGCTTTTCTTTTCTGTGCTTTAGCATAGAACAGCTCCAACATCACAGTTTAAAATGGGAAGAAAAATGTGCTTTAAGTGGTTTTACTTAACTAATTACATGGTTAGGCGCGTGATTTAAATAAAATGGCTTGATTTGTTAATAAGTTGTTTAAATTAATAGGGGGGAAAAAAGTGCTCCAGCAGTTTGTCTTATACCCCTGCAGTTTACCGTGGAATACCATGTTTAATGTGGCAACTGACTTTGAGGGAGTAATACACCACCAGCAACAAAAAAACCCCCAGCAAAACAAAGCGGTATTCTAGCCCTGGTAAGATGAATTCTCTTCCTTACAAAAACAAACCAAGGGGAGGAAATCACACTGCATGTGCACATTTTTATTTTGTTTACTTTTATGCAAATCAGGCTGTTGCAGGGGAATTTGTTGTAAACTCCAGGACAGAGTAATTTGATACTGTCCCAGAAGGATGTACACTGGAATATTTAACAAAAGCAACAACACCAGTGAATAGATGACATTAAAAGTATTACTTTTGCATAATTTATGTTCAGTGGTGCCAATATCAGGCTTCACTTCATCACCTGCTTACACAGAGAGTGCTGGATGTTTCAAATCTCATTAAGCTATTTATTCATTGTAATGAATGATTTTAATGTACTGTATTAAGGTTATGCCACACTGCACTGTTCAAAAATCCATCTTACTGTACATATTTTAATGTTTGCAGTCAAATTAATACCTTTATTACTGCCTCAATGGTTGAGTGGACACTGTTGGTACATTAATCATTGTTGTCTCTGCTTCATCCACTCCTTTGCTGAAGTTTTTAATGCCACATTCCTTGATAGAGATGTAATGATCTACCCATCTGTGTGCAAAGCCCAATGCCAGGGCCTGGCCATCACATTCCTCAGATGTTCTTAGTTCCACGAAATGTATGGTATTTCCATGCATCTTGTCAGAAATACATTAAATTTTAAGGTAATGAAGTGCCTATCCAGCAGCCCCTGCTAGCTTCCCCTCCAAAATCCTTCGTATTCTTATCTGTGCACAGCAAAGCCTGGCAGTAAATACTTCATTGCACCAGCAGCAGGCAAATTAAATTGAAGTTCTTCTATTCCTGCAATAAATCTGATCAGATTCAGATTTAGATGCATTTAAAAAACATACTAATTGCCAAATGCCAGTATTAGGGTGGCTGATAGGGATTTTGTACCTTACTGTTAACACAGCAAAGGGCAGGTGTCAGCTGTTACAATTGAATTTGCAAATTATGTATCTTCACTTGACATGCTTTAACAAATAATGTCTTTTGAGTTGGTAGTCAGTTTGTTCCGGGGAGTTTTTTTTACTCCTGGTTCATTATGACCCACTCAGTGCTTGTAATTTCCAGCCATGTGAAAGGTTGCTCATCTGAGAGGGGGGAAAAAAAAGTTAAAAGCTGTGTTTTGCTAGGAAATGTTTGTGGAAAATTTAGTTAAATGGGCTGCAGATGACTAAGTATTGATTCTGGTCCTAAGACAGTGAATGATATTGATGGCAAAGACTTTAAGAAGGCCAGCAATATCAGAACATGAAAAGCAAAACTTCAACTTGGATTGTAGCTAAATTGGCTGCCCAAATGTTAATTAACCAAAATCTGAGTTTCTCACAGTAGTTACAATTAGTAGTAGCAGCAGCTTTTAGCCTAAATGAATTCCTTAATAACTTCATATAGTGCTTGTGTATTACAGCAATATGAGAATAAAGAAGGTTTTTCCTCAGCAGTTGTTTCCCATCATGATACAGCAGAGCAGTGCTGGAATGTGTGCACTGCCCATGGGACAGGATATTCCATCCCTCTGCAAGATGTAAATGCTGCTTCTGTCTCTGCTCTTTCAAAGGCAGATTTTTAGCACCTGGTTTCTAGGTAGTGATCTGACATACAAATACACTTCTATAATTTAGGAGAAAATACTCCTGAAGAGCACAAGGCAAACCTTGGGGATTGACAGGTTCCTTAGTTTGCATCTCACTTCCAGCCTCTGTGTTGGTGATGCTCAGCCCTGGCAGGTTGAAATTGGATCCCCCTCTGAGGTGGAGTTGTCAATTTTTTGTCCAAGAGGACTGCAAACCTCTCCAGTTGGGGAAGGACAAAGAAATTCCTGTTTTTCTGGGTATGCCAGTAAAGTTTGGAGGCGGAGAGGGCTGGCGTTGGTGTGTTCTAGTGCAGCATTATTTACGTGTTTAAAAGACCAAAGAGAATTAAACCTTCTCTGCCTGAAAATTTCTCCTAATTTCTCAGCAGCGTGCTGCTAAGAGGCATTAGTGGAGTTCTTGGACTCCTGACAGTTTCCAGGATCAGGCTCTCTTTGGGAGTTTACCCTGGGCAGATGCACGCAGCATTGGCATGCTGCTCAGCAAGCTGAAAGAAATCCCAGTGATCCCAAATTTGGGCCAGGTTTTCTCCTAGTTGACAGAATGTCAGTGAGCCGGGGAAGAAATTTAAGGGGGTTATCTTCTCAAGATATTAAGCTCTTCTAAGCTGACAGCTTTGTTGCAGAGGTCAGCTAGGAGGAACAAGAAAGAAGCCCTGTGATGCAAAGATGGACTGACAGATATGATTTCTTTTCCCTTTATTGAATTATAATGTCAGTGGTCGTGTCCCATTACTCCTACGAGGCTGGAAACCTCCATCTGAAATTGGAAAAAATGGGTTTTATTTGGTAAAGACAAATTTTTTTGTTCACAACCACTCTTCAGGGTAGCTCAGGTGAGGCAGTGTGTGGGCTGGGGCTGGGTGATGAAATCCAAATTAACTCAGTGTATGGAACAGAAACAGAGGGAATGCAAACCCTGAGGAGGGGGTGTTGTTCCCAGTGATGAATCTGCAGAATCACCATCTTTGCAGCCCCCAGACAAAGGGGTTTGTGTAACTCAGTGCAGGAAATGCAGAATGCTGTTTGGCTGTGTTTGAAGGCAAATCAGGAACAGTTTTCCTATGTGAAGTTTCTCCATGGTTGCAGTAATAGCAGGGTTCTTTCCTAGTCTGATTTTCTATCTCACTTCTTTCACTTTAGTTGCTGCATGTACAGCAGAAAGGTCATCTTGTCTTTTTGGTGGTGTTGGCTCCATTTTGACAAAGCTGCATCATCAGCTATGAGCAGCAGTCTTCTAAAGTATTAAAGAGAAGAAAATCCTTAGGAAAACTGCACTGAATGTACAATTATTTTGAGTGACATGTTCATCAAAGATAATTGGCAAGTTTGCAAGTGCATTTTTTGAGCTATATATGAAATGTCTAGTACAGTATGGCTAATACAGTAAATATATTTAGTGTTGAAGCTTTCCTAGTGACAGCTCTGCCTGGTGAGTAATGGGATCAGAGAAGAGGGAACAGAACCACCCAATTTCTCTTTTCGAGTCCTAAGATCTCTTCATAAAACTAGGAAGGCAATTTCAGCTATCAGAACATAATGTGTGAATTAACTAGTTATTTGTCAGAACCATTTTTATGACCTCATTTGTTCATTTTACCTTGTGCTTTGGGTGGCAAAGGTGTCAGAACCTTGTAAGATGAGACTTACCTGGTTTAGTGGGGTGGTAATAATGTGCACAGTGGCTGCAGAAGCTGAGCTGAAGGCAAACTCATTCCATAGGGTTGCTTGTAAGAAGAAAAATTCATTAAAAAGAACACTGTTAAATACACAGCATGTTGCTTTTCTTGAAAGAACCTTTATAAATATTGGGAATAACAAAGAATAGAGAAGTTTATTAGACAAGTCTGGTGATTTAATTCTAGGATTTATGGATAGGTGAAAAAGTCCTGACTTCTCATAATTTTCCCTCCCCAAGAACTTTTTGTTAACTGTGAAAGTATGAGACCCTAGCCTTTGAAGGCTCTTTACTCTGTTTTTTAGAGGAAAAAAAATCCAAGCTTTTTTCTGTAATTTTGAGTTATCTGATCATCTAAGAGAGGTAAGCATCCCCCAAGAGCTTCTGTCACTCCCTGTCGTGACCCAGAATGAAAACCTCCTGTGGCAGGAGATGTTTGTAGTTCGGTTCAGACATATAATCTATGGAAGAAAAATCCTTCTTTTTTTTGTGGGGAGCCTTGTAAGCTTTATTTTAGGGAAAGATGATATATAATTGTTTCTAATATGTGTAAAGTTTAAAGCAAGAAGAACATTATTTCATCTGTGGAGCTTCTTCTCACGAGAAGAATTCTTGCATAACTCTCAGAACATCCTGTCTGCTATTTCAGACTAATAAGGATGTTTTACTGAGGCACTCTTCTGGAAATTGAAAGAAATGTGGCATGAAAGAGGTTAAATCAATACCCAGATTTTCAGAAATGTATTTCAAAAGGAATTGTAGCAGTTGAGTTTCTCCATTTTTCGGAGAGGTAATGAAAAATAAATGGGGAGACTACTTAGTTCTTCGTGTCTGATAACTCAGAGGGCATATATACAAAGCTGTATCAGTTTAAAGGCATTTGGGCAGTGATATATTTATGCATGAAGGCAGCATGGACAGTGTCCTTGGCTCATCTGTCCAGAGCAGGATGTGTGGATGTGGCAGTGTGGTGACCTGGGTATGTTGAATTTTGGTTTCTTGGTACTTTTGTGCCACTGACCAAACCCTCTTTATGTTTTGATTTTATTTTCTCTGATATTCCATCTTGGTACAAGGAGGTGTAGACAGAGAACTGGGGGCTGTGCTTGAACATCTGCAGGCAGACACTGTTTACAGAGCTAAATAAAAATGAAATTAAGAGATGACTGTCAACCTATTCTTAACCTTGTTTTTAGTGCTTCCTACCTTTTCAGTACTTCACACTGCAATTTTTATATTCTTTGAATGCATTTTTTCTGGATGTAGGCAGACAGCAATAGCAGACCTTACAGGAATTGTTTGGGAGTGATGTTACTCTGAGGGTGGCCCTGTGTTATCTTAGTCTTCTTATAGATGTAGTGTCTTTGTGTTTGTTCTAGTGTGGATATTAATTGCATGCTAATGTGTTATATGCACAATAAAATACATTACTATTAAGTATCTAATGTTACATTATGCATGTAATACATTAATATGGAATAATTAGCTAGGTCTTCACTTTGAGGTCCATCACAAATTCTTTAGCTACATGAATTCAATTCATCAAGTAATTTCATGAAATCTTAACCTCTGTAGTGACTAAAGGAAGCCTTGCTGAGAGCTGGAACATTTTATAGATAGGACTATTTATCCCAAGTTCTATTATTAGCCTAGAAAGAAGGGCTCACCATGTATTTTTATTAAAAATGACAACGTACTTAACATCTTTAATGAAAACTAACCATTGTGATATGAATTTGGAAACCCTGACACCTTCTTTTATAGAAATGAAGTCCCCTAGTATATTAAAATTAACATTTTTTAATAACAAAAAGTGATATAGTCCACTGGAGTAGGACTAAATTTATCTTATGATTGTACTTGTCATGGCTTTGAGTATTTATTGAGTAGTTTTAAAAGTTCATTAAACTCAAGAGATTAAATATTGCCCCGAGCAGCGCTCCATAAAAGAAAAAATATAGTGCTATTACTTGGTAAAATGTTGTGCTATGTTGTTAATTTAACTCCCCTGAGTTCTCATCTTCTGACTCAAAGACATTTCTTGGTGCTGCTGGGTGTGACATTTTCCATGAATCTTGGTTGTCCTGGAATGTTGGTCTGTCTGGGCTCCCAGGGCTGCAGGATCTGTCCATGGAGCTCCTGGTGGGATCCTGTCCTTGGGGTGGGGTGGGGTGGGATGGGATGGGATGCTGATCCCGCCCTTGGGGTGGGGTGGGATGCTGAGCCTGCCCCATTCCCAAAGGAAGGCTGTGCTCTCCTGGAATGCCAGCGCTGCTCCATGGCAGCTCTGCCAGGACAGCCCTGGTGAGCTCAGGCTTTCTTCCAGGCTCCTGGCAAGGGCTCTGCTCCTGCCTGGACATTTTTCTCCAAGGATGCACCTTCACATCCTTCCACAGGCATCGTGGTGCAGATTCTCAAGCTGAAAGTGTGTGTGGGGAGCTGTGTGAAAAGGCTTTGAATAATGCAGCTGGTCCTGTATGGGGTCACTGACATGTCCAGAGCTATCCCAGGGAATGGGAGCATCCTGTGACAGAACTGATGTGTTCTTTGATTTCAGACCAATCATAAGCTCATTTATGTCTAAACAATTTAACATGAATTGCAAGAGATTGTTCTGAGCAGAAATCTCGTTATACTTTCTGTAATTTAGGTAAAGGAACTCTAATTTCTAAGACATACCCATTTTAAGAGTTATTCTAGGAACTGAGCATAAGATTTTCTTATTTGCTGATCTGCTTTGTATTCTCTGCTCCCTTGAGTTTCTCTTCCCTTTCTCCTTATGCAGATGGTTGAGGGTTTTCTTTAATCATTATTTTTAGCACCCAGATCCATGTGTGCAGACATGAGGTAGGTGGATATTTTTCCAGTCCTGTGTTTGTGCAGCAGTTCCTGCCTGGGGACGTGCGCATTACGCATGCACGCCAGGCAGGATGTGTGTGTAAATCGAGGACTGATTTGAAAATTAAACTTGCTGGCCCTCCAGCAATATCTAAGTTTACAGTGACAAAACAATAATAGGGAATTAGAGAGAGCCTCTCCTAAAATCAAATCAGGCTCTTGTTTTGCAGCGAGTAATTAGATTGCAGTTTGTTTCATTGCAAAACTCACCATGGCCAGTAAATTAAGCTATCACTTGTCTTGCAAAAATAGTTGCCTTTGGACTATTTGACAGTGGCCTTTCTTAGCCCATATTTTCCAGTTTTGTTACCAAATGAAATTAAGTTTTACGTTAGAATTGGAAGCAGCTGCTGCTGTTAAATTTGTAGTCTCGGATCTGTTACACAATTTACTTTGGGCTTTATTATGAAATTTAACCTATTACTGATCTGTCTAATAATGTTATGTGTCTTGGGACAACCTGAATGCACCAGAATGAGTCCTGAATGAATTGCTTTATACACAAGGTGAAAGTCTAATGGAGTTGCAGGACAGAAAAAACAATGTACAGTTCATCTTCTGGCATTGTATCCCTTTACCTCCTCTGAGCAAAATGTATTTATCAATTAGAGGAGTTACACAGAATATTCTATTCATCAACCGATTGCCCTTTTTGTCTTTCTAATGCATTTTGTTTGAGCCTCAAATATGTTTTTCAGTTGTGAGTTGTATCATCTGTCTGTACAAATAAACATGAGCTTTAGCCTTTAGCGAGATGCTTCAAAAGGAGATAAATACATGTTTAACTCACTAAGTTATACAGAAAAATGACAAAAAAGAATTGGATGATGTTGTATTGCCTTTATATATGCAGGGGGCATGGGAGATGCAGCTCTTCAACGTGCAGCTAATAAAAGCTGATGTTTGCCCATTTGATTTTCCAGCTCTTGTGCTCCTCGCAGGCTTTGGATGGCTCATGGAGAGTTTGGGAGATGTGCAAGTAGATGATAGTATTTTGAAAATGAAGTGTTTCACAGCTGCTTGTTGCTGTGCTGAAGCTTTAACCTCAGCAGAGGCATATTTAGAGGCTGGTCTGGTTTCCTTCTCATCCTCTCTTGTTGTCCTCTCTCTGTCCCACCTGCAGAACCGTGGGGCTGTGGGTGCTGACAGAATCCTCAGCAACACCAGATGCTGGCCAGGACTGAGCATCTGCAGCCTGTAAGTGTGCTGCCAATAATTAGCACTGTGTTTGGCAAACCCTGGGTAATTAATTCCCGTGCTTTTTTTTCATTTTCACTATGTATGGACTTGAATGTTGGTCAGCCTTTAAATGCTGTGCCAGAACCAAGGTTAGTCCTATTTCATGATCACTCCTGGTGTGCAGTTTTACACAGTAGCAGTGTTTTTTCCTTGGGAAAGGCTGAGAGAGAATTTATGCAGTGAAGCAGGGGTGAACTGAGGCTTTTGTCAAGGTAGGAGAGTTGTTTGGTTTCACTGCTGGCTTTTTTATTATGGGCTTATATTAGAACCAGATAGCTTTGTAGCAATGGTCAAAGGACCAGTAAAATTGAATAGTAAATTTTGCTGTGGTAAAATCAGTGTGGAGCAGTAGTTGTGATTTCATGGCATGCTCGTTGCAAAATAGAGAGGTGTTTGTTTCAGCCTGATCAAAATATAAGATTGGAACCCTGTTGGAACAAACTGCAGGTTTATGCTTGTTATTTTATGATTTATAATATAAAATGAAAACTCCACTGCATAACTTTTCAGGTGAGAATTTATTTTCACAAATAACTCCTTACAAATGTAGAGTTAAGTTCTAAAATGCCGATGTGCTCGTAAGTTAAATATTTAACTTTTCAGTTGGTGTTGATGTGTTAAGTGAGCAAATTATTTCTGCTTGCTTTTTTAATTAATCAAGCTCATGCCAACCCGAGCACTGAGAGTTGTGGTTCCATCCCTGGCAGTGTTAGTTTCAGAAAGACAGGAGCCCCAGTATCTGAAGTGGAAGGACTGGTTTAAAATGGGATGCCAGACTGCAGGTCCTAACTTCTATCAGTTGGTTCTCTTCACTTAAGTAGTGCTTACATGGTCCTAACTGTTGTTTTTGTAATATGAATGTTACAGAAGGCAACTTTTAGAAAATATGGAGATTTTTTTTTTTAATTAATTTCTTGAAATGTAAAAATGACTGGCAACCATAGAAAATGAAAACGCTAGGGATAAATACTGCTTTCACTTACTATTGACCATTAAGCTTATAGAGTTGTATCAAATACCAAGCTGGTTTAAATTGGCAGCCTGACAATGAGAAGATATTTGCTGGTTTATTCTTTTACCTGATTCCATTCATTTGACTCAATCTTCTGTGCAGCAGTAAGAACAAGAGCATTCCATTTTACTTTCCAGAGTGAGCTTTCCCTTTTTTCCCCCCATGGAGGCAATAACATTGCAATGGCTGAGTATCCTTGACAATATCATCTTTGGAAGATTGAGCTAATTTATTTAATTTTCACAGTTAGCACACACTCTGTCATAATGGTGGGTTGCTGTCACATTCAACATCAGAAAAATTTTATGCTTCTCAGCATTTCAGAAATGACCAGTGACATTAAAACTGTAGATAGCACCTGGCTTGGAGGTAATTCTTTGGAACTTAATTGCAATTATGATGGTTGCAAAGAAGCTACGTGATGATTATTGGTGAGGATTGCACAGGGAGATGGTAAAGGTGTGGGATGGCTTGATGGAGAATTTTCTCCTTTATGTTTTTTCTCCAGTTTTGTGGTTTTACTGTTCCTTTATCATCTCTAGTGTCCTACGTGTATACAGCACACTTGAGAGAGAACAGCAGATGTAGTCAGAGATTAGGATGTGCCAAAAATTCCATGGTGTTCAATATATCGTGGGTGCATGAGATTTTTTTTTTTCTGAGTTGGGGGCCTTTTGTAGTTGGTTCAGGCTGAGTTCAAGTCAAAAGACCCAGTGCAGCTCAAGTGAGTGCATGGGGATAGAGAGACTATATGTTTATATATGCCTGTATGTGTGTGTATATATATACGGTGCTAAAGGAATGGTTATGTTAGGGGAGCACAGGACTGATGGTAGCTTTTATCATCCAGTTCCCCTGTTAGAGAGAAGCCCTGGAAGCCCAGAGGCACTGGCTGGTGAAGCAGCCCTGGCACAGACTGCATGGAGCAGCATGGCAGCTGGGGTGTTTGGAGATGGATTGCAGGGATTGGGAGGTCAGAACTGAGTGTCCAGCACTGGGATCAAGGATGGTTTTCCCAAACAGCTGAGGCTGAGCCTGGAGCACCAGAGAGCCCAAACTTGGCTGGGATTGAGGCAGCACGTGGGTGGATGTCAGCAGATGAGAGGTGTGAGAGGCAGGAAGGAAAATGTGCCTGAAGAATTGCTCCTTGTGGGCAACATTGAGCACCCCTGTAAACACTTCACACCACCAGGGCCCAAGTTTCATTTATTATTTTTTAAAGGATGGGTTCTAGCAACTTTGTGTGGGAAGAAGCAGCATGAGCTGGCAGCACCGTTTTCGCTGCAAAACTGTTAAACAAATAAGTGTTACAGAAGTAAACCTGTGAGAAATGAAACATCTTTGTGCTTTACTGAGCCAATTAAAAAAAAAAATCAGGGAACCCTTCCTACATGTATTAGAAATCTGTTTTAAAATCTGTTAGGTGGATATTTTCAGTTGAGGGAAGTTATGTTGCTGTAATGTTTTCTCATTCGTTTCATCTCAAATATGTGAAACCTGCTGTTTCCTAAATAAGTAAAAGCAGATGGAGCAGCCTCGGTGATAGGTTTTGCTGAACACTTCAGCTCTGTTAGCTCAATTCTCACTTATTTAATGCCTTTACATTAGACATCTACTTGGAGTTTGCAGTGGAATGTCTCCCAAATACAGCATTTACTGGGAAAGTTAGTGAAATATAGAAAAATATTATCTAATCTGTTTTATTCTCCTTAGTATCTTTAACTCCAAAGAACTAATTTGGCCAAATCATAACATCAGAGTTGTGCCAACCTTGAAATAAAAAAAAAGCTAACCAACAACCCAGAACTCATGAGTCAGTCTCCAGATGTTTGTGAGATTGGTGAAGGGAGATGTGTTTTCAAGTTCTTTATTTGTTTCTTCATTTCAGGAACTTCAGATATACACTAATTTCCAGTCTTCCAACATTTTCAGTGTACTTTTTGTATTATATAAATTGTTTTAAAGGGAGGCTTTTCCAGTAGCCTAATTTCTGGGACATAGAAGAAGAAATAAATGTTGCAGGGTCTTTGATGCTAGTGGTGACGGTGACACTCAAAACCACAAAGTAAATTTTCCTTGATTTCTGTTTGTTTTTATTGCTTTCCTAGTGAGGTTGGGTCATCAATTATTGGAGTGTCAAGGCTAGCAGTATGTTTTTAGTCATGTACACTATGATTTGCACAAATTAAGGCTTTGACCTTTTGATTTTCTTTGCCTTCAGAGGGGGATTTGCCAGTGAAGGTGTTGGAAAGTGTTGTGAAGGAAATGCCAAAGGTAAGGAGGGAAGGTTTCCAAATAGAAATCAGTCTGGAATCACGTTCATCAGTCTTTGTAAACACATCAAATCCAAATGCTGTAATCCTGCCCAGACCAAAATTATCACATTGCCATTGTTTCCAGTAGGTGAGGATTTTATCCCAGTGCTGCTGAAATATTTTGAGCTTTGATGAAAATAGCTGCCACTGTCTCACATTGATGATAAGGTGAATAAAGTGAATGTTGTGCAGGATAATGTATTTTTCCCAGTTATATCTTCTCTTTCTTCAGGTACAGCTATTAAATTCGTTCCTGAATTTTTGTGTGCTGAGAAAACCTCCTCCGAGTTACATAAATTTCCTCACATTCTTTATTTACTTTATTGAACATGTGTAGTAAAAATATCAACCCTAAAATTCATCTTCCTCTTGGAATTTGTTTTGCCATCTGGTAGTCGTGAATGAGAGAGAAACTTTTCATCCCTGCTGGGAGAGCTGCGAAGGACTCCCTCATCTTTTCTCCTGTTTTGTTGAAATAGAAAACTTTCCAGAAAACTTTCCATGCAGAATAAATTCCCAAATGAGGCTGGGCTTCCATCAGCAGGACCTTGGTTTCATGTCTGGATTCACAGCAGATATGGAGAGCGTGGTGCTGCTCTTGGTTGTGTTTGTTGTAGGAAATCATGCTCGTTCTGTGCACGATGCCCATGGAACTCATATATTTAAGGATAGTGTAACAACTTGCATTTTCTTAATGAGGCTCGTGATAGTCAGCATTGTGGGCCTTTGGAAATGTTAGTGCAATAGCAGCTTTCTGGGATGGGTATTGCATCTTCCTGTCTGCCTTAGAGGCTCTCTGGCAGATGGACTACAAGGAAAATAGTTTAAATGGGGACACGGGTTCAAAATAACTCGCCGTTTAATTGCTCCCTTTCAAAATCATTGTGTATCCTGAAGGTTTTACCACCAGTTAATGTTGCATTTACAGTTCTTAAGATGTTCATTATAGAAGCAGAGTCAAGAGCCTTTTCTGAAGGGAGCTGGCTTGAACATTCCCAAGATATCGTTGGCTGCGAGGCACAACTTTCTGTTTGGTTTGAAGCAAGGTACCAGCTCTTTGTGATGAATTTTAATTGATCCCAGTTGCAGTTGTCATTGTTCGGGAGAGACTTGTTTAGTGTGGGGCAAAATATCTCTGTATTTTTCATCATGATGTACAGGACTTTATCCTCTTTTGGTGTAAATGAGCCTAAAGCCACTGATGTGATGAAACTGTGCCGATTTCTGCCTCTTGAACTCTTCTTTTTGCTGCCTGACATGCAAAGCACAAAGGGATTACTCAGTGTGGAATGCCTGCAGAATCAGGCCCTTCAAAAATAAATTAGTCACATCTCTGTCCAAGCAGATTGCTATAAAACAAGAAATATGAGTGGTGCTCTTAGAATAATTTTGAACATAATTTTTTTTTTACTGTGTTTCTTCTCAAAGGAACTAAAATGTGGTCTCTTACAGATAAATATAAATGAGCAGACCAGTGAATTTGGATGGAATCATACCTTTTTAAAGATGCAAATTGAAAATTAAGCCTCAAAACAATAGAATCCTCCTGGGCCTTTCAGGAAGGATTGTATATTGCTCGTCAGACACTGCTGCCAGGTTGCAAATTTTATTTCACAGTGAATTCCATGGGAGAGCTGCTGGAGCTTGCTTTTATGATGAAAAGAGAAGGATCTATTGAAAAGATGTATAGCATTTTCCACAATCTGGATCATCTCTTTTAGGAAAGAGATTCTTTTAAGGGGAAGGAGCTGTAATGGGGAGTGTTGTGCTTACCAAGTTTTGCCTGGGCCTTTGCATTAAAAGCAGGATGTTCTTCCCGATAAGGGAGAACCTCTTCTATTGGCCCCAATTTGGACCCACAGCTGTAGCAGATTTTCTTTTTTTTTTTTCCTCAAGTCATCTTAGGGCCATCTCCTTTCCATCTCCTGCTTCCCTCTATTACTTTTTTTAATTCGTATTTTTTTCTTGGGAAGATTTTTTCAGTCTTTGTGATCACCATCATTCAACTTGAAAGTCCCCAGACTGAAAATATAGAAGGGGAAGAATCTATTCAGGAGCTGTTCTAATGAAAATATAATAGTCATGATAAAGGAGGTTAAAATTAAGCAGTTTACTCAATTGGTAAACTCAAAGTGGAGAAAAGATTAGTTATAAGAGATGGGAAATTGTGTCTTTACAAAATTATGGGGTTCTAAGTAAGGCCAGTTCTGCAATTTGATTCCCTCTGGTAGGGACAGAGCAGGATTTTCAGGAGGCATTTTGCACTGATGTCATCCTGTTTCTGCCTTTGCTGCTTTTTATGGGATGTGAATACTGGCCAAATGTGGGAAAGGTGCCAGGAATGGATTTACAGGCATAAATCCTGAGGGTAACCTGGAAGTGTCTCACAAACCTCCAGCTGGCCATTGGCTGTGTTTGAAATGAATCTCAGACATGGACTTAAATGTTTGTAGTGATGGATCTTTGTAACTGAGCTCCGTTAAAATAAGATACAGAGAAGAAGAATGTTTTGGGTTTGTATGGAATTAAAAGAAAATGGTTAGTATTACAAAGTTGCTGGTCACAGAAAGCAGCTTAACTTCAAGAGAAAAGTCTTAATTGTGATTATGAAGGAAATATTTCAGAGTTTCCAATACTGCAGTTGGAAAATTCTTCTGCTTGTGGCTAGCTCCTGTTGATGCAGATCAGGTTTAAAAATGCAGTTTTACTGGGCAACTCTGGAACAAAGTCAATAGTTAATAAGGTAGAGATTTCCAGCAGGACAGTGTTCAACTCAAATTCAGCTGTTACAGATGTTGTTCATGGGGAGTTTGACAGACTGACCCCTGTACATGGAGCTTCAGTTTGGGGCTGGTTTTAGTAATTCTGATTGTGCAGCTGCAATATTAATAAGCCCATGAAATAGAAGTGCAGCAGTGAGCTGGCACAGAGGAAACTGGGGAGGAAATGGCTTAAAAATGTGGCTTTGCATATGTTTTCAGTGTGCTAGAAATGTATTTTAACTTGCAGATTTCCTCCTGTGGTGGTGTTACGAGCTGAGAAGGGGACTGGACCCTGCATTACAGACCAGCTTTTTTTCAATAAATGGAGGCTTCAGACCAGCTTTAAAACATGCATGGGGGTGGGTTTGGGTTTTTTTCGTTTTCCTTTGTAAATCAGTTTGTATTTAACTCCCGGTCCCAATCTGTCTCTGCACCCATGCTGTCTATAGGCAGAAAAAAAGCACATTTTTTGTGAAGCTGTGGTGTTTGCCCTGGCTGTGAGAGTGGGAGCAGGAGGTTGATCATCTTCTGGGTCCATCTCAGTCACAACAAATTCCCTTGGCTCAGCCAGAATGGGATGGACAGAAGCAGGGACCAGCCATTATTTGGGTGGATTCATCTCAGCAAGACTGTTTAGCTTTTTTTAAATATTTCAGTTTAAAAGGCTCAGTTTGATGCAGATAACACCCTGCAATTAGAATTTAATTTCAGAGAAGTACTAGAGAGCATACCCTGACATGCCTCCCCCATAGAAAGTTTATTTCAAATTGTTGGGAAGATAGAGCATTACGTAAATGAAATGTGAGTAATACCTTGCAGATTGCCAGAGAAGTGTATACCTAGACATTTTAAAAGTAAGGGTAATATTTCACCAGCTTCTGAGAAATATATCAAAGATGCATAGATTTTAAGGCCAGGAGGCACTGTTAGATCATCTCTTCTGACAACCTGCATAACAAGCTAAAAAGTTTTCCAGTAATTGCATCAAACATACACAAAAAATATGAAAGAAAACAGTTCTGATTAAACAGCAAGAAATGCACACGTTGAAGGTGGTGTCGTCTCTCCAGGCTTCAGTTTGCAGAAGTTTTGTTTGCTTGCATGATGCAAATTGGACCCACTGCCTGACTCATCCAGCAGCACCTGAATTTTGATTCCTTGTTTTTTCATTTTTAACCTTTAGGTGGATTAGATGTTCTTAAGAGATGAAGAATGTGTTTCACACAGGGGTGATTGAGTCCTGAAGGGGAGAATCATGAGCTGAGCAGCTGGAGGTACCCAGCAGTGCCAGGTCTGGAGCTATCCAAACTTCGCCCATCTCGTTGGCATGGGTTCTTCCCAACAGCAAAAACTACCTAAATGGGTTTTTTCAAGAAACAGGCAAGCAATGATAGCTTTTTAAAAACCCACAAATAAAAAAGCCTCTCTACTTTTTGAGTATCAGCAGTCTGTCTGATTTTGTAGCCAATTCTATTATTTCCTGCACTTCAGGTTCAGTTTGAGCTTTGTCTGAATTGCACTGTGTGCCAACTTTCCCTTTTTTTTGCCCTTCACCGCACCCACAGTGATTTAATTTTGTTTGCTGTTGAAGTATGGCTTTACACAAACTCTGGGAATGGTATGCATATGGATCACTTACAAATAAATCTGTGTACAGAAAACATACATTGCCAAGTAGGCAAAACATAAAGATGTCTGTGCACTCATAATTTCCTAGCATTACTGTGTACTGCACTTAGCAGGATTAAGAGCTGTGTATCTTCACTGCACAGCATATGTTCAGGCAGGAAAACCACCTGCATTAATTTTTGTTTTCAGGTGTCAGTGCATGTGAATCTTCACTGCCTGTCGGGATTCATATAAATGGCTGATGTAGCATCTGAAGATAACACGTTGTATTTGGAGGAAGTATTCTGTGTGGACCTAGATGCTCTTAATATTGGTGTTTTTTAGCTTTTCTGGACTCCATCTGCTCAGCTATTCTCAGCACAGGTCTCCAAGGCTGCTTGGGTACTCACTTGTCTTTAACCATGGTTTAAAGGGTGAGTTTAATACAGGATAGCTGTCAGGTAGGAGCCATATCAAATTTTAAATTTCACGCAGGGCACTTCATAAAGTGCTTTTCGTTACCAATAGTGGTGTTGCTGATGGTTATGATGAGTTTGTACAGTGATAAAATCGTTCAATGGTGCATTTGTCAACAGTGTCAAGGTAATAGAAATGGCTTGAACATCATCTCTTGCAATTTATGCTTTGAAGGAGCTGAACTATTCTGTAAGCATACTTGAATTTCAAATAATTATATCTGAGAAGCATCATTTTATTTTGCAGAGCGTTTAGTAGTTGGTCTCTGCAGCCTCATGTAGGTGCCATCTCCTTACCTCTCCATCCCATTCAGCTGGTGTGGTGCTGTCTCTTCCTCCCCTCCTCCTGCCAGCTTTGTTTCCATATGCTTGACAGAATTGCTCATGCAGATACACTGCAGGTGGATCATGGAAAGCTCACATCAGGATAACATGAACAAAGCTACTCCCTGAAATCACTTACTGATGTGAATGTGGTGAGTGATTTGCTGGAACATGCTCATCATGCCTCAGTTAAGTGAGTGATCATGGATAAGTTTTCCTCTGTATTTAATAGTCCATTATAGACTCTTTAAAATGCAGCTTTTCTGAGGAGCTGGAGATGGAAGGATACTCTAGTGCTTTATGCTGATTGATGCCAACTCAGCCAGCATCCACAACTAAAAAGAACTTAGGGCAGCAACCACACTGTTAACTGTGGTGGGGCATGATATTCACTGATGATATAACCTAAATTTAGTAGAAGCCACTCTAAATTCTGGCCACAGCTTGTTTAGACTCCTGTTCATGAGGAGACTTCCAGGGTTTAATTTTTCTCTTTAATCACTGAAGCTTCTCCATGAGAAGATGTGTTGTGAACAGCACTGAAGATTCCTTCACAAGGGTGGACCCACTTCCCATTCAACACATTCAGAGGGGTGTGATTCTCATTATTTTTGGCATTGGTAAAGAAGACATATTAAACAACATTTCATGAGGCTTTTTTAAACAAGTGTTTAATCAGTGAGTTCTGATTTGTTTCTTTGCAAATGGATTTTATGCAGAAACAGCTGTTAATGCAGAGGAAATTTGCTGGACTTGGTCCTTTTATTGGTAGCAGCATGTTCTTTATTTCATGCTGGTGTCTTCCATCTGCACCTTGTCACACAATTTAGCCTATTTTTCTCATTCTTTTCTTTGTAGCTCTGAATGGAAGAACCAGCAAACATCTTAAGACTTAAAAAATGACACCACCAAAAAAAAAATTACCTAAAGAGCCTGCCCAGCCACACTTTAGTAGTTGCTTATTTTTGGGATTTTGGAGAGGTTTTTCCTATCCTGGATGAGGTTTCAATGTGGAGCAGCACTTGAGAATTACAGCAAGTGTTGTAGCCTTGCCACCTAGGAGAAGATGCCAAGAAATAAGGAAATAGTCATTTTATTACAAACAGCAGGTGGTTAAGTTAGTGTAGCAAGCAATGCCAGACATGTCTGAATTTGCAGTGAGTACAAGGCACTATCTTGTCATGGGATGGCAAAGGTGGAGTCCAAGATGCAGGTAGCAGTGATGATAAATGTTCAGGGCAGATGCTGCTCTTGCCAAGGTGTAGATCACCATCAAACAGGGAAATAAATCTTCCATATGTTGACTTGAATTTCCTGCTCTGCCAGCAGTTCTGCTCCCATTTAGGCCCATTACTGACTTGATTTGCTGCTCTTGTATTTTACTTACCAACACCCAAATATTTAAAGCTTTATTAAGTTTTATTAAGGAATTGAACACCCTCTTCTGCCCTACTTGCTGTCTTCTGTCCATGTCCTGGTGGTGGAACTGGTTTGGTTGGTGTTGCTGATGCTTCTGGAGTCCTGTGTGTGCTCTCTGTGCAGAAATGGGGACAACTTTGAGTCACAAATTGGATCATCTGAGTAAAGATTTTGCTGCTTTGGATGTGCTGCCTGCAGCTGTTGACTCCCTCCTGAAAGGTCTTTGCTGTTCAGGAAGCTGGAGCCTGTTTTACAGTGGATACACTGCAGTCCTGCTTGAGAGAGCTGGCATACCTGCATATGCTTTGATAATTTGATTTAACAACAAAATCAGGTGTATGCTAAACATAATTAAAGTATTTTGTCTTATTTTTGTTTAAAGAACCTGAAGCCCATTTTAGGCAGCAGTGACAGCTAAGCTTTTCAAAAGTTGGGAATGAATGATAATACACCCTGAAGCATATTACAAAAGGTCCATGTTCTTAATGGATGGGGTTATTGGAGAGGCACAGGAACAAGCTGTCAGTCATGGTGTGCAGGGAGCTGTTTGTTCCCACTCATTTTCAGTGCCTAAAGCTGCTGCTCCAGGTTTCTTCTGACAGTCCTTTTGTCGTGGTGTCTCACAGAGGTAGAGGGCACACAAACTATCTATTATTTCAGGCCAGTCCCAGGACTTGCCTGGTTTTTGCTGTGACTGGGCAAAGGGTGTGATTGGGGTGGCTCAGGTCCCTGCTGTGTGACTGTCTGGGGGTCAGGTAGGGAGGGAGAACTGTGTTCTGTGGCAGTGGTGCTTTCTTCCCTCTGTCCTAATATTGTATTAATGCTATCTCAGGGATGGGCTGTGGGGGAAGCCACCAGCCTGTCCTCAGCTGGCAGCACCTGGAGGAGTTTTGTGTGTTTTTCTCTGTGTGGGTGACCCACACACATGGCAGGAGATGCAGGTGTTGCAGCAGCTGCTCCTGGGGGCTCAGAGGTGTGGAGCTCATGGCCAGTCATGAGGTGCTGGGGGGGGATTATGACTTCTGCAATATCCCCCTTCTCTTGGCTGACAGGAGGAGTGTGAGCCAGGTGAGACCTGTGGTTTCTGGGTGGGATTTGTCTTCTGCCTGAGTCCACAGATGCCACCAGAGTTGTTTGGCTCATCCCTGCTTATATCTGGTTCAGTATCTGATTTTGAGCAGATCACAGAGCCAGAATGGTTGAGAGCAGTAACTTTAACATTGCCTTGTTTCCTTTTTACATCTGTGTGAGGTATCTCTACCAGAACGTATGAATTGCTTTAAATGGAGCAACAGGAGAATTGATACAGTTTTGGCAGCAATGCTTTAGCATGAGACAAAGTTCTGAGTGTTTGAAAACCAGATTCTTCTGCTTTTGTCAGTCTGGAATTCCGGGTAGCCTTGTAAGAAAAAAGAGAAGGTGGAGCTAAAGAAAAATCCCATTGTGTAGAGATGTAATGCTGTGAACAGGGTTCTTGTGCAGATGGTGGCTTGCTGTTGTGTATGCATGGCTTTCTCCTCCTCTCAGAGGCAGCTCCAGTTAATGCTGATATAAAACTGCCTGTTAATTGGAGTACATGGAGATAATGGTAGGTATAATCTCTAAGTAAACTCTTAAAAGCTCTGGAAAAAGGGTATTTAAAAAAAAAAAATCATCTCTCCCCAAAACCTGAGTTTGCACTCTGCTTTGAAGATAGACTCATCAGTGTGCGGAGCAGACTTCTGCCTTGAGGCCATTTATAGTGCCGAAGCTTGTGAAGCTAAAACAGTTTGATGTGTAATTGCAGGAGGAAATGGAAAACCTGCTGAGCATGGCAGGATATAGTGCCTTATCACCCTTTATGTGCATCCAGTGCTTGCTGAAATTGCCAGCGGATCCGCAACATCGACAGAACGGTGACATTTTTCATGGGCCGCCGTGTTCTGAATCAACACTGCAACAGCGCGATTAGAGCAGCTAAAGTAGGGGGAACAATCAAAGAGTTGCATGTGACAGATCAGGTTTTAGTCATTCCCTGCTCCTTATTGCCTGCTGTCGTGTGTGATATGCAAAACAGCTTCTCCAGACGCATTACACCTTCACATTACCTGAAAATTGAATTTTATTTGGTGGCCTGCATATAATTTATAGCACTCTTCCAATGCACTTCAGTTCTCATTTAGCTAAAAGTGTGTTCTTTATTTCCTACTGGCAGGGAAACAGAAATAAAACTGGATATTCAGCACCACTTACAGTATATAAGAAACCAGGCTATTGAAGTTTTAAGCTGCTTGGACGTGTTATTGACAAGAACTGTCTATTCTGGAGTTAAGCACACGATGTATTTGATTCCCAGAGGTATCATCTCTCCATAGTAATTAATCAGGGAAAAGGCACTGACTCTGAATAGCAGTACTTGAAGTTATGGGCCACTATTAGCACTTGAAAACCAAATGGTAATTGAACATACCATATGGAGGAGAAATGGGGGTCCAGGCTAAGGACCTGAGATCCAGCCTTGCAGGGCTGAGAGGAGAAAAGGTTTTTTAATTATTCAAATAGAAGTACTACTTCTGCTAAGCACTTCACTACATGGAAAAATACCCTGTAAATAATTTACTGCTTGTATTGTTGTGTATGTGAGGCTGTTGGGATCAACTCCTGGACCAGCACATATTGTCCACCCACACACTCTAAAGTAGATAATGCTGCTAGTGCAGTATCTCTGTATCAACAAGTTACTTGAATGCAGAGGAACTGGCAGTGAAAATTTGTTTGGGTTTTAAACAAAGATTTGCAACTAGGATTTAGGGTCTGTGTTTATTTCTCTTCCACCTAAAAGCACAATGCAATGAGCTGTAAAAGATGCTGGGAAGTTTACTCAGCGAGCAGAATGTTAACTGAATATCAGGATCTATGGAAAAGCCTGGCCAAAAGGCAAGGGGAGCCATTAGAAGCAAGAGGTAGACAGCAAACTCTGCTAGAGAAGTTACAGAACTTGTGGCTGGCACAGAGCCATGGATGAAAACTGAAATAGCCCTGCATCCTTTCTGGAGCAGCATCCCAAAGCACCAACACTGCCACAGCTTTTGGAGGGAGGGGTCGGATTCCCAGCTCGTGTTGGGAGTGATGCAGTTCATGCTGATTTACGCAGCCCTTGGAGAACATTTAAAGGTGCACCCATTCTCTTGGCAAGTCTTCAGGTGAGGTTTAAACTGCTCCATGATAAACACAGCAGTAATGGGGCTCTGGTGTTGTACACCTGAAGTTGGCACTGGGGATATCTCTCACTTGCAGTGCTCTGTGATCTGAATTTTGACTAAGGGAACCTGTGTTTTAGCTGATGCTTTCTCAGCTCTCTTGCAGCCACTTTGCTTTTAATCATGCAGGTTCCTTCCTATGGTTTTCATTTTCTTAGGTATAACCTGAGGAATCACTGTCTGTGGGTTTTTTGGGGGTTTTTTTGGTGCATGTCCTCTGTTTATATCCTCCTTGAGCTTGATTTATAGAGCAGGTCGTTCATTGCAACCGAACATTTATTTCAATCTTGTCTTTGGAGTTTGATCTTTCAAATAAACTCAATTTAGTTTTATTCTTCAAGAAAAATTCATCTCATCTAATAGACTTTCAAACTTGATAGTTTGAAAAAATGAGAACAGCTTTAAATGGTGTTTTCAGGCAAAACTTGTGCCATGTAGGACAGCTGATAGCAGTGTGAATTTCAAAGTCTAATTACAGATGTTACCAACTATGAAATTTATGCCGTTTGTGGGGAATTTTGACTGTGCAAATGTATGTTTTAAATGAAAAAAAACAAAACAAACAACCACCTCTGAAAGCACTGATTGAAATTCATTTGGTAGAGGAATCCTACTTCCAGTGGGGCATTCCATTAATTTCTGTCTCTGTTAGAGGATGCAGATGAACCAGCTTTCCCTGTATCTCACAGACTTAAAGGCTTCCAATTTTGGCAGTATTTTGTGATTAGATTTATTTAGCAAAGCTATTGCTCCCACAGGTGCAAGTATTGCTGTTCTTTGTTCCTAATCTGACCCTCCTGGCAGGGCTGCTGGATTGATGCACCCTTGGCTTGGAACTTGTTGAAACTAAAGAATTCCAATAGCAGTGAGAATTGCCATGAACAGCAGAGGCTGTGCAGCGTGGCAGGGTGACTGGAATTGCAGCTTTTCCAGGGTTCTCCTGCACCTTATGGGGTCTGTAACATAGATCAAGAGTAATTAAAAGCACTCTCAGCATTATGTATGCAATGATCTCTGGGAGTTCAGAATCCACACCTTTCTCACCTTGGAATGTACTAGCTAAAAATTCCTACAAAAAGTCTTCAGTGTGAGATTTATACCTTATATTTAAGAGGATAAGACTTCATGGGTGATGTTTCATATCTTTCAGCTGTAAAGCATGACTGTCTCTCACTTGTAATTATTTTGCCAGTTCTTTACACCACAGTTGTAAACTTAAATAAACTTTCCTTAGGAAGTGAGTAGCAGAGCTATTTTATCTGCAGACTCTCTTTGGCATTGCTCTGAGTTGTTTTACAATAAAAGCCCTTTCTGGTGTACTGATGTGCTAAACACAGTAACAGATTTATTTTGTGTTATCATGAGAACAAATGCAGTTACAGTGTAGGCTTAAATAACATCAGCACATCTCTTCCCAAGGTAGAGATGAATTTTGTTCCTTTGCACAAACATAAACATGGCTTTGATGGAATAACAAGAATCAAAAACATTTTCCCCATATCCATCTGTGAGAAATTCCTTGCACTTTAGCTCGATAAAACACTTCGTAAATAAAAATTTAGTGAAATAGAGGTTGGTGTTAAGAGAAGAAAAACAACAGCAGTGCTGTTCTGGAGATGCTCAAGTCTTGATTATAGTCTTGTGAAAATGTGGTAAATTATTAAAAATTTCAGTTTCAAGAAGAGCAAACAACTTGGTTTCTTCAATTGCAAATTTAAGGTTCACATTCTATTCTGTAACACTTAAGAAATGCACTTTAGCAGCTTTCAGTTTATTAAATAGTAAGCTTTGTTTAAATTTTGGGCTACAGGAGAAGTATTGATTATCTTTTACATTTGTAGTTCTGTTTTTTGTCCTTTATTTCCTATTTATGTGAAGTAAAAAACTGTAGAACACAATCTGTCCATCAGAAATTATGAAAGTATGTATCCCTGTCACTAATGGTGTGGAGTTTCCTTTACAACACTTGTGCTTTCTCCTAGATTTTAGTTTTATAGACTAGGTTTTGTTCTCCTTGAAGTACATTGTAAATCAATAAGATGCATTTTACAGCAAAAGGAAAACATTACATGTGTAGAGCACTCTTTGGGAGAGCTTTATGTTTTATTGAACCCTTGAAAAGTTGCAGAGTAGCACACTTGGAGTAAGAGAAACTTGGCTTTCCATTGATGCTGGCTTGTGATTATGGTTTATCACCTTCAGTGCAAATTTACTGCACATCTGGGTGTGTGTATTCCACTGAGGTGTGGGGAATGTTTATTGGAGCCAGCTCTCCACAGCAAGCACTGGCCTGAGAACTGATGGACATACATGAAAAACCAGAGACAGTGGCTTCTGCAAAACTCTCCAGGATGAAATCTTGGCCTGGTGAAGGGTGTGGGAATTCTGGGCTGGGCTCTGAGGAGCTAAAGGGTTTTTTTTGTTGTTGGGGAACACAGCAAGTGCTCAGTGCTCACACCATGGCAGTGCCTGAGGCCCCTTCCAAAATCCTGCAGGACAGCTCAGATCTTTAGAAGGAAACCTTGAGGATGCAGATAAAAACTCCCAAAAATAAAGAGAGCCCAGGGAGTGTGCTCCTGGTTTTGGATACATCTCCTCTCCCACCTGGCTCCCAGCTCTGTTGCTGTAGTCCTGTCCCCCTAAGGTCTGACTGCTTCTCATTGAGTAGGAAACAAAAAAAGATACCACTCTTCTTACTGTTCTTGAAACACGATGTGCATGCCCTGAAGGCAAGAAGAGATAAATAATTCAAGCACTAGAAAAATTAAAACATCTAAATTAAGCCAAAATCTCAAATCACAGCAAAATACTTTGACTGATTGTTTCCTCTTCTTACTGTCCTGTGATGATTTTTTTTTTCCCCAGCCACCAGTAAGTCTGTCAAATCAAAGTGTTTGTTTAAAGGAAATATTGACAGCAGTGTTTTCTTTTAGGAGTTATATATTCTAAAATTAGAAAAGAATGCCTTTTGTCTGTGTGGTTAAAGACAGTTCAGGAGGGGTAGGATGTTTTATTTTGTTTCAGCCAGGTTACACGTTGCCTTGCTGGCTGACAAGGTCCCGTCTTTGTTTGAATTGTTGACCTTTCCCTCAGAAACATCTGCTGTATTGAAAACCTGTGTTGTTCTGTTTCCTTTTGCTCTCTCATAAAGGGTGCAAGTGGGGAAGCAGGATCCAAAAATGTTTAGAATTGCAACTCTTCCTGGGACACTAATGTCACTGAACTATAATCAATTTGTTTTCCAGGTTATTCATTCTGGCTCATGGGGACTGATCCAGTGGTGTTGATGTCTCATTGCAGTTGGAGGAAAACATTTTGGACATGCACGTGGTTGTATTTTTTGTTGAGGACTTGGAGTTTCTGCTTTCATGCAAATAATTGCCATTTTCTGTTTCATTCCATGTCTGTCTCAAAAGAGAGGGAAAATGCAGAATCCCTTATTCTGAAGCATATCCCTTCCTGTGTGACTCTGGAGCCACCAGCATCAGTGGGAGGTTGATCCTGTTCAGAGGCAGAAGAGTTGATAGGAGAGGAATTCTGCAGAGTATTGGAAACAGTTCAGTAGCACAGCAGTTCATTTACACCTTGTCCTGGGAAAAAGCAAGTTCTTTTCTTGAAAACATCTGTGAACCTAGATAAACCAAATTGTTTTCAATCAGAATCTTCCATAGGAAGGAGAAGTCAGGTTTTTTATGGAAAAATCAAAATTTTGGAAGCTTTGGATGCTGCTTGAGTTGAGCCTTGTGTTTCTTTTGCCATTAATGTCACCTGACTCAGGTGAATACAGCCACATCCCTGTGCCATCCCCATTGCCTTGGAGTCTCTGTGAGTTCTGGGATGGTTGTTTGATGGAAAATAGAGCCCATCAGCACTGGAACAGTCTGTGTCAGTCCCCTCTCACACACAGAGTGTGCTCAGGGCTCTGCTAGGCAGTACCACAAAGTAACTTCGTGTGAAATGTAACCAAAAAATGTGAAATGGGACCTAAACAAAATCCTGGCTCGCTGTGTTTATCTCATTAGCTTCATTTCCAAGGGTGCATTGTTAGTGGAATAAATGCTTCAGGAGGTTGCAAAGCTGGGTTCATCTCCAGTGCTCTCCTGGAAGCAGTGGTGCTGTTTTAAGGATCATCAGGCATAATCTGCTGTTTGGTGCTCACATTTGCACAACTGTTACTTGGGGCTGGTTAAGGGATGACAGGCTGTCAGAGCTGCTTGGGAAGGAGCTTCAAGGAGCCATTGTTCTTTCAAATTAAAACATTTAAATCCAAAGCCAGGACTTGCAGGCTCGTTTTAATTATTCCTTTTGTCTTGTGGAAATCCTTTCCTACTGATGATCACACAGCTGTCACATATACATTACCTTTAGTCAGGATACATGACAGTGCTTTCCTATTAGCTGTCATTGTTTTACAAGGAAAACTGAAAACCACTAAGGCAGATGTATTAATTTCAAAAGAAGACACACTGCCAGTGAAGTTATTAAAATAAAAATATCTGAAGACTCAAATTCTTCTGATTTCTAGCAAAGATCTGCAGTGTTGCCTCATGGCAGCTGAGGTGACAGGATATTTTTGGCTGTGTTCTGGAGATGTCATTGCTGTGTGATCCCACTCCCATCAGGTTGAGGAGCACTATTCAGAGTAGCTGGTCATGTGTTAGTCATTCCTCCTTTGTGATCAGTTCTGGCACAGATAAGTTTATTACTTCTCTGCTACTCTCCTGTATTACTATCATTAATGGATTCTTCAGGGAAAAAAAAAACAGGTAGTCTTGTTTTGGCTTTACATATGTTTAATTCTGGTTTCTCACCTGCAGAGTTTACTTCTGAGACTTAGAAACCTACCTGTTGATACAGGTAGCCATGATTCAAAATATTTTGCCTTTTTCTGGGTAGATAAATAGATATTTTTTGAGTTGTTTTTCTAGGAGATATTTCAGTAGGTAATCCTTGGGTCTGGTGCAGCAGGAATGTTCATTTTCGTGACTATTCTGTTATTTCTTATGAGATGTTGCACAAAATAGAAAGTCAAGAGTTCTATGTGCAAAGGCAGGCTGGAGCTATTTGCCATTTACTGTCCAGCCAGGTACAGTTAATTACATGTGCTTTTTTCATGTCTAATCTCCTAAAATACATAATGTCATTTTATTTTCATTTGTATTTGCTATGTTGGTTTGGAAATAAATGAATGCAGTGTGTTTCCTGAGAGTTCTGGAGTATTTTAGAAAGGGCAAACCAAATTGATTTAATCACAGATATTGTTAAAAGCTCTATTTTAATGGAATGTGCTGTGATTGCTGCTGTGAACAGCAGACTTTCATTTTTGAAGTTGTTATTCAAAGAGAATATGCATGTCCTGAGAATGAGCTATAAAATGAAAATGAAAATAATAAGCCCAACAACAAACAAGTCATAGGAGAAAAATATTGTTGTATGGGGAATAGTTTTATATAAGAACATTGGAACATCTGAAACAGCTTTCCTGCCCCATAATTCATATGATAAAATCATGAGGAAACAAAAACCTTCAGACTCCTTTCAGTTTACTCAAGTTAAGTGTGGGGGAGAGGAGATGATGACTTTCTCTGGGAATCACCGAGTTCAAATAGAAACCTTCTGATCCCTGGTAATTTGCTTTTCTCTGTGGCTGTGACACGTGGAGTGGTTGTCACTAAGAGCTTATTAAGAGCCTGGCAGAGCTGTGTGCTGATGGATTGCTTTATTGCAGGGCAGTGTTTGTGCCTCTCATTCTCCAGGAGGGAATGGCCCCAGCCCTGGAGCTCCTTGGCCACGGAGCTGGTGTGTGCTGGCAGGAGGGAAGCATGGGCTTAAACGTTGTTCTTGATGGCTGCAGGTAGATGCTGTCAGACTGGAGGAAAAGGACATAATTAAAGTTTTTAATATCCTGTATTACAGGTTTCTACTTTAGCCTCGTTATCCAAGACTACGACAGGGACAATTTTCCACTTCCTTTCTTTTCCCACGTCACATTAACTGAGTTGGAGAACATGAGCAGCTCTTGATGTAACAACTGTTCTGTCCCACAGTGTTTTCCATTTCTTGGCCTAGGTTTTGTTTTCCCAGACCAGTCAGTGTGAGCTGTGTTTGTTAAACCTGGACTCCAGACCTTTTTTTTTGGTTTATTTTTGTGCACAACGTTCCCCCTTCCTCCTCTCTAGGTGAGATTTCTAAGGAATTCTGCTTTGAGCATGAGAGGCAGGCAGTAAGGACTCTTGCAGGGCTGTGTGCAAGAGGAGTCATGCTTGTAATCCTAAAAATAACCCCAGTTCTTCATCCAGGTAGAGTACCCAACCTTGCAACGCCTACAAGGCAGCTCATGTGGTCAAGCTGGAGCCTGTGTTGATAGTGAGGGATTTTGGGATTGGGAAGTTCCCAATTCAGACTGACTTTGTTGTCCACACAGGGCCCGTTGGGGTCTCCAAGCACAAGTGAGACCATCATCTTTTGGGCTTCTGCAAACAAATACAGGAGAGAATGAACAGACAACTTCATGTGGAATGAGATGGTTTTCCAGGCATGACAGAGAGAGCAAAGTATAAACACATGCAAAGATTCTTTTTCTTAAACATGAGCATGGGGTGGTTTGTGGGTGTAAAGTCAAAGTGAGCCAGAAAAAAAACATGTTTTGAGTATGGCCAGTGCTGAAATATTTTTAGCAAAATGGAGTAAGGGTGCAGCACAGGTGACTCAGAGACCATCAGCAAATCCCTGCTGGGAACTCCAGCTCTTACTCAGGATGGACGACAAGAGGGTGACTTAATTTGTGTGGGTATTGGTGCTTATCATCACCATGGCTTCAAGTAGGTTCTGATTCCTTTTCATAAAAATACAAAAGGTTTAGAGAATAGTGCTCTTAGAAGGATAATGTGTGGCTTTGAGCATCTTCTGCCAACAGGAACGTGAGGTGCTTAATGAACTGCAGAAGTCAAATATTACAAGGGCTCTTCATTGGTAGGATCATTATTCTCTTTGTGTTCAAGCAAAAAAAAAATCGAAGAAACGACAGTGTAATGGTAAAGAAATCCTGTTTTCTATTCAAGTGAAGGTTTGGAAATCATTGGTTATTTCTCTGGGTTTGATTTTCATAACTGCTGAGATGGGAGCATTAACAGGTGTTGCAGGGCAGAGCAAGCAGAGTGCATTTCCATTTTATGTCTTACAAAGCACGTGTATCAGAATTGACATCCATTTCTTGCATACAGATGCATTCTTTTTTTCTGGTGGAAACACTTGCATGAAAAGGGAAGACTTCTGTCGTAATGCATATTCTGAATTGTCTAATACCAATAAACCTGCAAGTGTTGAATCTTCTCTGGGCAGTGTTGGTATGAATTTTAATGTGATTTTCTTCTGACACGTGTTTTGGTTTTGTTTTGCTGCTGGAACGCTACTTCTTGTGTTGGTACACTGATATCTGCACAGGATGTTAAGGTTCTGTCTTCTGTCCATGTATCTGCAAATGTTCATCAAATTCTGAGTCTGTATTAAGCAAGGAAATGAAGATATGCAAATGAAACTTTGAGAAATAACCATGTCAATTTATAATAAATGGCTAAATACCGCAAAGAAATCAAGAAATACAGTCAACTTAGCTAAAGCCCAAGTTGAGTATATTAAAATATGCAATGCAATTAAAATGTCACTGTAACATGAGAGAATATTAGTGATTTATATCTTACACATAGGGCAAGATTCTGACTTGGGATGTAATCCAAGAAGCTCTCTTAGAGACCTGACATTTCACTGAAATACATCTCATGTTTTGCTCTGATAAGGACCCTTTGACATAAAAGAGGGTGGAATGATAAATTCGTGCTTTGTTATTTTCTTTTTACATGTTGGTGCAATTCCTGCTCATGTCATGCTTCAGGTTCACACAGGCAGGTGTGAATGAGGAAGGAGTTTCCTTATCGAAGTGAGCTAAAACATCTCACTTCTGCATTGAAATCCCTCTGGAATTCCAGCATTGATGTCTCCTCTGGCTGCCAGTATTGCTGAGTTGTGCAAAGGCTTTGTGATGGACGCAAATGGTCACTGGGGACTACAGAAGATCTTGTCCTTTCAAGATTTTTTGACCTTAATTGTGGCAGCTACTTTTGCAACTATTGACCAAGTCAAGATTTACACACATGTTCAGCTTTGTGCACTGACTGCTCCCATTAACCCACACAGGTAAATTAACAGTATAACAAGAAGTGCTGGTGCCAGTTTTGAAGTCATTTGATGCTTGAATTTGTACATCCCTGCTTGTCCCCAGGTAGTCCAGGGCTGTACATCCAACTGCTTTTGCTGCACATTTTGGTGACAGGGTTCACAGGAGGGAGATAATGCACTTGAAAATATGTTCCTTTTTAATTGTGACATAAGAATAGGAACTTTTTTTTTATGTGCATCTATAATTTTGTAGAAGCTCCAAGCTTAGAGTAGTTAAGCTTGTAATACACAGTGAGAATTGTTTATGTGCACTGAGTAAAATCTGAGTACCAGAAAATGAAACAAATTGTTCAATTGCCAGTAAAATGACTGGGTAGATATTGTATGACATATTCTTTGGTTTTCATGCAGGATGCACTCTTTCCCATCTTGATTATCCCACTTGAGGCTCTGACGGGGGAAAAAACCCTAAATGAATTTCCCAAAGGCAGAGTTTATATGCTGGTAATGACAACAAATCCTGCACTAAACAATTAGTCATCACCACTGTTCACTTTTCTGTCCTCAGCTGAGCCTTCCTCACATCTTTCCAGAGGTTAACAGCATCTGCAGATCTTTCCTTTTGTCCCCAACAAGGTGTAAGCCACGGGGAGCTGTCTCCATGGGAAACATTTTTATTCAAATAATCACGCAGCGTTGCACTACATGAAAGCCGTGGATTGTGCAGGGCTGGGATGTCTCTGGTAATGACTGCTACATAACGGGGCCACCTGGTGATTTGTGTGCTGCATTGCTCGGTAGGAATGGAGTTCAGCAGCTGCTTTGGGCTCTGGCAGACAGGGAGCACGCTGGGCAGGTGTGTTCAGCTCCTTTGCCTCCTCTCTCAGTGAGGTCATGCTGACCAAGCAGCACTCTGAATTTCCCTTACCTGCTGGCAGATGGAGCAGCTGTGAGGAGGAGGCAGAGTGGTTCCACAGGAAACCTGTGCAGGGTGGATGCATGCTGGGAGCTTTGTGGAAATGAAGAGCCAGCACAATAGCTGGATGTGTTTTTCCCATGTAGCTCTTAATAAGAAGGTTATTACACCTAATCCTATTTATAATTTCTGTTGGTTGTCCCTTGTATTCCTACATGGGGGAAAGGTACAGGAATGAACACTGCTGCCTGTGAATAAATGCATTCAAATGGTATCATCTTTTTTATTATTTTTTATTATTATTTATTAGAGGCTGTATTTTGGTAAGTGTTGATCTGCATGCATTTCTTTCCAGAGTTCATAACTCTAAACATGAGTTTTAATTACTCTGCTTATCTCCCATCATCAATTGTGTGCTCGCTGTTGGTGCACAAACCCCGTGATTGCCTTGTGCAGAGAGCAGAGCAGACATGAAAAGAACCACATCAGAGCAACATTATCAATTTATACCAGCTGAGGATCAGGCTCAGAAAGCAAACTCAACAGGTCAGTGGCTTTTTAGTATTGGAAACATGCTCTTACACCCAAACTAGCTTTGCTTTAACCCCCCCACACCTTTTGGCATCTGGTCAAATTATGCCGAATAGGTGAAGTTGTGGCAAAAATAGTAATAATATTTTTGCAGCCTTTCTGAGAAGTGCATCTTCTTTTTGTTTTTTTCTGCCTCTCTGCTGCTTGGTGCCTTGAAGATTTGCTGATCAACAGGGAAAGTACCTTTAAACTTTGGAACTGTATCTCTTTAGGAGTCTGGGAACAGGGTAGCAAAGAATTTGCCTCTACTAGGAATGAGCTTGGTTTGTGTCCTGTACCTGTTCACATATATCTCATGTCAGCCTGGACACATTCCCTAGGCTCATGGGCATGCTGTAAGTGGAAGATAACTTTTCTTTCTATAGGAATATGTCTAGGAGAAAAACACAATGCATTTGTGAGCATTCAGCAATTACAGTTGTGGGATCTGTGGATTGTCTTAGAATACACCACCTGTGGCAGTTCCCAAAGTTGTGCTTTCTGATCTCTGTGGCAATAATCCCTGAAGGAGTGAAACCTTCAGGATTTGCCCAACTTGCGTGAACTTTTGGGTAATTTTTTTTAAAAAGCAAAAGGAAAAGAAAAAGAAACTTTTCAGCATTTCCTTATGTCATAACCAGAGGATAAAATAGAGCATGCAAAATTCACCACAGCTGAATTAACAGGAGAGGAGGTTGTTATATTTAAGCTATGCATTTTTCTGTAATTAAGTGAGTTTTGTAGAGAGAATGTTCCTTCTTGAGGAGAAATTCTCTTAATTGGCAGTTATGTGGGGTTAATGGACTACTTAGAGTACTGAGGGGGGAAAAAGTGGGAAGGGAGGGGGGGGAAACAACCCCAAGTGTCAGAATGTTGAGTGTCAGAACTCAGCAAATCCGTTATCAGAGCTTTAGCCAAGCTCTGCAGAAATGAGAGTGGCCCTGGAGAAGGACTGGCCCTTCCTGACAGGAATGCTCTGAGAGCAGGGATGCTGCAGATCAGAGCAGTTGCCTATGAAATGAATGCTCCAGGCAGAGCCAGTCATATTAAGGGGGCCATAAGAACGAGAATCTTAAATAAATAAAAGGCGTGGGGTGCATATCTGGAAGGAGATGGTAGATCTGATGATTTTCTTTTTCTTTTTTTTCTTTTTTTTTTCCCAAGTGCTACTGTGGGGAAATTGGAACAATCTCAGTTTGTGTTATTTCTGCATTTGTGAGGTTGTTCACTTAACCTGTGCAGTGACCTGGAATACTCAATGCCACTGAGACAGAAAGAGTAACTGAGAGACTTGTGATTTCAAGGAGGAATTTTATTGAACAGCAGCAGATTTACTTTACACTTCAGTAGTAAGTGATAAGAGAGGAATTATTCAACATGCTTTCTTATTTCAGCCCTGGGAGGTGGTGTAAATTTTGAGGGCACAGAACATAGTGCCTCATATAATGAAAGTGAAAACTGTTTTAAAATTAAGATGAGAACTGCCGTGTTTCATAGATGTTGCTTAAGTTCCTCTTGCATTCCTCTGAACTTAAAGTTTTTAAGTCACAGTAATGCCTTTTGACAAGACATTTTGACAAGAGCAGAATGCTGAACTGATTAAGAGACTAAAACTGAAATTTACTTAGAAATTTCAGAGGGCAAGGGTTTTGGCAATATACATAAACACTAGTTAGGATGTGTCATTCTGTATTAGACCCTGCTTTTCCTATCTTTCCATAGGCAGATGTTGCTTTTTTCACTTTATAGGTTTGTTAAGGATTTTGGTCTGCCTTTTTCACACCCTCAGGCTTCTCATCAACCCAACCACAAAATGCATGTCACATAGGATTCACCTTTTCCTGTTAGATTAGATACTTCTGAATGGTCAGCTGGAAGCTTTTTTTAAAATTTTTTCCTTCTGGTTTGTTTGTTGTTTGGGTTTGTGATTTGAAGAAGACCTGGGAAGCTAAATAGACTTGATTATTGGAATTTGACTTCATAGCTCATAAGCATGAAGAAAACGAACAGAACAGACTGTAACAGCAAGATAATCCCTCTGACAATTAAAACAAGGCTGATTTGGGAAAACATACACACCCAAAAGTGCCATTTATGCACTGGGTGCTCTCCATGTGATGTTCTGTGCCTGTATAGTTGGTGATAGTGCTCAGTGTAGCTCTGTGCATGCAGGAGATAATTTATATTGAATCTTAAAATTCAAATCAGCTTCCTGTAATTCAACATGGAGTTCATACACAGCGTGGTTTTGGTTTTTCACTCAGAGATGAAGCAGGATGAAAACCTTTTTTTGTTAAGGAATGGTGACATCCTAAATAGACCTTTAGTAAGACACAAAAATATCGCTGTGATTTAACCAATTTACCTGTTAAAGGGAGGAAATTGGGTAATCTCCTTTTGGCAGATCTGCTCTAGGTTGTGTGCTGACACTGCTTTGAGGTTGTTCAAATGAACTTTTGGCTCAAATACCCACTTGGTTCATCAGGCTCCAGTCTGCCTTTGCAAGCAGTGTTATTTCTGGGGGAGATGTGCCATCAGTTGTACCAGATGTGTGCCTCCTGGTCCTGGGGAGGTGTGAGCCTCCTGGTCCAACAGCCTGAACCTATTTCAGTGTTTCCTGAAGATACATTTACAGAAAGAAATGTTGATAGCTTGAAGTATGCAGCATAATTTTTGTCAACACAATGTTCTCGTACCAATAAGGTGTTTTATCTGGCATTGCCAGGTGTCTCTTTCTTTCACAGAGAATCCCATGAATGTCTTGTGTGCACGTTTTGTATACAGACTCAGAAGCTGAGAATGGCATTTGTTAAACACACATTTTTCTACCCACTGTTCTTTCCAGTTTCTGAAAGACTAAAGATACGCATTCTTTGTTAACCCAAAAATGAATAAAGTTTTGAAATACATACAAATATATACATATGCTCAGGGTAGAAGTCAACAATTCTATAAGATGTAGGTTAATTTTTTTTTAAATTCCATCTACCCTCTGTGCTTATTTGTTGGCTTTATCTGCAGAAGAATTAGCTAACCTAGGTGAAAAAGCTGCCAGGGTTCGGGTATGGTTTTTTGGAGCTGAGGGAGTCTAATTTGAACCTTATAGAGCAACACTGAACAATGTAGTAACATGCTGTGATTCAGTGCATATCAGCTCATAACTACCTCTGAGAAACTGCTCTGAGTATGAATTAAACAATACTCTTAAAATATTTTCTTATATTTAGTTCTCTACAGTGCGTACCGCTGGCAAAGGTTAATTGGTTTGTGTAATGCTAGAAATTATAGTTCTTGATACATCTGCTAGTCTGAGTTAGCACAAGAGCTGCAAGATCTTTGCTAAGGATCTAACAGCTAATTTGAATGCCTCAACCCTCAAAAGAAGTGCAGAATAACTCTGTTTAATCAGGGTTCTCTCTAGAGCAGAACTGGACAGTGGATCCAAATTAGGTCGGTCGTTCCATGACACAGATTTTCATCCAGTGGAGACAGAGTTGCTGCCAAAGTAGTTTTGCTAAGAACAAAGTCCCCAACTTCAAAAATTTGGGAACACAGCAGAAAAAAATGGTATTTTCATCCAGGTCATGCATTTTTACATTTTTCCCTTTTTAATAAGCCTGGAGATGTAAAATTTGGTGCATGTATTAGGCAAGTCTTTGGAGTTACTGTAGGTCTTCAAAACACAAGGGGTTTGGGTTCAGTGGTTTTAATTTTTTTATTTTAACGCTCCTTTACATCTAAAGGTTGTGCTTCCAAATCCCCACTGAAAACCAAGAGAAACTTTGATCATAGACATGGAACACTGGTAGGGTGTTTGCTGGGGGAGCCGAGTGGGCGTTCTCTTGTGGGGCATGGAAATGAATGCCCAAGGAAAACATTCAGGGGACAGGCTTTTTTCTGCCCTATTTAAATGGGGGAAACCCAGCGTGCTGACCTCCAGATTTTAATACCTTTAGATAAAAGTTAATAATGTATATGTATGGAATTCACTGGGGTGCTCTCCTTATCTGATAGAGCTGAGATCTGAGTGCTGGCAGCTGCCTCTGCTGGTCTGAGGACCCTTCTGAATTAGGGTAATAATTCTTCTTTTTCTTCAAGAAGAGTCAGCTGCTCATTGGGGGCTGCACTGCTCTAGATTGAGGCCACAGTTGTGACCTGGTTACTTTCCCCATCATGCTTTAACCTCACAATTTAACACAGCTCAGATCTGCTGCAGTAGCTGCTCGACTTGCTCTCAGTTTAAGACCTGATTCTCCCAATGGCTCTTGTGGCCAGTTTCCAGTGGGATTTCTGAGCTGAGGTAGCACTGGGAATAGGCCTGTGGGCAGTTCATTGAGACTGCTCAATTTTTATAGAAGTCTTTTAAGTATTTTACATATCTGCATTTTTTCCTTTTAACTTAAAGGGCACCAAGCTTGGGTTTGCCACGCACTGTAAGGGAGTAGATGTTCTCCTCTGAGATTCTTGTGCCTCTCTACCCAGTAGAAGGATTCTTTGAGAACTGAATGAAGGTGTTCAGAGCAGCACAATGTGCAGGGCTCATTCAAGTGCTGAGATAGCATCAGAGCACAGCTAAAGACTCCCAGCGCTGCCCAGGCATGAATGAAGCTATTAAAGGAAAAGTGTCCAAGTGTGACTGCCTTTGATCCAAGGTTGGAGAGATCTGCTGGAACTGAGAGCTGTTTAATAGGAAGCAATCATGTTTGATTCTACCTGGCTCTTTCTTGGCTTCTTTTATCTTAAGTAATTTAGAGAAGAATTTTATGAGTAACAAGTATGCACTTAGCAGTGGTTAACATAACCTCAAAGGCACGGGTCACTGCTTGTATCTACAAGCTCAAAAAGAAACTTGAACTGTCTCTGTGCATTTTAGTACCATATAAAATTTCCTAATATAAGCCACGACTTAAGACTTACTGTAATTTAGTCTTTGGTCTACTTTTGGAGCTCTGGTCTCAAGAGCCACATCTTCTCAATCAAGGAGTGCCATGAGCATTGAATTGATTTTCTGCCCTGGAAAGGGGTATTTATTCCTAATAACTTTTAGGCACAGAGTCACCTGCTGCAATTGATGTGATACACACACCTAGTTCTGACTGTCTGCAAATCTATACTTAAAGGCACCTCTAGGCAGTCCTTTCATAGTGAAAAGGACTTAACTGGGCAAAATGTGCTAATCTTTCCTGAACCAGGGAAATGACTTTATTATTCTTCCCATTCTCATGCCATCATTATGATCTAGTGTTTTCCCTTCATAAATGAGAACAGTAGCCTTGCCTCTGACCTCCATTAATGTGTATCATAAAAGCTGCCTTTATAATATGCTCCTCTGGCAGACCTCATTCCCTTGCAACCTGTTCCTTGGTGACAGTTCAGGGGAATGTTATGGATTCCCATGAAACTTAGCAAATGGATGTGATAACCCCGTTGTCAGAGGCTGCCTGAGCCATTATTAAGCACATATTGGATAGTCCATTTGTTATTATATAAACTCTTTAAAATAACATTAGTAGGAAAAGAGTTGGGTGAAGTCAAATGTTGCTGGGTCCTGTTGTACTAGGTGAAACATGCAACTCTCAGAGCTGGGATTTGGAGAAAAGGAAGCTTTGACATGAGCAGAACGGGATGAAAATGTTCAGCTGTTGTGGTTTTTTTTAGTAGATTCTGGTCCATCCCTAGTATCTAAAAAGGAGGAAATCCAAACAGAAATGCTGCTTGTATGGAGCAACATCTCTTCATGACTGCACATCTTTGAAGTGATGGACACAGCTTGTTTCTACTCCCAGCTGCATAATTTTGTAGCTATTTCCATATCATTTAGTTCTGCAGAATTTCATGGAGCAGTGAAACAAGAAGCAAACAGGTACAGAACAGCACCTGACATAAAATACAGACAAAGGGTCTGGACTGTACATGCATTCAGAATAAGAATCTGAATTTTCCCTTCAGCTGTAAGTTGTTGAAAGAGTTGCCGAGCTAGTAAAGTACTTCATGGGTGTGTGCTGTGTGGAGGATTTCCTATTGTTGCCATTTTAGTTTTTCCATTAATATGGTGTCAGTTATTACCTATCTACAGATAATCTTGGGAAAATCACATTATAAGCTGTCCTCAAGTTTTCCTGATTTTTCTAATATGGGAAATATATTTTTTCTTTCACAGAAATGTTGTGATATAACTTTATACATATATACATACACAGAAGAGTTAAAATGGAATAAAACACATGTTCTCTTGGCACAATTTATTTTGTGAGAACAGAAGGAAGCAGTGTGAGTAATGAATCAGGGATTGTATTGACCTGACTGTCACTGTGATGACCTATTAAAATCCAGGATGTTTTATCATTCTCTGAAATGGGATTCAAAATCTATATGTAGCTAAGGATACAGTTATTAAATATCGTGCTGGTAATTCTCGTATATGTGAACAACAAATGTGTTGGGAATCCCAGAACCATGAAGTCGTTGAGGCTGGAAGTCACCTGTGGAAATCATGTGGTTTCTTCTTATGTTTAAATGCAGTTTCCTGTGCTTCAGTTTGTGCCTGTCTTGGTTTAACCACATCCCCTGCAGTGGGATGGGGGAGAGAATGGGAAAGAAAACTTGTGAGTAAAGACAGTTTTATAGGGAAAGTAAGGAATTAATTTCTTACTCAGCACCACAAGCAGGTGCTCAGGCATCCTTGGGCAAGCGTGCTCCATCTCGTGTGATGGTGACTGGGGCAGGCAGGTGCCCTAATTCTGAGCATCCCTCCTCTCCTCCTTCCCCCAGCTCTGCATGCTGAGCACAAGGGGTGTGAAATACCCCTTGGGTCAGCCAGACTCAGCTTTCCCCCCAAACTCCTTGTGCAGCCTGGCTGCTGGGGTGAGGAGCAGAGCAAAGGTCTCGGTGGTGTAAACCCAGCTCAGCACTGACTGAAACACCCCTGTGTGATCAGCACTGTTTTCAGCACCACTCCAAAGCACAGCCCATAGCTTTTCTGGGAGGAAATCACCTCTCCCAGCCCAAAGCAGCAGCGTGGCCATCCCCTCCTGCCCTGGCACCGGGCAGGGAGCATCCTTGGCCGAGGGAGGATGCAGCCTGGGATGCTGAGAGACCTCAGGTGTCCCAAGGACAGCACTCACCTCTTTCCAGCTGTTTTCCACTTTTGTAATCCATTCTTCCCTCCAGACAGTTCTAGTCACAGACCTCTTCTGTTGCCGGGGCTGGGCTGTCAGTATTAAGTATCAAGACACAGGTAATAGTAACTTTTTTACTAAGCTCTGCATTTCTTGGAGGAGATTTTCTATTGTGGCAGAAGTGCCTGGCATGGCAAATCCTGCTTCGGTAAGGCAGAATGAAGTTACTGTGGAGTAAATCTCATTTAATGCTTTGAAACGTAGGAGCACATTCCTATTTTGATACGTATGAACAATAAATCAGGTCTCATGAAGCTGTTATCTGTCTAAGAATAGCAAAGTATAAAGAGAAACAAAATGAATTCATACTGTATATAGATTTAAGTGTTAGCCCTTTCTGATATCCAGGATCTTTTTTTCTTTTACAGTGAAATGACTTCTCCCAATTGCTCAATAATCAGTTATTATTCTGGAAGGTCAGTGATACTGCTTATAGCTCACAAAGTACTGACTTGATATGTTCACTTCTATTCCACAGGCCTGCTTTGTGCTTTCACTCAGAAAATTTGGGGGACAAGAACACTGTGTCCTTTACTATCTAGAGTACACTGGGCATGCTTTTTAAATTTTTATTGATAATACAAACAACACTTTTTGCTTACCTGTGTTCATATATCAGTTGCTCATCTAAATAGGAAATTTCTCCTTTATTAAAGCACTTGTAAGAACTTGTCTTGGTTGACTCCAAGCTCAGTAGCAGCCGTGGTGGACTCCATGGCATAGGCTGCCCCAGGATGGTGTCAGGCTCGTGGGCTGAGCTTGATTTTAGCACCATCTGGAATTTGGGTTGTGCCTGTGATAGCCTTCAGCTGAGGTGCTGTTTTCATCCTTGAAAACAGGAATCGAGTTAGATGGTGATTTTTCAAAAGGAGCAAGCTAAATCTAAGTTTACTTAAATTCCCATAATTTGAATTGTTTGACTGCTCACTAAGTATTTAAAAGTCCTGCTACCAGGATGTTCAGAGTTTGCAGTGACAAGCACTTGGATGCCAATGCCATGGTAACCAGGCCCATCTGGGCACCTTGCTTGGCAAGAGCTTTGTAGGTCTTTTCTCTTGGGCTCTGCCTTATATAGTTAATGTAGAAAGCAGAACACAAAAGAAAAGATTTCACAAAATTAACATCTCCTGTTAACAGTAGGGTAGGGATGCGTTGTCCTCCATGGCATCATCTGCTGCTGACATTCAAGCAGTTCTAATTACTTTAATGACTCCCACTGGTCCCCTCTGTAACTGCTGGATGATGCCTGAGGACACTCTTCAGAGGTGGGAGGATGAAGCCAGGGACCAACCAGAGAGTGAAGCTGCTCTTCTTGCTGGCAAAAAATTGTTCCTTTGAAGGTCTGTGGAGTTAACAGGCCAGGCACTTCCCTCTCTGCCTGCCTCTTTTCTCATCCTGCTTTTAGGGAATGCTTGTACCTCAGAATTACTTTAGATTTCAGAATCAGTGCAAACTCTTTGCTGTCTTCTGTTTGTTTCTTTTACATATATATATATTTTGTTGTTGTTTCTTTTAAGCAATTCTAATTTGCTTAGGATATTTTTTTGTGGTGTTCAGCTGTGAAGTTTTTGTGTCAAACTCTGTAAAATGTCTTGATAGTTACCAGTCTCCATTTTTCATCCCATTTTTATATGGTGAGCTACGAACACCTGAGATTATTTGGTCATTGTATATGGTGGGAGAAGATTGACATGTTTTCTTGGGATCACAGGGCTGAGTTTTGACTTTCTCCCTTTTTGTAGTCTTAGACAGTGCTCACTTTCTTGATACACACTTCCATAATGGACTTGTGCATTATTATTGGTGTTCTTTGATACAAAAGAAATTCAGTACCTCTGAGGCTATAAATATCATTGATTCACTCCAAATAGAGAAAGATACTGTGATATTTTTTAGATTATTAAGGCTTTTCCATTTTCTCTCTGATGGGGAAGAGTTATGAATTTGGTAATCATTATGCCCTAGGTAACTGAAGTTACACAATCAAACTCTCTTTTTAAAGCATAATTATGATTGTTTCCAACATTTAATTCTTTCTCTCTTTCAAAATATTATTTTAATGCCTTGAGTGCTTTTTTTTATTTACTGTTTCAAAGAATTGCTCCTGTGGCTTGTGTTACAACAGAGGAGCCTTAGTAGCAGAATAGCAGATTATATTTCTCACCTACAAAGCTTTAATGGAATTATTGAGCATTTCAAGATGTTGTAGTAGGAATCCAAGCTTGAAAAAAATGTATGGATTTCTTTTTTCCCTACTGAATGACTAGGATGAAAAATCTCAGTCTTTACTGTGTGGAATTCACTTTCTTGGTCAGCTTGTTTTAAAAAAATACAGAAATTTGGAGGAAAAGAAAGTTTTGTGAAGATGCTAGCTTGAATCTTATTAAAATAGCTGTCACTTGTATAAGTGATGTTAAAATGTATGAAATCTTATAATTCTTCCTGATGTTTATTCATCAGTCACTAATACATACAGAGATACAATCAAGGGAGAAGTTCTGTATATGCATGCACATAAATTCTGTGTAAATTTGAGTTCTGAATGTCGAAATTCCCTCATTTTAAAATTCCCTCAAGCTTTTAGGAGTTGTGACTGGGGGGGATGACCTGTGGTGCACCTGCCTTGGTCTGTGCTGCTTGGGGAGATGTTCAGGGTCAGGGATGTGCTGCTGCCTGTGCACACAGGGGGAAGGTTCCATTGGAATTTTATGGGGACAAAGGTGCAGATATTAAAAAAGCCCAGGCAGAGTATGTATCTTCAGCTGCTGTTCCCCAGTCTTGCATCCAGAGTTCTGCTGTGTTTTATTTCAGCCAAGCTTGTGGAGCCTGGGCTGCAGAGAGCTCTCAGGACAGAGCTGGTGGGGCTGGAGTGCTTCCCATCACATCTGCTGCCTGCCCAGCAGTGCCTCCTGAACCAAATAATGCCCTGTCAGGGCAAACTGGGCTGTGGAGAAAACAAAAACAGCACTTGTGAGATATGTGCTGTAAAACCACCAGCCTTGCTTGTTTTGAGAAGTTCCAGAAAGTTTTCCTGTGGTGGGTGTGCAGCACAAGTCAAAGCACATTAAATGGTGTGTGGATGTTGATGCTCAGGAGGAAAGCAGCTCTAAAGCTAAAACCCAGGGGGTGTCTGTGCTTTCCCATGGGAGCATCCCCACTGGGATTTAATGTGCTGTGACTCCTGCACGGTGGCTGCACACCATTAATGGATTTGCCTCAACTTTCAGAGTGTCCTTATGTTGTTGGTGTGACTTTTGGTCCTGCTCTTGCTGCTGCCTGCAGAGTGAAAACCACGGATTTCCATGGGCAGACCTTACTCTGCAGATCCTGCACCATGTCACCCTTACGTGTCAGTCATTTAATTAACCTTTCAAATTGTCTCTTCAGTCCCAGTTAGAAAGGGCAAAGTCCCATGGCCTGTTTTAATATTTAAAATGAGAAACTGATGTTCATCACTGACGCTTCATTTCCTGTAGAATGATGTGCCTCAGAGCCCTTTTATCTGCTGCACCTGATGTGCATGATGATGCCTCTGCTGCATTAACACACACTTTTTAGCAGGACTGCTCCTAGTTTAGGTTAAAAGATGATCATCCAGAATACCATGATGATTCAACATTTATGGATTTTAGCCATCACAGGCTAAATATAATCTCAGCAGGGGCTGGGGGGAGGGACAGCAAAAATGCTCTGCTCTGTTGTATTTCTAATGGGTTTAGTAATGCTCAGGAGAAATGGTATCTTCAGTTTCCTTGGTGCAGATGGTTGTAACAGAGTACCCTGTGCTATAAAGGCAATTAATTGTCTGTCTGATGTGCCTACTGTACATCAAAATCTGCTTTTTAATTATGAGTAGTATGAAGCTGGCTGCGCAAAGGATCAATTTTTGATTTCCTAAGATACTTACTGTGTTATGAATAGGAAAAGAAGCCGCAGTCAAATTGAGCATCTTATTCCTGTTTTAAAGTAATTGTCAAAGTTATGAAAATATTTATGTAGAAACTAGTGGTTTAGTTGTCTGATTACATAGAAAATTGTGGACCTGTAGAAATTAATGGTAGAGAATGAGATTTTGCCCCCCCCGGGAGATCTAATAGCTTTTAGACTAGCAACTTCTAGACACTTTTTCCAATTAATCCAGTTGAAAACATGAGACACTGACACATCTCAAAACAAGCATCTAATTTAGGAGTCTCATGGGGACTGAAGTTCTTTAGGTAGTCCAGAAAGTTTCCTGAGGTCTCTTACTTACGGCTCAGAATCTGCAGTACTGGAGTGGAAGTTTGGGTTCCTGTCTTTGCCTCTTACCTTCACACCCCACAAAAAGGTGTGAGTGCTCTCCTGTGTCCCTGAGGCCACCTCTCCAGGCTTTGTGTCCATATGGGAATATAGATTAATAATAGTGTTTGGCTAATGGTTGGAGAGAAACATTGTTCTAGAGCATGGAAGTGAAATTTGGGAAAAAGAGATTGGCATATGACAGTCTTTTATCAAACTGAAAGCTTCTTTATAGTGGGACGTTGCATGAAATTTGCCGGTGGTACACTAAGAATTAATTTGGTGTTAGGTTTGGCATAGAGCAGCTTCAAAATTATTAATAAACATTGAGGGGGAAAATGTGATTTTTAAGTGCTTTATGAACTAATTTTGAAGAAGGATGAAATACTTTGTTCTTTTTAGTTTTGCTGTTTCTGTTGATATAAATCTGTGGACAACTTGCCAACATAGAATTAGAAGTTGATGGAGTTGGTTTAACGTGGGACAATGTGAGCCAACGGTGGAGTAAACACTGAAAGTACTGAAAAGTGCTCAGCAGCATTCATGGCTGTCCAGAAAAGAAAATGTATGTGTTTATCCAATTAAAACTCCAGGAATAAATAAGCACTTTAGGCACAATCTAATTATGCAGCTGGAATTTGGCCAGGATTCTAGAAGCTGACAGCCCTTGAGTTAGAGGTGTCAACGGAATTGATAGCGAGGGTGAGAAGTTGAATTCTGCATCCCTCATGTGGGGTGCTGGGCAGTTCTGACACTGCCCACCACAATGAGCTGCTCCTTTATCCCTGCCCTTCATTAGTGTGCTCTGAAAAAGCGTGAAACATAATTAAAATAATCCTGAATTATCATTATTTTAAGTGCCGCTAATGGCACTATTGGAGACAATGAGATGAAATAGTATCTCATTTTTCTTGTTAATATTGTCCTTTTAATTCCTCTTGCATCAAAGACTTTTTCTGCATAAAATTGCTCTTGAGGAGAATGGGGCTGCATTAAGAGGTATCACAGAGTTTTGGGTTCTTCGTCTTCAGGTCTTTAAGCAGGAAAGATTTATTTTATTTTTGAGCTTCTCTATGGGGTAATTTTGCAATAGAAAGTCCCGTTTTTAAGAAATAATAGCAGATATCTATGCTAATATTGCCATGTTTGTAAGTGTTTTTTCTCAGGCTGGTTTTTGCGGTTATAGCTGTCTCCTAAAAAGCAGCTGAGTTACGGAGGAAAAACTGGCAAGATTAATTTTTGATGTGATAACTTTGGCTAGAGTTTTATTCCTCAGCAGTGAACACTTGCAAACTTGGGGAATGTGTGTCTCAGTAACTAAGTTTCAAAATTTCCTTCTTCCTCTCTCCCAAAATAGGAGGAATCGGTGTAATTCAAAGGATTTTTATTTTTGTGCTTTTCTTTTTTCCTTTCCTGCTGTTTGGTGTGGCCAACATGCACCATTGTGTGTTTTTTGGGTTCACTTTTGAACTGCAGCATCAGTAGCTGCAGCTGAGTGTTTGTGCTGTGGTCACCACAGTTCAGAGCTGTGGTTTCTAAGTGAGCTGGCACATCCTTCACAAGCATTTTTATTTGGCAGCTGATGATGGCCCGAAGTTGGAGATACAAAACCTAATCTGCATTTAGGTGACTTCCTGCCTGCTCAAGCCCTTTGGATCCCATGGCTTGGTCATCCATACACACATTTAATGGCTTGCCTTGCTGTTCCTGCTGCTGAGTGATACTGGTGGGACTGGGAGGAGCCCTGAACACATTCCAGTTCCAGAGCCCTGTATTTCACTGCTGTTTCTCCAGGATCTGAGGTGCCAGGGAGGCACTGGTGAAAGGAGATGAAGTTGTGCTCACAGTCAGTGCTTCAAACACAAAACTGCTCCTGAGGCTCACTTGGCATTCACCTCCCAGAGATGTGAACCAAGCACTGGAGTATCTCTGTCTGATATTCTCAAACCCAGGCTTTTGTGCATCTGTGTCTAATGAACTGCACTGGTGGTACAGCAGAGACTTTATAATGGTTGTCTAGACAGGATGATGCTTATCCATGGAGATAAGTTCCTTTTTACCAATTAGGGGGAAAAAAAAAAAGATTTATTTTGCTGAAGCAGTACCTAAGAGTAATAAGAGTAATGCTATTCTCTCGGTTGGTTGCTCAACTGTTAAGGTGATGTTGGGGATATTATTGAACGGGACCAAAGTAAGTACCCAGGGAGAATTAGCTAATTCAGCTTAATAACTTAGCATTTCCTATTTTGGTGGCAGCAGGATTCCACACCTCTTCCAGGAGAAACAACTAAATTAGATTTTTGTTAAGGGATTAGTCCATGTCTCTACTTACATCCTACAAAATTTTCTGTCACAGCAGAGACTGGTTCTGAGCAGACCCAGTTCTGGAGGCTCTGCCTGGTCTTTCCAGTCTCCTTGTGGTTCCCTTAATGTTGGGAAATGGGCTGTGGAGTTTCCAGTAGTTGCCATAAATACCTGAATGCCATCCATTCTGTCCTGCCTCAGGCACAGGTTTTGGGATGTGCTGCAAATCATGGCTGTGACTGAGGGGCAGACACTATGGGGATGGTGTCAGGGATAATTCAAGGTCCTGACAGCAGTCTGTAGGGAACCAATTTCTGCAGACCCTGGTAGTTTCTCCAAACTGGAGCGTGGTCATTTCTGGACTGAGGGAGTGGCTGCTTTCTCTCCACTTATTATCTCATTCATTAATGAGCTGCTGCAGTCCTGCACTGTCCTTCCTATCCACAGGAGAGGGAAACCACTGTGTTCAATGTCAAACATCTGCCCAACAAACCTGTCCTTCACGAAGGGGATCCCTCCTTCAGTTTCCCTCTGTGTGATTAATCCATCCCACTGCTGCCTGCTTTGGAAGGAGCAAGAAAATGAGCCTTTACTTTTTCTTCTCTTAAGAAGAATTGTTAAATACTTAAATGCAGGCTGTATTTTTTATCTTCCTGTGAAATGCCTCAGGGCAAGGTTACAGTAATTGTGTGTTATGCTGCCCTGACATACAGAGTCCCATTGTAATTTGGCTCGTTTTTATAGCATCTCTGTCTGGAGAATCAGCTGGAGCAGCTCTTGCAGAGCATCAGTGTGGTTACAGAGGGGTCTGTTCTGTGCGTGTGTTCCTTGGGAGGATGTCTGCCAAGGTGTGGTGGTGAAAACTGCTGTGGGGTTTGTGACTAACAAGGTTTTTTCCTCCTTTTAATTTTTTTTTTTTAAATGAGACATTGAAAAATTAATAGATCTTTAAGCAAAAAGGGAAATTTTTTGTGGTTTAGGTAGAACATTGTGGTCTCGTAACTGGGGAGTAGTTTGTTTTTTCTCTGGAGGAGTAGACAGTGCATGGCACTGATTCCCTGTGATGCTGCAGTTTTTCACTCAGCCCTCCTATCCACATTTCTCTTCCTAACAGCTAATTCTGGTCAACCTGACCCATTTCTGACCAGAAGTCTTTATCTGATCCAGGGACAAATTAATCAGGCATTACATATAAAATGTCAGTTCTTAACACAGTAGTGAAATTCCCCTGAGCTCATTTTTTATCTTACACAGAAGACAGAAGTGCTTTGCTGCTGGAATGGGGCTCCTTTTTAGACTTTGCCATGTTTTGGTACAGGTTGTCCTCTGGGGACTGAAGATCTTTCAGGACAGACAAAAATACCAAGTGGTTTTTTTGGGGTTTTTTTTTTGTTTTTTTTTTTTTTGTAATGATTGCGGAACCTTTACCGTTACCGAAGATAAATTTAAGGAGTTAGAACAAGATTGGTTTAAAATCTGTTTGTTTTCCCTCAAGTCACTGCTGGTTCAGGGAATAGGTTGGTTTGTACTTTGGTTCCTGGCAGGAACACGTTTTCAATATAATCCAGCCCTCTCTGTGTGTCCTCATGGTTTGGATTGTGAATTTGGAACATTTCAGACAGCAGAGCAGTTAGTATGGATTGTTTCTCTTGACCCTGACCACATTTTTCCCCAACAATTCATTTCATTGCAGTGGATGATTCCCTTTTGGCTGAGAACGAGGTGCCTGGAAGCTTTGCTTTCCCCCAGTGCTTTCATGACCTATTTCAGATGCCAGAACACCTTTATAGCCACGTCACACTGTTCTGTCCTTCCTGCCTGTGCTGAGTGCTTTAATGGAAGGACAGCTTGAAAAATATGGGGTACAACCAAAAATTTTAGATTTTTCTCCAGTCAGTAAGGGATAGTCTCCTTGTATTCAGCTCTCCTGACCTATTTTACCCCAGCAGCCGGAAGCAGTCTAACTTTCTTGACGTGCATTACCCAATTCCTTGCAGTTGTTTAAACACAGAGGTGGTGTGTTTCAAGATGTACCAGCAGGAGCACTGCCTCGAAGCTCCCTCTTAGCAAAAATAAAAAATTCTGTGAACATTGGGGTGCATTAAAAATTTAAAATGCAACTAGTGTTTTCCATATTGTAGGCACATAAAGGTCTAATAGGAGCTTTTGCTTGGGGATTGTGTCTTTGATACGTGTGTGTGTGTCTTGACTCCAAAAGCTTTCCTGTCTCTGCCTGTTCAACTTGGTGGAGCTGCTTTAGAAATCCACCCCACACTGTGATAGCTCCAGCATCTCCAGGGTAATCTGGGATGCTGCATACAAATCCTTGTGCGAGTTTTCAGTCTGACAGGCTGGAGCTAGACCAGGCGTATCTGTGAGAGGTGTTCAGCACCATTTGTACTGCCACTGGACTGGAAACTCAGCTCAGATGTTTATCAGCGCCGTCTCCAGCCCGAGTCCGCTGTGTTCCACACAGCTTCCTCTCCTGATGGGCTTTTTCTCAATAAAACTTCACGCCCAGCAGCTTCCCTGCTGTCCGAGGATGTGTTTGTTTCTTCGCCTCTGAGCCTCTGGTCAAGCTCTGTTGAAGAAGAAAAAGTTTGACTGTGGGCTTGAGTCCTTTTTCATAGAACTGTAGAAACGCAGAAAAGTGTTTATTGAGAATTTTTCTACAAAACACCACAGCTCTTGGCACTTGCTTTTGGCTCTGCTGCACTTTCACTGTTACTTTGGTATCTTGTCTCACTTCTGACAGCCTGGGTTACCTTAGCAGGGAGCTGAGTCTGTGCTGGCCAGGTTGGCCATCCTTCAGGGAGTGGTTTAATTCATAGAATCTCAGAATCATGGAATGGTTTGGGTTGGAAGGGACCTTAAAAAAACACCTATTTCCAACCCACTCCTTGCCATTCAGAGAGAATCAAGTCCACTCTGCCTTTGGTGGTGTTGTACTGCAGAGTGGTTTGTTTTGGCTCTCCTTGGTAGGGGATGTTGCAGAGGATGCTCTGCAGAAATGCCAGGAGAAGTGGGGTCCATAAAAACTGGAGCTGGTTGTCCCAAGCCCCATCCAGCATGGCTTGGCTGGAGCTGCCCTGCAGGGCAGAGTGCTGAGGAATAGGCAGGGGTGGCAGGAGCTGAGGTTTGATCTTTTGACAAAATCAAACCAGGCTGCAGTGAGAGGGGCTTGCTCAGGTGGGGAGACAGCAGGACAAACCTCTGGGTGCAGGCACGGGAGGAGAGAACAGCCAAAGCATTAAAATGAATTAAGCAGAGAACCCTTCTCTGGATTTGCAAGTTTCCAGCCATTCTGGTCTCTAAGTACACGTTTCCCAGCTCTGCAGTGTGTGTGAGGCTGTTCCCAGGGGACCCCAGGGCTGCTCCTAATGAATTACAGGCCTGCCAGGCCTCCGAATTTGTTTAATTTTTCTTTTATAAAGTGAATTTCCTTTGGTTTTATACAGTGGGTGGAATCAATTTTTTTTCCAGTGCGCAGAGCATTATTTTATAAATTCTCTAAGAGGATTGGAGTATCAAAGCTCTGGGTAAGTCTTGCATTTGAATTTTTGTGACTTCTTCGCAAACGGATCATTATTCATTTTCACCTTTACGGGTGCTGCTCTCTGTATGAAATGCAGAATAACCAGCTGCTAAGTGAGTTTCAAATGGAGCTTTTCATTTTCTTCTGAGGAAATAACACGAGCTGTGGTGGTAATAGATCATCTGTACAGGAGGCAAATATATTTTTTATGAGCGTGATATTTTGATGGCAAGTGCCAAAATCATATAAAAATAAGAATACATATTGCAGATAATTAGTTCTGAGGGTTTGGGGTTTATTTTATTTTATTGTACTCAACTCTAACTTTTACATGAGCAGAGATGAAGAGCTGCTTGCTGTACAGACTGCTGGAGTTTCACCAAATGGGTACAAGCTGAGTGTCAAAGTTCACAGGGTTTAGAAGGATGGTAGGTGAAAAACAGAAAATTTGAGCCAGATTTTAAAAGCAAATCTCTCAACTCCGTCTGCCTTCAGTCTTGGGGTGGGTTGTGGTGGGCAGAGCAGGGTGGGTCGTGTCTCATCCCTTGTAGCTGGAATGAGAACAGACTTTTGCCAATATTCATCCCAGCTATAAACTCATCTTGCTCCTTGAGCTCTTGTTCTGCTCTCCTGGAGGGACAGAGGGGACACAGCAGCCAGGAGCCCCTGGCAGTGCAGCAGGAAAAGCAACGAGGGGGTCACTGTGCAGAGGGGTCTGTCCAGGCTGTTGTCATTGCCCTGAGTGCACAGCTGTCATGCTCAGAGGAAAAAAGGCTGAAATAACATTTGTTACAACCACTGCAAAATGGTTTAAGTTGCTTGGATGCAACACAGAGAAAACATAATCTAGAGGATGCTATTTCACGCATGTACCCCTCTCTAATTTGTTCATTGTACTATGTTTTATTTGCCAAATAATGAAAAATATTATTGCAGAAGCTGAAAATGAAAATTAAATTTCTGGTAGGATATAGTGGAGTAATGAAGAAAAAGAGAATGTAAAAAGGATTCTTCCATGATAATTAAGAATTATAAAGTCATTACTTAAACTTGCTTTCTGAATTACAGAGAGAATTAAACTGCTTGTTTCAGAGCAGAATCCTTGTAGCATTCCTTCATTAAAATTCTACATTGTCAAAACAGATAAAAATGCATATACAATGACTAATTTTGTTCCAACCTTGCCTCTGCTTTGGGCCTTATCTCTCTTCACAACAAAGCTCACCTTGAAGGGACTGAGGTAATGATATATATTTGCTGAGCTGGAAAAAGAAAGAAAGCAAGAAGCATCTACTTTTTGCAATCTGTGTTTTTTCCCCTCCAGATACAGAAGAGGAAAAGACCTGTGGGGTACTAAAGCTCTCATGTACCATAAAGTGGTATTATAATGAAAAGTATTACTTTTTATGGCATCCCTACAGTATTAAGGAAAGGCATTTTTCTCTAAATGTTAATCTTTAATCTTTATAAATTGCACTCTGTAAGACTAGAAGGTCTGTAAAGCATTTGTCCCGAAGGCTTAGAAGGATCAAAATAGCATTGCAGACTTTCTACTTTTCCTTTTTTCTTTTTTCTTTTTCCTTTTTTTCCCTAAAACTTATAACTATTACCTAGTTTGGAGGAGGAATGGGTGACAGTGATGTAAGCCATTAGACTCTCCTTCCAGGTAGCCCTTAAGCTGGTGTTCAACTTTGTATACCTACGTAAGTCCAGTCGAGTCACTGGGACTGAAGTCTGTGCTGAAATCCTGCCTGGAACAGGAGGATGAAGGACTGGAAGCCCCACACACTCTGAGCTCCTGTGCCAGATTTCTGCCAGCTGCCATCACAAGACACTTTGGGGGTGTGAAATGTCCTCTCTAACTTATTTAGAGTTACAGGGAAGCTCTTTTAAGCCCAGAGTGGAAATGAGCAGGTTTGACAGATAATTAAACCTGGTTTATGTCTTTCCTGCCTGCAAGTTTCTTCCCCCATTCTTCTTCCCAGTGAATTTTGTTATATTTTACGCTCTGCCACATTGCACTCAGCCTCTGCTCTTTGTTGTGATCTTCATTGCTGAGACCAGGCTTCCAGAGGTGGAGCTGGTGTTTGAAAATGACTGGATTGGGTTGCACCCTGAATTTGAACCTTAAATATTTAAGTTTTACTTTGATATCTGTTTGCCTTGTGTATATGAATTTGTACAAGTCTGGGCTTGGGGCTTGTTTTACCAGCTGGTGAGCAAGGGGTTGATTAAACCTAAATTGAGAGTATTAACAAATCCCTGCTGAAAGTTGTGATAAGCATCAGCAATTTCCAGTTTTGTTGAACTTTTTAAAATTGGTTAGCCATTCTGAAAAATGTGCATTAATGGTATATTAATACTTGATATCTGTTTATCAATGAAACCTTGCTATAATAAAGTATTTATGAGATGTAATTTTAATCTATAATGAAAGTTTGTCCAGTGGAATCTCATAAAATAAAAAGCAGAAGTTTTCCAGAAGTTTTAGGCTCTGCCTAATGTGTCCTTTTAATCCCTTTTTTTTTGTTGTTTTTCTCTAGGTAAGTGTCTCCATTCTGAAACTGCAGGAAAGTTCTCTGAATTCAGAAAAGATGGGTGCCTGCTGAGCAAGTAAAAAAGTTCCTATGCTTCAGTTTTTGGTAAAGTCTTTCACAGATTTTCGGTACTTTCTGAATTTCTACCTCTTAAGTTTTGTCATGTTTAATGGGGGTTGCAGGTTCTTGAAGAGGAGGCAGGCTTGTGTGCAAAACATTTTTAATTTAGATTTGAGTTTGAGGCTGACTAAGGGTAAAGATTGGATGGAGTAAAATCAAGAATATCACCTTTTAGATGTTTTTTTCTTTCCCTGTTGTTGGCTAAAGTCCCATTAATGTAAATTGCCTGGGAGTGTGCAGACAGGCTGAAACAGTCTGGTGCCTGTTCATCTCAACCCATGTTGATGGTGCTACAGGAAAATTATTGTGTAAATATCTATGATTTTTGCCTTCATAGTAAAAACCATGGAGGGAGGATTAAGGGCTATCATATGAGTTTTCTTGGACACAGTTTGGTTTGGAAAGAACTTTATTTTGGTTTTGGTGGTGGGAGAGATTGGTTCACCTGGAATTCAACCCTCCCAAAAAGCAGCCAGCCAGCAGTGTCTGGGTTAGCAAGTGGAGAAGAGTATCCTGGTGCAGTGTTATTAGATTTAATTTATTATTTTTTTAAGTGGGAATTGCTCCAAATCGGGGAATTCAGTGAAGGTTTTTACTGCATCCAGGTCTCAAAGCCTTACAGATCTGTGCTCTGGTTTCACTGCTGAGCACAGATCTGTCAGATTGCAGAGCAAATCCAGCTGCACTGTGTTGTTTTCTGGCTTCATCTGAGGGGCTCCCACTACATCTTGTTTCAAGATTGAAATGATGAGGATCTGTGTGTGGGACAAGGACAAAGGTTTTTGTTCTGTTTTTTTACATGAGGTTAAGAGGTAAATGCACCGTTCAATGCAGTTGTAAATTGTAATTGTGGCTTTACTGTGTCTGTATTAGAATATTGACCTGAATTGATACTACAAATATAATTAGATTGATTCTTTCCTGATGGCTATAAACAGTGACATTTCCCTTGATCTCTGAACAGAGTTAGTTATAAAACACATGCTCCACTTTTGTATTCACACATTGCATTCTCATCACTTTTGTCTCCTGCTCCCCAAGGGCTTGATTTAGAAGAAGTGTGTGATTTAATGGAAAAAATGATGAAACAACACAGACAGCAGTTTGGAGCATTTCTAATATAGAAGAAGGTGTTTCTTTTTGATTACGTTCCTCAAACTTCATTGCTTATATTTGAATATTTTGCTTAAGAAAAATACGATGCCAGGCTGTTTTCACTTTCTAAATTATTTTGAACCGGGTATCTGCCTTCATTGATCTCAGAAATTACTATTTCTGAAGTAAGAGCTATTGCTCTGATCTGATTTAACAAATTGTGCTCCAAACTTCCCATCAGGTTACCAGACTGGAGAGAGCTCTTATTTGAAAGGACAGGAATGAGGCACAGAACCTCGGATGCTGCAGTTTTTACTAGTGGCTAATATAGATGTCATAAAAATAAGGACTAAACAGTAAGAAAATGGGGTTGGTATTACTGCTTCTAATGTAGTTACTACTTGTAATGAAGCCTGGTGGCTTCATTTCACAAGTTGTGCAGAGAACCCTTCCAACTTCTGCTTTACTTTCTTTCAAGTAGATATCAAGAAAAAAATGCTCAGGGATAAGCATTTAAAAAATGGAGGTGTCATTCCAAAATACTGTTTTTTTAAAGTGGCTTCTTTTGGCTTTCCTTGTTCTGTGTTGTCGAGTTGTGCTTGTATCTCTGGAAACAGTTCCTGAGTTCTCTCTTAGCATTCTCAGAATCATCATCCTGAGGATATTGTGAAATGAGACCAAGTAATTGTAACTGAGATTGCTCAGTGTGCTGTCTGTGCTAAGATTATAAGTGTGATTGTTCTGGCAGTCTGCTGTGATCAAGCCACCATGTTGTTTATCCTTATTTAGAGAGGAGTTTTTCTGGAATGTTATTTTGGTAGGCTACAAAAGGAACGATTATAATGTCTTGTTTAAGGAGACAAATGCTTCTGACTGCTTAAACACAGAACAGTTTTGTTCATCACTCCTGGTGCGGTAAGTCCAAGAGAGTTTTCAGTCTGAACAAGAAAAATACCTATACTAGCATCATATTAAAACGTTTTTAGCATCTTCCCTTTGCAAGAGGTGTCTGACACACAGGAAGCAGAGCCAGTAAAGCTGGTGTTTGTGTCAGGGGTGTGTGTAATCCAGTTTATACATAAAGAAGTAAAAAATAATGGAAGGGTTTTTTTCCTCCTCACAAAAACTGGAATAGCATTTTGCAATGTTTCTCATTAGGAGACAGAGAGTAAAGCAGAGCTGTCTTGTTTATAATAACAACTGTCTTTCAGATAATGCAACAGTACATCATTAGATTTGTTGTATTTTCAGTTGCTAGCAGAAGCCAGATAAAGGTGGCTGATGCTTTTGACCACAGCAAAGAAATTCCACCCAATCTTTGCTGCTTAGAAAGTGTCAGGTAGTCTTGGGGCAGATGGTGTTGGTAAGGGACAGGGTCAGGGAAAGGAGAGCCTGGGAAGATGGGAAGCACTGAGGGACAGGTTTTAGCAAGCTGGCTGGTGTATTGTGCTACAGTTTATTTTTTTTCTGTTCCTGTGCATTATTCCACAGCAGCACCTTGTTCTGTCTGGGCACAGGCACTCTCTGAAGCCTTTCCCTGCTGCTCTTCCAGGGCACAGCTCCTGCTCTTACCACCCTGGCTGTTCTGTACGTGGCTGAGCAGCGCTTCAGGATTGCTGAGGGTACTTGCAGCGCTTTTCAAAGCAGTGATTTCCCCTTCCTTGGACATTTGGGAATGTTTCCCATCCACGGGCAGTGCCTCTGGTTGTGTGGGTCCCTCCTGGGGATGGTGCCCATGGCTGGAGGCACTGCCTGGGCTTGCCTTGCTGTGCTTCAGCTGCATCCATCCTGTCACCCCTCCCTGGGAATGCTGTGGGTTTCTCACGAGACAGATCCACACACAGCATGTCCCAGCCCCTAGAAATAGTTCTGAGTCTCCTCAGAGGCCATTTCTGTAGCTCCTGAGATGCCCTGTGTTAGAGTCACATGGACAGTGAGGGCAGGTGGCAGCTGGTGTAGCACAGAAGGTCTTGTAACTACATTTGTGGTTTAAGAGCAGCATAAATCAGCCAGAACTAAAGCTCTTCAGTGCTGGCTGAACCTCCGAGGAGGCAGGAGGTGAAATTCATCTGGTCCCTCACCTTGAGAGAAAGAGAAAACCATGTCTAGGCAGGTCCAGTGCATGTTGATTTCTGTTGGTTTCGGCAGAGGGGTTGTGGTGGGCAGGCTGCTGTGCTTAATTAAACACATTACTTGTGTCCTCAAAGGCTTTGCAGGCACCACCCTGCCTTGGTCTTGACCCTGCCTTTGTCCTGGTTTTGCTCTTTTAGAGCACCAGCTGTGGGAACTACCACCAAGGAAGTGAAAGCAGTTGGGCAGTAAAGAGTATGTCTGTATTCCATTATAATCCCAAATTAGGTGAGAAGAAGTCAGCATGTTTCAGAATAAAGCCATTAAATCAGGAGGGAAATGCAGTCTCAGTTTCAGATAGTGCACTGGCTGGGTTACAGCAGCATTTTCTGCAGTGCTACTTTAAATACCTGGGGCAGTTATCACTGGGGGTTTAATATTGCCTATGATATTACTTTACTGTGATTAGCTCAGTGATATATTCCATATATATATAACCTCCGGGCTATTTCTTTGAAATGTATTTCCATTTTACAAGTATATTACTATGACCATACCAAGAGGAAAATTACCAAGTTCAGAAGTCATTGCTGCTGAGTACCTTTAATGGCACATATAAAACTGTGCTGCCACAGTTTGCAAAATGTGCTTTAAACATGCACCTCTCCCTAATTGAATAGACACTGTTGTTTTTCATGTCGTGTAAAAATATTGCCCTTGCATTTACGTCAATTCAAAGGGCCTGTTGTATAGGTGGTATTTTGAATTAGCTGATCAGAAAGCCCCAGGAGCGTGCCTGGATGTTTAAAGCATTGCATCTGTATAAATCATGTGTCAAATACACTTTCCAGTGGCACTGGTGTGGGTGAGGTTAGAAATTGATTTATCTAGTGGAAATATTTAGCCCTTTCAGCATTCCCAGAGCATGTTTCTCAGCAAATTGTTACACACAAAAATACCAGCATTAAAGGATATTAGAAAGGCAGCTAAACAGAGCACACAAATCTTAAGAAATCCTTAAATTGGGATTGTCTTTGCAACCTTTATTTGCATCTTATGTGCATCTGCATTACAATGAAGCCTTTATATGGTCTCATGCTATTTCTGCACAGGACCCTGGCCTCAGTGTACAGAAAGGAGGATGCTCAGTTAATGAGAGGCTATTCAATATTTTGTTTTCCTTTCATTAATCAATGTGTCCCCTATGCCTTATTTCTGCTTATAATTCAAACCATGTTCTGGAGGCAGAATTATTAATTTCCTTTTGGGCTCCTCTGTAGTGCTCATCATTTTAGTATTTGACGGGATCATAAGCACCTGGGAGTTTCTTTTTCTGAATTAAAACTCCTTGTGAGGTAAGGGAGTTCCAGTTTTCCCCCACCTTGTAGGATTGAATTGACCAACAAGAGATTAAGGTCAAAACTACCCATTAATTTCAGGTGTCCAATCTGAGATGACTTGGACCTGTTTTTTTCAGCTTACTTAGCAATGTACAGCACTTCACACAACCAGATTGCAGCTCCCACTGAGTCCATTTGCAGCTGTGAATATTTAGCCCCTGCACTTAAGATAATGAAATCACAGACAGGAGTGGAAAGATTGCATTCCTCTGTCCAGGCTGGCACTGATGAAGGTGAGGAAGGACTCCATTCTTAATTAGGTGTGTCCTGGAGACCATTTGATTGGACTCTGTGATCTTTAACCACCAACCCCCTGCCTGTTTCATCCCTTTCACCTCTGAACATCCCTTCCCATCTCCAGCCTCTGCCCTTCTTGGCTGTCTTGTCCTCCTCACCTCTAACTCCATTCTTTACCTGACTTCTTGCCTTGCCCTGACCCATTCCTCCTTTCATGACAGTGATCTGTGTTTTCCCCTGGAGCTCTTAACTGTTCTGTATGGAATTCAGCATTTGCTGATGTTGTAGGATCCAACATCCCAGTTTTCAGAGGAGTAGAGGAAGGGCATTTCTCACGTTCAGAGCCCCCTCTGTTACATTCCCAGCCATTGCTCAAAACTGTGCAGATGTCACATCTTTTCAAATGAAAGATTGCCAGATTGTTTTAATGCATACAAATGTTTTACTCACCCTGATCTTGAACCCAGCTATCTCCTTCAGCTAGAGCTTTCAGCCTGGGGCAGGCACTTGGAAAGACACACCTTGGCCAGCCAGATACTGCTTTGGTTAAAAACAGCTGAGAAATTGGACTTTACAAAAAAGCCATTTAATTCTAGTCAAGTTGAAACACATCTGAAAGGTACCACATGCATGAGACATGAAGATTTGCATGATAAGAGCATTTATTTTAATTATTTATATTGCACAAAAAAAGGTACTCTGATAACCTGACATTAAGGGTGGCAGCAGATAGTACACATTTAGTTTGTATGAAAATTAAATATGATCATTGCCTTTTCTTGCTTGTGTGTGTGAAAGAGGCTGTGATGTTTGCTGTCAGAATGACAATATTGGTTGGGTTTCTCAAGGATTCTGGCTGATGAAGAGTTGTGTCTCCACCTTGAAATACAGCCTGGCATAAAATGCCAGTTTCCATTTCCCTTCCTAATGGAAAACATTCCTGTTTTCTCAGTCCTGTCTTGCTTTTGTTAAGTAAGAGAGACAGTCACACCTGTAGTAGATTAGAATTGATCATACACGATTCCTGCTCTACTGTGAGCCCTTGTGGCATCATTATTTCATGAACTGCCACATTCTCTGAGATGCATTATTGCTACTTTTTAAAGAACACCTGTAACATCCATTTTTCTTTTGTCTGACAATGCAACACTATGAAGGATGTGAAAGGTAAAGGAGGCAGCAACCATTGTGAAGAGGTAATTTTGTTAATTGGGGATTGCTGCAGTGAGAATAGTTCTTTGTTTTGCCACAGAAAAGCTGTAGGTTTTTATCCTGAAAATGGGATGAAACAGGATGGATTCTTGAATTTTAGGGCTGGAATTCTTTTTGACTACTTACTAAATAGATATAAATATCTTAATATATATATATTGTATACTAATATAAATGTATATATAGTAGTGTATGTATAAAAATGGCATTTTAAACAAGGATAAAAACCCCAAAAGACCCTTTCACTGAGTGTTGGTAGTGTTTTATATCTCAGGACTTATCTCTCTGCATAATGAATATAAAGATTTTTCCCCTCTTCACTGAATTCTAGAAAGGGGCTCCTGAAGCTGTTTCATAAATGAGAGATAAAATGAGTACATGCAGTATTTCCATGTTCTCAGAATGTCTTCTGTGACTGTGGCTATTCCATGCTACTTGGGGACCTGTTCCATTTTTAACAGTTTCCACAAGTACAACGGGCAGAAGGTATTAAAAAGAATTACAGACTTTTGCAAAGATTGACAAAATAAAGCTGATGGGATTTTTTCTTTCCTTGAAGACTCAGCTGGGTAATAATACCTCTGTGTGGTGTTCAGAGGTAACATTAATTTTAATCAAGTAGGGATAACTAAACTTTTCTGTCTGTGGTACCAGCAGACCTGAGAAGTGGCAGAGATATTTCTCTTGTGTTTAGGGAAGAGGCTTTGCTGGTCCCTGCATGTGCTCTGGAGGTGCAGCCTTGGGACTGAGAGCAAGAAGTTGTTGGGAGCAGGAAAGGATGGATGAAATCCTGGTGGTGGTTTGAGGAAAAGAGGGAAAGAGGCAGGGAACCTCATAGGTACAGAACCCAAAATCTCTGTTTATGTGCTGCCTGACCAGCCAGGGTTGTGCTGGAGGCTGTGTGCTGAGAAAACCTGCATTTCTAAATATTTGTGTTCAGCAAGACTTTGTTGGGTTTCTGGTCTGTAAATCAAGAAGAGATAGACTGGTGGTTACTATAAAAGTACTGTATTTCCTTCTCTGTAGTGAGCTATAACTAGCAAGTCTGAAGAAGAAAAGAATTCAATTTTCAATGCCATGATGGTCCATTATCATCATTGCATAGAGTTAAATACCAAATGCACTGATACAGCAGCAGCAGCAACTGAACATTCAGTTCTTCTGAGCTGAGAGAGTGTATTAAATCTAGAGCTTACTTTCAAATATTGCCCTTTAAATTATTATTAGCAGATGAATGTTTTCATAAATACAAAAATACAATAAATACCCAGTGAAAGATGCTGGGGAATGGCAGTCTCCCACTGAAGCATCAAGTTGGATGCAAAACTTCAACTTCACTTAAAGGACTTACTGGGCAAGGATGCCAGAGTGCTGTGAATGTTTTTATTAGCCCTCTGAAGTGGGTGAATTCACCCATGGTGATGAATTTCTGTTTGAAATTAAATTCAAGCAACTTCTGAATAGCAGCCTGGTACTTCATCTCCCCTGTACTCACTGGGTTAATTGAGGTGGATCTCACCTGGAAAAAGGAGTCTTCAGAAGGCTCCTTGTGCCAGTGTTCTTAATAGTATTCACAAAGACAGAATCTATCACCTAAGGACATTGATACTACAATAAATTGGAAGGAACTATTTCCACATCTCTCATGTATATTGTATATAATGAGTCTCTGGGATGTCTCCACGCTGCTGATAAGCAGCCTGCAGCAAAGTAGATACAGCTCGTTTTATCTTGATTTCAGACTGCAGCACTTGACTTCTGGGACTTGGGAACTTAGCAGCAAACCAAATAATGCCCTTCACAGGCACTGACTTTGCTGGGCTTCATCCTCAGCCCAAAGTCAGATGATCCCAGGCTGTTTCCATGCTCAGAGTTTTGCAAGGACACTCATTACTGGCAGTGGAGACTTTCAGGTAGCTGAATCAGTTCCTTGGACTTCCAGCTGAAAACCAAGTCCAGCTTAACTGCTCCTGCCTCACTGCAGGTTCTGCTCTGAAATTATTCTGACCCCATGGAGCTCCAAGTGACCTGTTTTTCCTCTCATTTTCTCCATGTCATTCCTAAAACCTCTCACCATGCTGCTGTGGCCACTTTGGTCGTGTCTGTGTTTGTGCAGCAGCAGTGTGGGACTCCCTTGGTGGGATTGCTTTTGGTGCACTGGATGTCAGGATTGAGGCTGTAAAAATTAGGTTGAATCAGTCCAATTGACAGAGCTTGGTCCAAGCAGTCCAGGTCCAGTTGCTGTTATAGGCTTCATTTGGGACAGAGCAGAGGGGATGAGAGGTTTAATAGCAGGGTTCACCAAAATGTACATTACTCTGCTGTATTACTTACATTATGACCCAGTTCTGCTATTGTGAGCCTTATAAAAGATAAAATAGGTCATCAGATGGAGATAAATCAATGAAAGTAAAATTGAATGTGTTCATAATCATTTTAAGATTTTTATATGGGTGGAAGATTAATTAAATAGACAAAAGTAATTTTCAGAGAGCCTTTTTAATACTAAGATAAAAGGGCAAGCAGAGAAATATTCTGCAAAGCTTGTAAGGGTGGCCTAAAAGTGCTTGTTTGTAGTTGCTCAGTTGAACAGGAGGGCAAGTGCAAAAGGTCAGGGGACTGCTGGGATCTGTGTTCTTGGCTTTGCTCTCAGTTTGGCCCCAAAATATGTGACTTCTCCTTGGCCCTGCTGAACCCAGGTGGGCAGGAGAGCTCCTTACCTCTGTAGCTGCTTGGGGCTTGTGTGCTTGGTGTCCCAACAGTGCTGGGCTGATGGCAAGTGCAAGTTTAGCAGGAAGGAGGAGAATACTGTAGGACAAAAATGTGTTGGTGTTGATTCTCAGAATCCAACTTGTGCACCTTCCTCCTCCTCCTCAGGACAATTTTCCATGAACTGTTCATAAAGTCATTTGAACATTTGCTTGTTGAAGTCCCCAGTGGGACAAAGGACTGTTCGTCCTCATCTTGGACATCCTGCCTTGGAATCCAGCAGCTCTACTGCTGTGCTGAAAGGTAAACAGAACACTTAATCTCCAACAATTCTCCGTGATGTGATGATATAAAATAGGAAATGTCGTGTACATAACCAGAGACATGAAATTGAGGATTTTCTGATTGCTTAAAATGGTGCTTCTCTCTGGAGGGAGGAAAGCGAAGGTAAGTGGTGTTAAAAAACTGCTTTACAAGTGTTGATTTAAAATTTAAATTAATTCACCTTGGCCACGATTGCATCACTTTGCTTTTTCCTTTCTGCACGCTTTTGGGCAGTCAACTTTCACTGCTGAAATTCAAAGCCAGGCTGCATTTGTCACAGTGTGAAATCAACTGCATAGGCTGTGGAAGAAGAGAGAAAGCATAGCTAATTGAATTTAGACATTTCACAAAATCGAGGCAGGAGTGGGATGTGGTTCTTCCCTCGGTGCTCAGGCCCCACTCCTGTAGGGAACACCTGGGGAAGTCACTGGGCAGGCACTCACTGCAGGACTGCTGTCACAGCATCTTCCATGGTGGGATGCTCAAAATCCAGCAACTCCCATTCTCAGGAATGTTGGTTCTCTGCACTCCTTGAGTCACAGACCTGCAGCTTTTGGCTGGTTTAGCCTTGAGCTCTGTGTTTGTATCATGGTACAGAGTGAAAAATCTCTTTTCCAGGGAGTGGGGAGAGCTGTTTCCTGCATAGCATGAACAAGAATGTGATGCATTCAGCTGTGTATGTTGTGTAAATAAGGCTGAAGTAATAATGACTTTTCAGGAGTAATAAGCTAAACACCCTTCACCCCAAGCTGCCACTTTTATAGTGCCTGCTGTTGTTGTTAGACATTAAGCAGTTTGTCCCCAGTTAGCGTTTACATAATATGGGATCTTACTGTTTTCTGCATCTTTGTGACTTGTGCTAATAAAAGAATTCTGACATGGTGCTGGCTCTGATGAAAGAGGTCAAACTGTTCATAGTGTCTAAACACAAGGCCCCTTACATGGCTCTGTGTTTTCATTACAGACACATTATTAGAGCACAGCTTCAGCTGCAGCAGCGTGGCACTTTGCAAAACCAAAGTTTTAACATTATGTAGAAGCTGTAGCCCTGGAATCTGGTCAGCAACACTCCTGAAAAGCAGTTCGTTGGTTTGGGAACTGGTTTTGGTGCCAGCCCTCTTCCCCTTCCCCACAGGTGTGTGCAAGGTTGTTCAGAAGTGCAGGAAATAGTATTTACTTCTCTGAAGGAGGTTGAAAAGTGAGTTCAGGCAGAAGGCAAGGATATACTTTATAGTTTCAAGATGTTGTAGGGGAAAGTGCTGCTCTGTCACCTGCTGTTGCAGTCACAAAAGTTTAATTTGATCTTTTTTAATATCATACCCAGGTGTGTCTGCCTTGCAATGAAGTGGTTAGCATAAATCTGCCATGTGCATTGGTATTTCATTTTTATTGGCTTTTATTTAACTTGGTAAAAGGTAATCTGTTTTTATTAATTGAATCGCTCTCCTTTCTCCTTCTGGCGGGGCAAAGCTTCCCTTGGAATGTGTTTAAGGGGGGAAGCAAAAATCAAACAAACAAAAACCCAAAACACTGATGTGATTGAAAGCCAGGAGCTTTCTGTGTTTTCCAGCCTTGTCCTTGCTGCTGCTGTGGGCTGCTCCTGTCCCTCCAGGTAGCAAACAGGTAACCCCCAGGCTGCCAGGTGCTGGCCTTTGGGCTTCCACCAGCTGGAGGGATGCTCTGCCATCCCCCACAGCCCATCAGAGCTCCACGTGGTTGGGATGGAGATTTTGAGCCTGTTTGTTGTGTCAGGGTGTTTCCTTGAGCCTTGCTAAATGCACTGCACAGGGCTGCTGCCTGTCCCAGGTAGCTGGTGTTAAATTTAAGAAGAAATGTCATTTAGAGGGAACTGGCTTTTGGATGATAATCTTCAGGTTTGTCCAGTGCCTCAGCTGAGTTATTATGAACCCTTCAGCAGTGACTGCTACAGCTGATTGATTTCTTTCAGGGCAGCCCAGACTTCTGAAAGAGAGCGAGGAGGATTTGAATTCCAGCAGTAGTTTATTGTGCACAGGGAAGTAAATATTGATACAGAATGCTTATTTACTGAGCAGGGTTAGTGTCAGCAAAATTAAGGTGTGTACTTTGCTCTTCATTGTACAGAAGAAATAAAGGAATTGATGGAATTCAGAGTGATGGATGTGGCAGTGTAATTCAGCCCTTTCCTGGGTTTCTTTTCTTCCCCTCTACTGAGAGGTGTGACTAGGCAGGGATTGGAAAAGACCTCCCTAAAACCTGCTGATTTTTTTTTTTCTTGTGGGCCAAATGCTGAATAGTACCAAGTTAATTCTGTTTCTAGAATATGCAGCCTAAAGGGATGTGGATAAAATAATCCCTCTCCATCCCTCCTGCTCCTGCCAGGAGCTTGGGTGGCATCACCCCTCCAGTGGGCTTCACAAGGGGGAAAAACTGGGATGGATCCAAATGCATCAGAGTCCACTGACCTGCCTTGGGTTTGGTGCTGACTTTTTTACCTCAGGCTGGGTCATGGGGAGGGAGATGGGGCAGAGCTGGAGCAGAGCCCCAGCCCCTCCTGCTGCCATGGTACATCCAGCACATCCCTGCTGGCACTGGGGTCTGCACACATCCCACATGCCCCAGGAATGGCTGCCCTGTGGCATGGGGGGAAATAAACACCAGGAATGTGCAACTTTGCTTCCATCCAGCCAGCAGTTGCTGCTGGATCAATGCTGTGCTACAAAGGGAGTTTCAGCAGCATTGCAGTGTAGGCACTTCCACTGGGAATTAGCACAGTCATAAATGTAGGAGATCTTAAAAAAGGAGTAGCAGGGGAAAAGTATTGTATATCTGTTAATTATAAACCATAGATTGTACTCGCAGCAGCAGTGTTGGGAATGAATAGCTTATATTGTCCTATTTCCAGCAGCACTTTAGACTATGAAAACTGATTTTATTTTAAATGGTTATTTTATTTTCAGCACTGCTCCACTCAGTTTGATCAGGGAAGGTTCACCAGCTAGTAGTCATGTATAAAACAAAGCTTCTGACTCAGTGCTGGTGGTAGTAACCGTGGTAGTTTTATGATGATAGCCAGTAATTAAGGTCAGGGTTTCATTGTGCTGAGCGCAGTGAAAACACATGCAAACAGACTGATAACCTCGAATTGCTTACATTGTGAAGAGCTGAATAGTGCAATTGTCCTTTGAAAAAAAGACAATCCCTGTTGCTCAGATTCTGACTTCCTCCATGTAACAAAAAGAATCTCAGTATGATGAATTCAGCACCAGGGGATGGGGTGGGAAGAACACCGGTGAAGGTGATACTTAGAGTAAAAAGGTTTTAATTATGCTAAAATAACCACTCTCCCCCTCCAAAAGAAAAATTCAGCCTACAGTCAGAATTTCAAAGACACTTCTTTTTTCTAACAACTCAGCCTCCAAAACTGGGCTGGCAATTAATTGTATTTGTACATTTTGAGGCTTAAAGGCTGATATTAAGCATCTGCTCCATTACTGTTTAGCTACCCAAACAACTTCATTGTAGAGCTGAACACTTTATTAGTGTTTGTTCAGAGTATGTGCAGAGGAGGTTAGATAGCTTAGAAATTTTAAATGCTAATTTGTCATCACAGATTGTTTATCTACTTTTTTTATTCATGATAGAAGAGCATTTTATGGAGGCATAAAAAGAGATATTTATCACACATGCCCCTGTTTGGCTGTAGCCCATAATCACTCTGGTAGAGTTGAATATCAAGAGCTGGTTAATTCACAAATTGAGATATTGACAGAATTTCGTACAACTTTCTTTTCTTTTTTTTTTTTTTTTTTTAANTTTTTTTTTTTTTTTTAATCTAAATCTTTAATATGATTCTAAATAACGCTGTCTTTCAAAATTTCCTAAAAATAATTCCCTACCAAATTGTACAACTCCACTAAGAGGACTACTTTTCCGCAAAATTGAAATTACTTACATGCTTATTTCGGTGACTAACTGCAAAATTATCAAATGATGTGTTTTAATCCAATTACATTCTTACTGGAGTGAAACTTGCCTAACACTTCACATGTACATAGCCAGGGCTTTGGATTCTGGCATGAATTCTGTGTTAGGAGCTCAACAGCATTTAAAGGCTTGTCAAGTTATCTGTTAATGCTTTTTTGAAGTCTCAGAATGAGCTCTAAGAAAAAAAAATACTGTGATGGATTTCATATTACACTAAAGAAACTTTTCAATACCAAAGTGTTAGAAAATTATTCTAATACTCTTAACTTTTATGGTATATATGTGAAAATACACATGAGGGAGGTGTGGACAGGGAGAAAAAATTCATTGTAGTGGCAAGATTTCATATCTTTAAATAAAGTTTTAGAGTAAAGGAAAAATAAAAAATGAAACACTGATTGTGCAGTCTTGCTTGAGAGATGTGCAGCTGTCCAGGGTGTATGGTTGCTAAAAATTGTGGGATGTTCTGTGAGGGCATCTGGTTATAAATCTGTGTGGTCAAAAATCCTCTTCAGAAATGAAGAATCATAATAATTCACATTATTTTTTAAATAGCTTGGTGTATGCATATTCTTTGCTCCTATTTTCAGGGCTTTTTAAGGGTTCAAGGCTATTTTAAGGATTCTTGACACTGTCCATTGGTAACTTTGGCAAATTCAAAGAAATCGTTCATGTGAGTATTTTGTGTGGTGTGTGCCAGGTGGTTTTTGGAAAGCTTCAGTAACAGTTGTCCAGTCATACTCAAAAATGTGCTTTGCTGAAAAAATGTCCTCTTTTTCCAAGCTTGTGTCTTTAATTTGCAGTCATTAATTTGAATTTGTGTAACCCTGCTTTGGTGCAGAAATTTGACATATGGCCCAAGGTTGGAGAAGGCAGAGGATTGACTCTTTCTCACAGAGGTTGCAACCAAATTTTTGTGTTCTTTGAAAAAAAAGCATGTTAGCATCATCAGTAGGGTTGGGTTAAACCATGGATTATGTTGTGAACACAAATTCAGGAGAGATCTTTCTCTTGTATTTTGCTGTCACTTCCTCTGTGCCAAGGCAGGGTCTTGTGTAGCCATGGTAAGGAAAAGTAACCCAGCAAAAATTCCCAAGCCTGCCTGTCAAACCCATCTGTGCCCTGTTCAGGGACAAGGATGTTGTGCAGGACAGTGGCAGAGGGTGTCCACAAGCCCAGGTAAGGATGTCCATCACTCTTCCCTCACCCACCATGGCAGTAACCCCCTTGTAGAAGTCCCCAGATTTGTCACAGTTTTCCCTTCATGGAGCCCCTGTGGCTGTCATCAATCACCTCTGTATTATCTGTGTGCCTTAGCATAGTTTCCAGCATCTGAAAGAATTATAATGAAGAAGAGCTAATTATGAAACAGGTAATAAAATAGCTTATTCAGGTGATGCTGTTTTATTACCATCTCATTATGATTAAATAATTCCTATTAAGTTCTGGATCAAAGAGAAATTTCTCACAGGAGAGTTTACAGAGTAGTTTAATGGAGTCTATTTATTGTGTAATCCCAGGGTGAGTATTGGCTTTTATACTGTCATATTAACTTATTGTGACAATTCTGTGCAGCACTCCCCTACGAACACTGGAGAGTGCAAGGGTGAGATTTTTTCCTTTCTTTTTTTTTTTATAATACTGCTGTCCAACAGGCTGTAGAATGGTTATTTTGCAGGAATATTTTGTTCCTGAGCTTCTCTGGCTTTAAACAAACCGAACTGACAATAGGCTGTCTTAAGGCTGAGATTAAAGAAAAATATCTGGGCAGCTTTTCATGTTGTTTGTGCTGATACTTGGAAGGAGAGAGTGCACGGGTTCTGCCTATCAAGGAGACAGAGAGCATCTGACTTCAAAACTAAGTAAAATCCCTGTGGAACTCTGCATTCACTTACTTCCTATGCATGATGAGCTCTTGGCACTTTATTTTTCATTTTGTTTGGAGGATTGGCGTGGTGTTGTGTTGGGTTTTGAGTGTGAGGTTTTAAGCTTGTGAAAGCTTCTTGCAGGCTGAAATGTCACAATCGTGCTGTTTGACGTGTTTGGGCAGCGTGGCTGTCTCTGGCAGTGTGGAGCTGGCACAGCCTGGCAAGGCTGGACATGAGATGTGGTGGTGATGGCTGCTGAGAAAATGCCATGAGCAAAAGTAACGAGTTAGAATGTGAAAAAGAGAAGTTATGCAAAGGCATAACCCAGATTAAGCAGGCATAGGAGTTTGCCTAGGTGTGTCTGCACTCTGACATGCCACATTCCAGGGATCTGTTCCCCTTTCTAGGATGATTATTTACCTGGCAGCTCAATAAATTCATCTCCTATGCAGTGCCAGTGTCATCGTGGGGTGACACTGGTCCACTGCCTGCTGGGTTCCACTCCCTGCAACCAAATCAGTTGAGTGGGAGTCTGGAAGGTTTCCAATCACCTTCACAATCAAGGAGCAGCAGACTGACCTTTAGGATTCCATCATAAATGGTGTTTTAACCCTCCAGTTCATGGGATAACATAAATGTGAGAACATGGCCATTTTCACATTTAATGTATTAATTTTTGTAGTAAATTCTGTAGCTTTTTAGTGTTGGAAAAAAACAGCCTGAAAATGAGTGATCTAGATTCCTTTAAGATAAAAGGCAGTTTCAAATGAACCTAAGAATTATGTATGTTGTGTCTCATTTTAAGTCACTGAAATGATTTTGAGGGGAACTGACTCATGATGTTTGAGTACTTCAGGCTGAAACACTGGGCCTGGAACCAATACCATGTGATGGATATGAACCATCTTCAAATGAAGAAGAGCTATTGAAACACTTGGCACAAACATTTCACAGTCATCTTGATTATTGGAAATGTTTGCACACACTTTTAATGCAGAATTTCAAATATATGTGCAATTTACTCTGTTTGGTTCATAAGCTGAGAAACAAATATGTTTTAATGGAAAAAAAAGTTCTAATGTATTTGCCTTGTAGATGAATTTGTTTGGGAATAGATCTTGCCTTGTTGTTTATACTCCCTATTTCTGAAGATCTTGTTTCCCTATTCCCCGAGGAGGAAAGGAATTATTCATTCATTTCCTTTCATTTTTTTTTTTAATTGAAGATTGCAGCAATGAGATTGTTTAACTGTACTCAATTTATTTTCAGAACTAATTATTGTCTTTCATCCCCTGTATTACAATTGCAGCTTACTGGGTTGGGGCAGAGAGAGGCAGGCAGAGGTTTTCACATGTGAGGTGCTGTGGTCCTGTTTTTTCACCCAGCAAACCCTCCAGCCACATTTGCACACCTATGAGTGCACTTCTTTTGATGTGGCTGCATTAATTAGGGGCACAGCTCCAGGAGCCATGTGAGGACACAACGTGCCACAGCATCAGCACATCCTGATATGATCCCAAGTCCTGCATTGCTGCTGGATCAGCCCTGCCAGAGCAGAGCCAGCTGGAATACAGTCCTGTGCTGCACAGTTAATCCTCTAAAAAGGGCACAGAATTAAAACTGAAGCCAGGCAGAGTTTCCACAATGAAAACATTTTCAAGCTGTAGTTGTGCTGCAGCTCTCATTTGAAGAGCTGTGCTGTGACACCCTAGAAGCTCTGCAGGTCAGCCCATACCTCCACAGCACCATTCAGTCACTGCTCAGCTCTCCTGCCTCACCCTACAAATGCCCCTGTTTGTCTCTTGTAAAGGACAAGCTGTGTGGTGCCCATGTCCCCCCTCTTTTTATAGGGTATGTCCCTGTGCTGGTGTCAGGATTTAATGAGTCAGATGTGTGAGTGTGCCTGTGCTGCCCTGTCCCTGCAACTGCCTGGACAAATCTGGAGCAGTCACACACAGCTCATCAGCTGCTTCCTGGGCTTGTTTCTGCATTAATAACTTGTGTGTTGTGTTATTTGAATTAGTGCTCTGGACTTAGGCTCCAAGACCCACTCTAGCTCCTCCTGTTAGAAGTGCATCACTTAGAGTTTGACTGTGGGCTGGGACAGGTTTTGTGTGGATGTTGTTGTAGTTTCCTGGGGATCTTACCATGGAGTAAGCCTCTCAATAAAGCCAAGACTTTATTGGGTGGAGATAAAAAAGTGCTTTTCTTTCGTGTATGCCTGTCCTGCTGTGAGGCAATGCTTGCAAGAGGGTCCTTTGGCAAGTGTTTTGCATTCAGTGAAAGGTTTGGAACGTGTTGATTAATTTACTGTCATAATTCGGATGAACCTGTGCTTCCTCCAAGAATTTTGATCTCTTCTCACCAGGTACAAGTGTGTTAGCCTGAAAATGCCATGTGAGAAAGCAGCCTCTCTGTGAATGGGGACAAGGGAGATTTGGGGCTTCACTGAATATTTTGGGGTCTGCTCTGGGTACTCAAAAAAGGGACTTGTTTAGTCAAAGCTGAGGGCCTCAAAATATAAGTATCTTTGCAACTCTCTCTCCTCAGCTTCCTTTGCTGCAGCTTCAGAGCCATAAAAGTATAACTGTGCTTCTTTGCCTCTCAAGGCTGCTGAGAGGAATAAGTATTTTGTGATACAGCAGATGGGAGCCTGCATTGAGGTGGCCAGTGGAATTGGGATACCTGGCACCACAGGGAGACAACCTGGAGAGAGCTAAACCTCAGATTGTCAGGAGAAAGGATGAGGATGAAACTCCTGGCAGCTGAGATGAGAACCAAAGAGCCCCCATGACTTGGCAGGAACTCAGGTTAATACTGGTTGAATAGAGCTGGAAATTGGACGTGGTAACTTCCTTCCCCCAGCATCACTCAGGGAAGCACGTTTTCTTAAAGGAGGATTTAGATAAAATTGCTTATTAGTAAAGTGAGGATTATCCAGGATTTTAAAGTTTGTTCTTATCTCTAGTGTTGTTCAAGTGTGCAAACTTGAGGATATTTCAGCCCTTCATCATGGATCTTCAGCTGTAATAAGCCACAGACAGTATTACTGGACTGAAACCTGTCTGTAGCTTGAGGGCTTTGCAGCTGTGGAAAATTCAGGATAGAGCAGGAAGAAAAAGGGCTACAGACTTTGTAGAGAAGACAGTACAATTATAAGCCAGAGCATCTTTCTTATTGTTCTTTGATTCTTTTCTTCCTTTTTTCTCTTTGGCATCAAATGGATTATTGCCATTTTAAAGTGCATGACTGAAATGGGCCCTTTTATAATTTGAACATTTTCTTCTGCCTTGAAGTGTCTTTCACTTAAACCATCAAATCCTGACAACTTCTCCCCACACCCACTTTTGCCATCGTCAGTCACTGAGTGTGTGTGACACCAAAAAAGCCTCATGGCTGTGTGAGCACAGGGAAATCTCTCTGCTTCTGCTGGTGTTGCTTTGCCTTGCAGTCCCTTGGACACTGAAATAAAGGTGAGGTGCCCTCGTTCCCTTCCTGAGTGATTTTGTGGCTGTTGTTCACACAGGCCTGTGAGTCTGTCTGGGCAGAGCTTCTCCTGCCCATCCGTGGAGGTGTCAGAGTTGGGCACTGCTGGAAGTCATCCCTAATGGAGTTGGGCTCAGTACCTTTGCTGGAGGCTTTGTGGGACAATGCAGCATGTGTGGTGTCCCATCAGGAAATTCAGCTGACAATCCCTTTCTGCCTACAAGTTTGGCTGCATGAATAACATGAATAATTGATTTTCCAAGTTGGCAAACAAAGCAGATTCTCTGTTTGGATTGACATGCTTTTTAAAGTTTTTTTCCCCCCATCTTTGTTTTTCCTCATCTGAAATGGGGTGGGGAGAGAGGCCAAAACCAACAAAATTTGGAAAAAAAAAAAAGGTCAGGGTGGGACAAAGAAAAGTTGTGTCAGACAAGCCCTTCCATCAGAGCTCATGCAGGGCAGTCATTTCAGACACTTGTGAGAGAGGTGGTGAGATGCTAAACGGGAGGAGCAGAGCTGTGGAAGGATGCTGTGCTTGAAGGATCTCTGTCCCCTGTGTCACCTACAAGCACGGAGTTCAAAATCTGAAAATTACTGACTTGCCTTTCCTTCTCCTCGTGTAAGTCTGGAGTTCAGCTCAGCTCTCTCAGGTCCTAGGAGATCATCCTGATTTCCACATCCCTGAGGATCAGGGAGGAGCGGAGGGTGCTGGTGGCTTCTGCTGCTGTTCTGCTCAGATAAAATAATCAAATACACTCTCTGGGGTCTGGGTGTGTTATATTTGGACACATCTCAGTGGGTTGAGCACCTCTCCCCTGAGCTGTTCCACTCTGCCCTGGATACTGAGATGAGTTCAGGTGTATTTAAGGGGCGAATTTCCCATTTTTCAGCCCTGTTCTGTGACTGCCCTGGCACCGTGCTCACAGCTCCCGTCTGGCGGGCGAGCGCAGGAGTTCACAGCTCTCCCTAAAATGATGTGATGCACAGAGCGATGTTATTTCAGCCTTGGCAGCAAAGCAAGCTAGAAAGTTAGGACAGGAAATACTAGGGGAAGAGAAAACAGGGATATGTGTCTTTTTTAAGGCTGCAGCTCCTACTGGCACAGCTGCTGTGGTGGGGAAAGCTGCGCCTGCTCCTCGCTGGGCATCTTGTGCCTGCAGGGAAGAGTGTGCTGTGTCCTGCAATGCTCAGCATCCTCTCCCCTCTCACTTGTGCTGCCTGCCTCTCCCTCTGCCTTGGAGAACAGCAGAGTTGGTGGCAGAGCTGCTGCTGGCTCCCTTCCACACACACAGAATTTCTATGTCGTTCCTTTCCATCCCTGCCCCATCCTTGTAGGGCAGGGAAAAAAAGAATTCTCCGTTTTTCAAGGTAGAAAAATGAAGGGTGAGTTTCTTTCTTTCATGTGGCATAACCCAACCAAGTTAATGTTGCTCTGCCACTGTCAGCTACTGTTCAGCTGTGGCTGCTCAATACGTGACACTTGCAAAATGAGAATTTTTTTAGAAGGATGATTTGAATTCTGTATCTCTGCTTCCAAGAGTAAGCTTGAATTTTTGCACTTCTTTTACCTTTTAGAGCTAGCACCGACTTTGATTGATTTAAATCCAGTCTGCTTCATTTAATGAGATGCACAGGAGAATGAATGCTGCTTTTATTGTTGTTGTTTTAAAATTTTTGTTTGTGTTTCAGCATTTTCATCCTGTTTTTACTTCCTGCTGATAATATTGATTTTTTTTTAGAAGTTTATATTTCATGTTATATGCAAGTACATTGGCATTCCACTAATGTAATATTAATGGATTATCTGTGGATTAGAAATATTATTTAGATTGTTATTCAAGGAAATGGTAGGTAGTGGGAATGAAGGTCCTATTGTCTCTGTTGGCAGAATTAACAATGCATCTCTAAATAACACTGCAGCTGGTAAAGAAAGGGAAATGCATAATCTGAACAGGAAATAAAATAGTCAGATATGGAGATGGACAGTCTGCTGATGTCACAGGGACAAAGCTTAGCCTCAACAAAAATGAGAATTTAAATAATTTTCTGAATTTATGAACACAATCCGGTTTTGTAGAGGCATCTACATAGAATTTTCGGTTGGGTTATTTATTTTATTTCTTGGATGCTGCTTCTACTACTACTATTATATCTTGTTTTTTACCCTCTACTTCTTGTTCCATCGTAAAAACAGAGTATCTACGTAAGTCTGTGTTCTTTGAAGATGACCTCCAATACTGTATTACATTAATGAAGTTATATGTGAGCCATGTGTTCTTTCCTTTCTGCTGTGCCTTTGTGTTGTGGACACTGAGCAGGATCCTGAAATAGTGATGTTCTCCCCCCTTGCTCCAAATCCCAATTTTTCAGCTCTGTCCAGCAGTAGCAATGTTACATAGACACATGCCCAAATTTGATGGTGTAAAGGCAGGAATTCCTCAAAGCTTAAACTTCACTTAATCATGTTTTTGGCACCATTTCTGCACAGCTCAGTGTTTTGACATGTGCTTTTGTCTTTTTAATGCCAGTGGGGTTTAGGTGCTTCAAAATCCTTTGCATGGACATTCAGCTATCAGTGAAACAGTGATTCAGGGCAAAATCAGTGCCTGGTTAAAAAAAGCCACAAACAAATAGGAAAACTCATGAGTCCCTACAGGCCTATCATTGCCAAGATGGGAGTGAATTTCTGTTGTTCTCCCTGCAATAGTTATTTAGCTGGTTTATAAATTGGGAGCATGTTGTAATTTAGCAGGGGAGGTGCTGACCATCAGCAGGCACTTGAATTAGGAGCAGATGTTGCCTTGCTGATGGGAGAGTTTGCCTTTGGTCCTGCCTGTCAGCCCTGGAAATGAGGGGCCTCTCTCGAGGCAGAACCCACCAACAAAATGCAGGTGCTGCCCAGTGAAGGTCACCAGCCTGCACAGCAGTGTCCAGCAGCAGACTTTTGCTGAACATTCGAAATAAGAAACAATAAATAAAACATACCCTCGGTGAGAGTGGTCCCATATCTTTCATATTCCTTGGAGGTAACAGTTGCTATGGCAACTCCTCATTTACTTCCCCCTTTTTTTTCCCCCTCCATATATTGATAATTATATTAAGCAGCACATAAAGGCTTCTGACTGGTGCAGAGCTCTGCTGCTCTAAACTCTGCACTCTTCCATTTGAAAATCCACCCCTTCACATGGCTGTGTGCTGTCCCCTCATGGGGATGGACTGGCTGGTCATGGATCCCAGAGCAGGCATGTACAGTATTATATGTACGTGTACAATGTACAGTAATTGTACAATAATTGTGTGTCTGGGGCTGTGCTCCTGCACTTAGGCTGCCCCAGCACCTGCTTATTTCTCTTCTGTGCTCACTCCAGGACCAAGAGTTGTTCCTGGAGGTGTTCTTGGAGCTGTGCCCTCCATACCCCTGCTTGCTGCCTCTCCATCTGCTGGGCTGGTGAATCCTGCACAGCCTCACTGGGAGTCAGAGCTGGGAGGAGAACATGAAGCTTAAACAGGAGTCTAGGGCAGGTGGAGCTGGGCTGGCAGATGTGTAACAATCTGAGTGTACATTCCCACATCTGCATCCCTAGATTTGTAAGGCTGTGCCTCAGTGTTGTATCTCAGTGCTGGCTCCTTCTGGGGGCATCCCATGTGAATACATGAAAGGAAGATTCTGCCCTGAGCCCCTCAAGACACAAACCTTTTCCCAGTTTTGGGGCTGCACTGGTGGCAGGGGTTTTATCTCCCATTTGAGAGCCATTTGCTCTTGGTAAATGTTCTGTGCATTGGCTTAGACCACACTTTACAGTTGTCTCCCTCCTCTGTGGGTGCAAGTACCCGTTACCACAGTATGATGGGGTGTAAAATTGTTGTATATATTCTCAGCTTCATGGCCAAGTCAGCAACCTTAATTGCTTTGGCAGTGTTCCAGCAGCACTGGGATTGAATGGCTCTGGCATTATCACACTGACTTGCAGTTGCATGAAGTCGTAATCAAACAGGATATTCAGTTTAAAGCTTTTTGCCAATCTCTTGAAAACCATTTTGTCTCTGTGCATCACCTGCCACGACTAACTTCGTTTCCAAAAAGAGGGAGTGGGAGTGTAGGAAGGGGATTTGGCCATTTTGTTTGCACAAAATAACTTGTTAATTGTGTGTACCCAAATACCTTTACACTTGGAAAAGTTGTGGTTTCAAACTGAAAGGCTGTCGGGGGGGGTATGAAAAGGGTTTGTGTGTGTGAATATTTTCACCTGTTCATCAGAAGCTGCAAATTACGAGGGGACTGTTTATAATCTGTTTGGTTTGTGGGTTTTTAGTATCGAGTTGCAGATATAAAAGTGGATGTTTTGGGTTGTAAAGTTTATAGCAGTGAGTTTTAATAGGGAAGATGATGCTAATTTCATCGGTTTGGGATTCTTTTGTTACTTTCTCAGCCATGATACATTACCCTTATGACAGTGTAAACACAGCACTATTCTCTTTAATTTTAGTGATAAAAATAAATTGTAAAACATTTGTGATTTGTTGCTGCTGAGAAAGATGGCTGGGATATTTTAGTGAATGGCCTACTTACAGCTATATGGCAGAACAATGCTAGACTGAAATAATTTCTTAAACATCTTAATCTTGGAAGTGTAAATTGGGCTTTTGTAATGTTTATTTCAGTTGAACTTCAGAAATTATGTTTTCTTTAATCCTAATCCTGCTCCATTAGAGACACAAACACAAGCCCACTTATCGTAGCATGCAGTACTAATTTTTTGCAACTGCTTGAATTATGCTAAGTGGTCCTGTGCAGTCTGAGGAGCAGCAGCACAGGTCCTGACCTTGCTTCTTTCCACAATCAGCAAAGTTGAAATTGAAATATCAAGAGAAACAATTTTGGCAGCAAAATCGTAAAAGTTAATAGAGTTGAATCTACTTTTGCATTCATGTTCCCGTTAAGTCAGCTCTATTCACATTATATTTCTGAAGCACATGAAAAAAATAAAGCCACTACTTTTTTGCTATCTTTGATGTAACAGATAAAAGAAAACAGAAGAGCTTTAAATTGAATTTACTAAGTGCATATTTAATTTGCATTTAATGCACCAGGTATTGTATGTTAACCAAACTGAAGATTACTATTAAAATATGCATTTAAGAATTAGCTGCTGTGTGTGACAGTTGTTGCTCAGTGTGTTTAGAAGAGCTTTATTGTACAGGGTGGGGAACAAATCCTGTGCTGGTTTCTATCCCAGCCAAGTTTGATTTAGTAACAGTGTAGTTGAATTTGCTCCTTTGCCATAGTTTAGCAGAGTTTCTTTTAATTAAAAGCAGTGGATGGCCCACAGGCTGGTACTTCTCAAAGTGGCCATGGGTGTGAAGTGGCTTTAGTATTTTATTTGTTTGGGCTGTGGAAGTGCCTCTGGAGTCCTTGCACAGGGGATTTAGGTGCCCTGAGCTGGTCCCAGCTCAGGCTCAGCCTTTCCTGCCTGAGCTCCCCTGGGATGGGCTCAGCACCACTTCAGAGCATCCCAAGGCATGCTCTGTGTGTTCTAATAGTGTTAGCTGTGCTGACAGAACACAGGGAAGGGCTGCTCAAGACTCCTCTCCATCCTGTGTAGGCTACTGTGTGACCAGATGCAAAAAACATGCAAAGTTGTCTGCCTTGAGTAAAGGACAGCAAATTTTGGCTCATGTATAACAAACATCTTTTTATTTCACTCAGTTGGGCTGAAATAATTCTTGGCTAAAATGTATCAGGCTGCCACTGATAGCTGGAGCAGGATATTCCTAGAAAAACACGTTTTAAGAAGACTTTGTAATCTGATAATATGTATTTTTAAGGATATTTGTGAGAAGGGTAAATTGCACTTGTCACCATATGGATCAATACTTTCAACAAATCATAATAAATGCTACTTACTGCTACTTAGGAGAGCATAATTAGTATTCAGTAAACCAATATTAAAATGTATGCTATGCTTTCAACTGTTTGACTGTATTAGCATTTAAATACCCTATTGTGTTATTTGCTATTTCTTCTCTTCTTATAAAACTGTATTCTCCAGAGTTCAAAATGATTAATTTCCTTTAGAATATGTACAATGCAAGGATTTAACAATTCCTTGTATTTAATAATTGCTCAGTAGCCAGGCTTATTATTTCACATAAGCACTTGGGTACAGAGTCATCCAATATTAGGTCAATCATGCTAATAGGGAAATCTGCATAACACATTGCCTGTGCTCTGGGTGCAGGGTGGGAAGGAAGGGCTGCAGGTACCCTGAGGATCCCTCTCACATGTCAGCCTTCATTTTCTGCCTACCAGAACAGCTGACAGCTGGATCAGGGTCTTGACATGTCTTTGGAGAGTTTTGCCCTCCTTGGCATTTGCAGACAATTGTACAGCTCTGACTAAACCTTTTTTTTTTTCATTATTATTATTTTTTATTATTTTCCTTTTTTTTTCCCCCAGCAAACTGACTCTCCCTCCAATCACTCTTGCTTACAACCAGTGATTCCCTCCTGTGCCCAAAGGGCATCAAACACCAACATGATTTTAACTCTGCCTCCAGGTTTAGCCCCTGCAATATGATGAAGGGGCTTCCCTCCACCATAATACTGTAAAAAATTATGGGAAGTCCTGTATAACTCCTGGAAATTATATTCCCTCTTTGTCTACCCCCCATTTAATCTCACCCTTTCTTTCCTCCTGCACCTGTGAATAAGTTATTAAATACATGGCAGCTGAGCTGGTAAAGTGATTTACATCCTGCTTGCAGGTCTAGCCTTGAATATGATTAGTGTGCCTGTCTGAAAGACGGAACTGAAAAGGAAAGTTCTTCGAAAAAATGTGATGAGGCAACTTTTTTGTTAGCAGAGAGTGTTGAGAAAATCTGGTAATAAAAATGAACATTGGGTTTGGCTGGCTTGAGGGCAGATTATTTTACCTACAGGCTATTTTAGGAAGCAGCTCTCTCATCTCCATAAAGCTTTCCATGAGATGCAGATGAAGCAGTTGGAGCTGCCCTGGCCATGGGGACCAGCAAGCATCTCTTGGTGCAGCTGCTGCAGGGAGGGAACAGGAGCCAGGCAGAGGTCAGCAGTGCTGGCATTGTATCCTAAACAAATCTACCTGTTCAGGTGAAGAAGTAATTCACCAAATCAGCCTCTGTTTGCCATGCAGGCTTTGCTCTGGTTGAAGTTTGGAGATGGAGATGTTTCCTCTTCCCTGCTATTTCTAGGGGTGGGAAGGAGACTTGTTTCCAGACTTCAAGGAAAGTGATTTTTTTTTAAGCTAGATACAATTAGTAATTTTTAAGAATAGCTTCCAAGCTCAGCAGTTTTTAAAATACACTGAAATACATCTTTTCTTTGATCCAGACATACACACAATTGAAAAGAGAATTAGGGATGGGATTTAGAAGGAATGGTCTGGCTTAATAAAGGCACAAATTGATTGAGGTCTCCTACCTAACTTTTTTTAAAGGATGATATGTGTGAATTAGATGCTTCTGCTGTACCATGACACAGGTTGGGCTCACTTCCAGTTGTGTCCTTGAATCCTTCAACCCTTCTGCCAGAGGGAGAGGACACTGGGGGGGACATCACCACCCCCCTTCTTGCAGGCTTTTCCTTTGACCTGGTGTCTGCAAAGGCCCCAGGCACAAATGGTTTTGTATTAATGTTCTCCTTGATGATTGGATAATGAACTTGTGTGTCTGCACCTTTTTAAGTCTATCATTCCTGGGCAGTTTTGTTGAAAACAGAGCTTTGTCTGCCTCATCCTCATGGGACTGTGCAGAGCTGGGGCGTCCTGAAGAGGCTGTCCAGAGGGGAAATCAGAGAATCAGAGCCTCAAAACACCCTGGTGAACATCAGCACTGTTGAGGGTTGTAAATGAGCATGGAAATGCTGATCAAATCTCCTGCCCTGCTGCAGGATATTTGCTGCTCCTGCACGTCCGTGTGTCAGGGATATGAGACTCCCTGCTCAGATAAGCTCTGAATTTTACGTTGTGGACTGAAAGTGTAGCTAAAAACCACCCACAGCCTTGCAGAAATATTTTGGTTTTCATAAATTCAGGCTTCCCAGCCTGTGTGTGTTGCTCAGATAGGTAGGGGCAGTATTGATAAGTGCTTAAAGAAGCACTGTGCATCCTTCTTTATCAAGGGGATTGCCTCTCCAGTAAGGGCAGGAACAATAGGAGCTGGACTGATATTTGATTTGAATGAGAGGGATTTCTTAGATCCCTCGGCCTAGCTAGGAGATGAGAGATAAGCCTTACAGAAGAATCACACACAGTCTCTGAAATACCCAGCAAAACTCCTGTCCCTCTCCCTGTAGGCTACTTAGCTGAGAAACTCAGCCCTGCATCTTGTGGAGATAAAATTGCTGTCAAATCCTTCTGAACTCTCTCTGCTTTCTGAAAACATGTCACCAAGGTGGAGGTTTAAATCTAGCTTTTAAACTTCAGCAGGACTGGTAAAAACACATTTTTTTAACATATTAATTAGTGAATTACAATTAATTTCCTGTAAAAGTGCACATTATGTTCTCAATAATGCCACATGAAACCCCATAATTAGTATTGTTACAGTGAATTTTGAATTAATTATTAATGCCTTGGTGCCTGCTTTAGTGCCTCTGCTTGGGTTGTTTGCATCTCTGGCAGGAAGTTGGGGTTCCATTCCTGCCACTTGAGCTTTACTTTTAGTTTTTCTTTACTTTTACAGTGTTTGTAGCATGTGTTGGTTGAGGATCTGCTGGAATTGGGTTTAACATTGTCCTTTAGGAAAGGGAAGGTGCCTGCTTGTGGTAATGGACTTTTGAAAGGCAGTGAGACCACCAGGACACTGCTTTCCATGGTTTATCTGAATTATTAACACAGACTGTTGATAGAGGCAAGAAATTACCATTATGAATACAATACTTTGTATTGATGATGATCTTTTGTAATACTTCACACTGTTGTAAAATTCCAATATCTGATGACTTTTATACCTGCCACTGCCAGTTCTGATATTTTTTCAAAGATATTTTGGAGGTAGTGAACTGGAAAAAGTAAAATTTTTATTTGACTTTTAAGGACACAGAGATGAAAATGCAAAAGTATTCACCCAGATAATGTATTATTAAGTAACAAATAGTGAGTTTGATGTCAGGACAGAAATCCATCTTTCTGCCAAAGACTGGAACTAGCCATGGTTTTTCTGTTTTGCTGCAGCAGCAAGCAGATTTATCAACTCAAAAATCTAGCTCCTGTACAGAGTTGGTTCTCAGAGTTCTTAAACTCCGTGCCTTGAGACTCAAAGTCCTCATTACTGTTCTGGTCTTTGGTACCAACATCAGCATATAAGACAAGGCCAATATATTTTAATTATGCATTCCTCATCATGACAATGTTCTCTGTTCTCCTGTGGTCAAATGTGGCACAAAGCACGAAAATCACATTGTGTGATGTGCTCATGCACTGTTAACCCTGAGCAGGGTCTCTAATTGCAGCAGTAATTAGTATCAGGTTTTTATAGCTCTGTTGAGTATATCTGTGGGTATGTGAAAAGGAGAATATAATGTTGACCAAGTACACATCAGTTTTAAAAGAAATATTTCTCAGCCTTTATAGTTCACAATGTTGCCTGTTCGGATTGTCAGCTGCCACAATTAATTTGGGCTTCGGGTGAATTAATGTTCCATATTTAATGGACAAAAACCAAACAGCAAACCAGAACAACCTCCCAGATTTGGTTATTTCCATCCACTTTGTGTCTGGCCCTCGGGAGGTGACCCTGCTATGGATATTAATCCCTGGCTTTGAGATTGCAGCTCCTGATGGGGGAACCAGTTCCATGCTCTCAACAGATGGCAAATGTTTTCATCTACTCTTTTTTTTTTGCTAAGTAGGTTTTAGCTGTAACAGGGGTTTTTTTACGTTATTTCTACCAAATTTTCTTGGATGCAAATACTATGTTTTTATTTCCTTTTGGTTCTTACTTGGCTGTAAAATTCATCTTAAATAATATGGGTTATGCTTGTTTTAATTTTCCACTATAATTTTAACACAGCAGCTTAAAATATATTTATGATGCAATCCAGTGTTGGAAAATGAGCTGTAATGTAGATTATAGTTGGTTTCCTACAATGTAAAAATATCTTTGCAGTTCCATTTTGAAGGAATAAGTGTCCTTAGGGGCTAAAAATGCACACACAGTTTACTTTGTTTCTTAAAGTTAATCATCAGAGCTCAAATGTAAACTTAAAAAGCATTAAACACTGAGATAAAATGGAAGGAGTATTATGTGGTTTAAAGCCATGAAGGATAATGCAGAACGTTTTACGGTGCAGAGAATTCTGTATTTCCTTGTGTGGAAATAAACCCTGAAAAATGATGGTCAGGCTCTTGTGTTGGCCCCACATAAAACTGCAGTGGCAGAACAGCAGCAGAGATGCAGTGAATGGCTCCATTTGGGCTGAGCAGCCAACCAAGGAGGAATCTGCTGAATCCCTAATTTTTATCCAAGTGGCTTCATGCTTTTCCAGCTCTTCCCCCTGTTTCTTATCCACAGTTTGTTGAGAATGTAAATTCCGCTGTTGTGGCTTTTAAAATTCAATTTTATTTATATTTTAAGTGTATTTTGCAAATAGAGAGGAAGCAGCAGAAAGATGGAACAGAGCAGGGATTTCACTTGGATGTTTTTACCCCTGTTGGTAGAAATCCGCCCATGCAGCACTTCCAGTGTTGGGCCTCCTCCTCTGACTTGTTTCCTGCATGATTTGTGACTCATTCCTGGGTGTGAATAATTTGAATTCTGCTTCTTGCCTAGATAATTTGGGTAATGTACCTTCAGAATGAGTTCAGTTTTTCAGTGGGGAAATACCAGCTAAAAGAAATGGCCTTTTGGTCAAGACCTGCAACTTGTGTGTCACGGAATACTTCATTCTTGGCACGTTCTGCACAGATCAGCTGTGACATGAGTAAAATAGGATGCAAAGATTGGCCTAAAGTATATTTAAAATAGCATATGATGAAAGGAAGGGAATAATCTTTCTCACTAGATGAGCCCAGCAAACAGGATGGCATTGTTAGTGTGGGGAAGGGGTATTTCCCATTATTAACTGCATTTGTATGACATGAAATGTCTGCGACTAAAAGCAATTTATATGTAACTTAAGGAATAATCGATATTGATTTGGAATGAAGAATGTTACAATCTTGTTTCTGAAAGATTCATGCAACTTGCAATTTTATGAAAACTTGATTCTATTACGCCTTCCCTGCAGCAACAGACCATAAAGATTGATTATACATTAAAAGCAATATTTGGGTGAAAAAATATGCTAGGCAGATTTTCAACTATCTTTACTCTAGCTGCTTTTGCTTTCTCCTCTCAGATGTACAACAATGAGTGTTTCGAAGAGGGGCCACAAGCTTACACATTGGTACTATAATAATACCTAACACTTAGCATTTTACACCTTTGTAGCACTACACAAAAGAATGAATTCGTTCTCAAAACACCTTTGAAAGAAGAACCCTTTGAATATTGCATGTGGCATTAATGAACAATCATATTTGTAACTTATTTTTCATTTTCCAGGAATACTTGTTCAAACAAGTTCTTGCTTACAAGGTGGCTCATGAATAAGAAAAACATTTGTAAATACTCAAGCAAAATACTCTGTATGCTCAAGAGTTTGCATCGGTAGAATTTGATTGCTTTGAAATCTCTTTTGGTGATTAGGGAACAAAAGCAAATCCTGTTTTAAAAGGTTACTAGCACACAGCTTGAGGTGTAAATGATAGATACTCAAGGTAGTAATTGTGGCAAGTAGGATGTCATGGGATCTTTGGCTGGTGTATGGTAGTGCATGGACACAGACTTTTTTCTAGTTGCTTTAGAACCTACATTTTTATTAACTGCACTAAAAACCTTCCCCCGACACACAAATAATGATGTGGTTTGGCTTGAAAAACTCACTTTCAGAGTGGGAAAGAGAAACGTATAACAATTCATTTTTCATTTCTGCAGCCAGCTAGAGGTGAAGGCTCTGGGAAAGGGAACCTTTGTGTCTTGCAGGTTTAGGGGTTCTTGTTCAGGATGAGCTGAACCATCAGTGCTGCTTGAGTTGGGTGTCAGTGCAGAGTAACCACAGCAAGGAAAGGCAGCACAGGGATGTTACAAAAATCAGAATTTGGAGCATAGCTCTGCTCCACCCAGTCTATAGTTAGTGGTGCTGGTAGAAAGGCACTGTTTGGGTCCTCTCCCACAAACCAAAGTCACTGCTCAGGACCATCTGATGACGCAAAGAGAAATAATTCCTTTAATGTCCCACTGACTCTGAGCGAGCAGCCCAGCCCTGCTTCAATTAGCACACAGCAACAGGGCTTTGATTTCTCACCCTTTGAGTGCACACACCTTCTTTTAGTGCCTCAGGGTGTTTGTCCAAGAAGGTTTTTGATGTCTCTTTTTTTTTTTTTTCCAATCAGTTTCAAATTTTCCCTGTCTGGCACTTGGGGGGAGTTCGCTATGCAGTAGCAGTGAGCAAACCTGCCATCCAAAATCCATCCAGTCTTCTCCAGTCAGTTTATTACAGGAAAACTCTTCCTTGGGAGCTTGTGTGTTAAACAATTCATTTGAACATGCATAGTAGGGCTGTTGCTTCCTCTGAGGTGCTTCTGTACATGCTTATTTTGGGGCAAACCTGCACAGAAATATGGCAGCTTTACTGCCTCTGGCTGGAGCAGGGGTTTGGGTTATTTGTTGTTGCTGAAGTAGTGCAAGTTTCTGGATAATTATTGGGACAAAACATGACCTTAGCTATTGCCATGTAATGTGACAGCTGGTCTGGGTCACCTGTGCCGGCAGTGAGTGGGTGAGAACAGAGCTGGTGTGCAGGAGGCATTGCCCATGTGGTGAGGAGGATGAGGGTTATTTAATAACTGACACAAGAAGAGATGAGAGCCTTGAGTAAATGTGGAAGGTTTCCAGTGTCACCAAGATTGCAGGGAATAAGACATTTGTACAAAGACTAAGAATTTGTGCAAAGACTGAGAATGCACCTGGGAATTGAGCTTGTTCTCAAAGTCTTCAAACCACATGTGTGCAGCTCCTGCTAGTGCAGCCTGTTGTCTAATAAAGTTCATTGGTATTTTTCCAAAGAAATCCTGCTGACCACTTGCTGTAAATTGTGCTGTGCAATTGCTTGAAGCCACAGTGTTCAATACTTGAAAACATTTGAAATCCTAAATGTAGTTAGAGGTGTTTGATTGCAGTGGACAGGGATTTTGCAGCAAGCATCAGGGAGGGTTTTTATCAGGAGATGCTGTTTGGCTGGTTCAGGACTTGGAGGCAGCAAGTGTTATCATGGACTCAGAATTCAAACCAACCACTGCTGCGGTGATAGATTAGATTATAATATCGAAATGCAGCTTCTCTGTGATATATAAAATCCTTTTTTCCCCTGGTTTTGGGAACATACATGAATATTTTTATCTAATAGACATGCTGAAGGGTATCCATGCTTAGGTGATAAGAGGGTGGGGTTCAGAACCCAAACCTCAGAGATTCATATCCACACAGAAACTGCACTGCAAAGAAAGGAGCTGTGTTGCCATCATGGCAATTCCAAACGGATTTCCAGCTGTGACCATATAAAAAGATCACAAGGCAGCTTAGATGTAACTTCTGGGGTTTTATTTGTTTTTTCAAGTCCTTCTCTGATACAACTTCCCAATTTTCCTCTTCTAGAAGTCCATTGCATTAAGTTCCTGAAGAGTCTTATCTTACATTCAAATGATGTATTGGCTTGGAAATAAATGCATGAATGTCAAAACAAATCAATGAAATAAAAGAATAATAGGAATGAATCAGGCAAACATCACGATAAATGGGAAACAATGAAATCATGGTCATTCCAATTCGACATCCATAAATTCATAGTGAGGCTGTGTGTGTATGTTAAGTTAACCATGCATGTAAGTGTTTGTAGGGTTGAGATCCGACTTAATTCTGTCACAGAAGTGCATAATTAAATGCAAAGCACATGTGAGAAAATAGATTAAAATGGAATAAAGTAAGCAAGACTTAAAAGTGTCCCCAAACTAATATTGTCGTGTAACTTGAGAACAGTTAGGAACCTATTTTTGTGTGTGTAGTACTGTATCTAAGCAACATTCTTTATAGGATGCTGTAATGGGGGAAAATAAGATTGTCTTCTTCTTAAGTGTAAAATGGTTGATATATTTTCCTTTATTTTTCAACTCCCTGGTACAAGGTGACCACTGACAGTCGCTTGCTGTTATGGTGCAGATGGTTTTGAAGACACTAAAACAGGGGTCAGGAAACTGTGGTTCTCCTCTGTTAGTGACTTTCCAGGTTACCTTCAGCAACTGAATTCCATCTATCTTTTTTCCCCTCTCTCTTCTCCTCTGCTCTGTGCAGACACAGGTTTGGAGGGCATGGCTCCCTGTGGTTGGTTTGTGTGGTATGTACTCTATGCTTGGCTCTTGTCCTTAGAATAGTTCTTGCTGTACTGCAGTAATATCAGAAATACTGTTTAAAACTCCTCTAATACCGGAGTAAAGCTCAGCTTTGTTCCTTCATCACCTTTCCCACAGAAAAGTGATTTTGTCCTAGGATCTTACTGCATAACATTATCCTTGTCTTCCTCCTGTGGCACCAAAACCCTACTGAAACTGGGAAAACACCAGGTCAGAAACAATACAGACACAGTGCTTGGCAAGAATTGGTCCTTATGTTTTAGTAAAAATAAGCACCATTTAGAGAGTCCACAACTGTAAAGCTGGGGCTCATTTCTGGTTTAAATGTGTATGAATTCCATGATAATCAAGTCGGTGCCAAAACTTACCTTTGAATTGCATCAGGAGGAAGAAAATAGATGCTATGCATAGCAGTAGTCCCACAAGCCTGGCCCTGAAATACCAGCTTGTGTTCTACCCCCTGCCAGCTTTTGGATGTTTTTAATCTTCTCACTCTTTTCTTTTCCCTTTTTTGGGGGAGGGGGGAGTAAAATTAAACCTATGAAAAGAGGTGGCTGTTGTCATGCTGATCTGAGGTTTGAAAAATGTGAGTTGGTGGGGATTGGGCAGAGGTAGGATGGTCTGAGTTTTAATAATTCTTTCTCACTACCTCTGTGTGCCCTCCATTTCCTGCAAAAGTCTATTCAAGTGACCCGAAGGCAAAAGTGATATTGTAACACCAGGCAGTGAAGTCGAAGGGATATAAATTATATATCAGGTGAGCACTGGCTGTAATGCAGAGAGACCTGGGCATGTCCAGCAGCATTGCTGAGCATGTCACCTGTCTGTAGTGGTCAGCAAACTGCTGTCCCCGGGGTGACTGCAGTAGGCAGCCCCCAGATGAGGTTTTTGGGCTGACCCCCAGCTCCAGCACTAATCTCTGATCAGGAACCATCTGCTCAGTGCAGCCCAAGCGAGTAAGCACTTTTCTAACTGTCAGGGATGACCTGGAGAAACTCATGGGGGAAATAAAACCATCAGCCACTGATTGGAATACTGATAGCCATCATTTGGAGTGGTGCTGCAGGAAACCAAATTATGCCTGTGCTCCCTGCCTCGCTGCTCAGCAATATTGTCAATTTGAAGTTAAATCTTCTTGATCAATCCAGGCTCAATTTTGCCACCTTTTGTTGTATTGAATTATGTTTCCTAATGGGAACAGTCTCCTGTAATCCAATGGCATGCATCACTCGGTAAGAAAGTGCAGTTACAGGATGTGGTGCTTTAAAAACAGTTTGTGTGTTCTCTTGCATGGCTTGGAGACAGCTCTGAGTTATTCTGCACGTCTGCAGTTAATTCTTTAGAGTGCAAGGAATGGTGGTAGTCACACCTGTGCAGCACAGGGAGAGGAAGCTGAGTCACTTCGAGTGTATATGGAGGAGAGATTTTGATTTTACTTCAATTTGCCATGGATGCAAAGCACAGGGGCTTGTGTAGTCGCTCTTCTTGGAGCAGGGAACAGACTTTTTGGCAGTCATGTGTAAGCCCGTGGAAGCCAAACACCTGAAACAGGGATCCTTTGTCAGTCAGCATCTGCCAGTGTACACAATTTCCTAAACATCTGTTCAGTCATTACCATATTAAATCTGCAGTACCACAAGTGTCTGCATGTTAAATCACAGATCTGTATTTGAGATGCCTTAATTGAGTTGTAAATGTTATTTTATTACCTAGGTCACAGGACATGGGGAGAAATAAAGTTGTTTGTGAAAACTCAGAGCCAAATACCACAATCCTCTCTTGGTGTTTACTCTGGCTGGCTCCTGCTGGGGTTTAGAGTCAGTAAAAGAGTGTTTGATCTCCTGTGGCAAGGGTTGGTGACAGTCTATTGGCACCCCTAATGCACTGTGACACTGGTACCAGCCAACGCTGACATGGTTCTATGGGACTGGTTTCCCTCACCTTCCCTCTGCCATCCCAGGAAAGAAAGTTTAAGAAGAAATTCCTTTATGTACGTAAAATTTGCTTTCCCGTCATCTAATTCTAGTCATGGATCTTGGAAATTAAGTTGCTTCGTGGATTTATAGGGTTGATGTATAACCATATCATTTTACTGTGTCTTGGTGATGCAATGATTACTGATTGCAGGTGAAATAGTTTCTCTTTCCTGTTAAAAGAGTCTCCTTGCAACTTGTGCAATCACTTGTACCTTGACGTTTATTCCAAGATGTACTTAATACCTATTTATATATATATATGGATCCTCTTATCCTGGATAGTCCTGTAAATACTGAAAAGGGCATGAAAACCTCTTTGAAATGGGAGAAGAGCTGAATGATGGACCATGTTTTTCTGGGTGTTTGGTGGAGGGAATGCATGGAGAAGGGAGGTGCATCTGACAGAACAAAATGATGAGGAGAGAGGCAGTGGGCTGAAGTGGGGACATGTCTGAGGGGGTTCAGGCACTGAGCTCAACATGAAGGGGGGTATGTGATGGGATAAGCCAGAACTAAATTGGAGCAGGGAAGGGTTTGCATGCAGGACCCCTCTGTTTTCCAGTTCTGGTGCTGTCTGGTGGCCCTGGTGCATGATTCAGCTCCTGGGTGGGACTCGGGCAGCCTGGGCTGAGCCTGTGCTCAGTCCTGCCTAGGCTGGGTCTGTGCTCGGTCCTGCCTGGGCTGGGTCGGTGCTCGGTCCTGCCTGGGCTGAGCCTGTGCTCGGTCCTGCCTGGGCTGGGTCTGTGCTCAGTCCTGCCTGGGCTGGGTCTGTGCTCGGTCCTGCCTGGGCTGGGTCTGTGCTCAGTCCTGCCTGAGCTGTGCTCTCATCCTGTCTAGGCTGTGCTCAATCCTGCCTGGGCTGAGCCTATGCTCAATCCTGCCTGAGCTGAGCCTATGCTCAATCCTGTCTGGGCTGGTGGCCAGGGGTGCTCAGATGCCAGCCGGGAGCATTTCTGCAGGGCAGATGGAGCCCAGCTCCTCTGCTCTTGTGTTTCCATCACCGTGTACCTGGCTGCAGCTCCCTTAGGAGGAGCAGTTCCCTCATTTCTCACTGGGGCTCCGTCTGGAGGCTCAGCCTGGCTCTGTTCCACCTCCAGCAGGCTGGCAGTGATGGGATTTCTCGGGTGTGCCTCAGCCAAGGGCCAGGAGGAGGCTGCTGCCAGGTCAGCACATTGGCAGCTGCAGTTGGAAGATGCTGACCCATGCATTGTGCTGTGGCAGCTCCTTCCTCGCCTGCCCTGCTCTGAGGACAGCGTGCCTGGCTCGTGTGCCGTGGTGCCAGGAGCTGGCACTGGGCAGAGACTTCACAGCCACAGACCGAGCAGCTGGAATTTAATCACTCCAGCTAGCCTTGATTAAGCCCCTGAATGCCCCTGTCTAGTGGCCAAGTCGGTGTTAGCCCAGTCCTGCAGATGGTGAAAGTGAGACACAAGGAGGTTAAGTAACTTGCCCAAGGCTGTGCAGTGAGTGGTGACAGATCTGGGATTAGAGCTGCGAGTTCTTGGCTGGCAGAGGCTCCTGCAGGCTGCTGGGCAGGGCTGCCCAGCCCACAGAGTGCCCAGCCTGCTGCTCTGCCAGACAGAAAACCTTGTCTCCCATCTCCAGGGAGAAGCTTTGGTCCTCTCAGCACAATCAAATAATTGAATGTTTTGTTTTTTGGGTTTGATTTTTTTTTTCATTTATGGGTTTAGTTTTAACTGTCCAGCTTTCCACGTGGTTTCCCCAATCCTCCCAGGATCATCTAGCTGATCATAAAGGATACTTTGTCATTTATGCACTACCAGGGAAGTCCATAGGTGTGGAATAGCTCTCATTGTTCACATCACCTTACACAAGAAGCTGTTAATTTTTAGAGATACTCTGTGCTGCAGAGGCCACTTCCACCTGTTACAGGCAGTTTCATTTTTCCCAGCTCAGATGAGTTCCTCCTGTGACTCCAGCAGCTACTGTGTGATGCTTTCCCAGCCCACCACAGCTCCCCAGAGTGCAGCAGAGCCTCTCCATGCTCAGCCTTGTGTGGGGATCCTGGTGCTCCCCACAGCCACCATCCATGCCCTGTTGATGAGGATGCCCAGGGAGCCAGGACTCCTGTGCCAGCTGCAAAGGAAAGGCAGAGTGCTGCTGGTGGAGCTGCTCCAGCCCTGTTTCCTGCCGGGTGCCACAGCTCAGCTAGATCAGGTTGTGTCCCACTCTTGTGCTGGATGCCTCCAGCAGTGTTGTTTGAACACAGTAGGATGCTCCCCTTGGATGCTGGAGAGAGGCACCATTTGGACCTCAGACATCCCACTGCAAAGCAATTTATGTGATAATCTCCTCAGGGTTAAAAACATTTTAAAAATACATAATAATTTAAGTGATTTTAACACCATGGGAGGATGACAAAGAGCAGAATGTGGCTTCTGGCTACCAGGCTTTCCCTGCAAACTCTGCTTCAGGTGGTTTAAATGCTTTCCTCTTTCATCCTGCATGTTGTGCATCTCCACACTTCCAGCCTCCTGCCACTCTGACAGTAGGAAATGTTGAAAGAGAAGGATTATTCCTGCACTATCTCCAGCCCCACTGGAAGCAGGCAGTGCCAGCAGTGTTAGGCACACGCCTGTGCTGAGAGAGTGCCAGCTCGTTTTGCTGGCCCAAAAGGTTCAGGTGGGCTGAGTAAGCCTTGGATAAGAACCTGAGCTGCTGGGTGCTCGTCTGAACCGACAGCCAAACTGTCTGAGGTCTGCCTGGTGCTTCTTGAGACCAGATGTAAATCCATATTGTGCTTGCAGGGCTGCAGGGAGAGCTGGCCCGCTTGTTCCTGCATGCTCAATATCTACGAGGAGATTCATTCCCATTATTTAGTAACATTTTTCTATTGGATCACAACTTTAAAAGAAGTATTTGTGATTACTTGTTTTCATCTGCTTTATTCTCTGTTCGCTTCCTCGGGGCTGAGTAAATAATTCAAATATTTTTCTTTGAGGAATTCTTTATTGAAGACTTGACCACAAAATCCCTTAGAGTGGTTCCATATTTGAAATTATTTGTAAGAGTCTTTGATGCATCTTTCTGGGGTTTGTTGTCTTTCTGCATCACAATTACTGCTGAATTTTGTAGCACTGAGTTTTTGTATTATCCCGTCTTTAAGTTTCCTTTTCTATATTTGACTCTTACACAATAACCCAGCACAATATAAACTGAAATTTAGAATTGAATACACAGTTGGAAGTTATTTACAAGCTCAAAATCTTTTGCCGTGTTCCTCGATGTTAGCTGCAAACCCTGACTGCTTGCCTATTTGTAGAAAGTGGGAACAAAAGCTTTTTAAATACTGTTGAGCTGAAGCTGAATCTCAGCATTCAAATTCAAAAAACCTTTTCCTCCCCACTCTCTCTCACTCTAATTTCTATTGTAGTCCAGATTTATAGAGGCCTCGAGTTTATCTGTAAGTCTGATTGCATTTACCCTGCTGTAGTTTTCTGTGCTCACAATCCATAAATATATTATTATGCCAGCAATATATAGATACCCATCACTTTGCTGCTGGGGAGCAAAGAGCACAGAGGGGGAAGGAGAAGGCAAGAGAGGGATGATTCTGCCCCTCAGCAGGAAAAAATGCAGCTTTTTCCCCCACTCTTTATCCACAGCAGCCTCCTCCCCATGTTATCTCAGCATGCAATGACACAGCCGTGTCAAGGGAACCAGTAATATTTGCTGTCCCCAAAATAAATACATAAACAAATAAAAATCCCTATCTAAGAGCTTGAGGTGGAAGGAAATAAAGTATGAAAGAGAATTAAATTCCAAGCCCAGGTATGCTTCAGGCATTCCAGGGCTAAGAATTGCTTTGTTCTGGATGGGGCTTGAGGGAAGCAGGGGCCACCATTTGTCATCGTCAACACTTGGATTGAAGTTTGGAGAGTGAAAATGTTTTCAGAAGGGAAGTGGTACCATTGCTGGTTTGGCAGAGCAATAAAAGGAATGCTCAAATGTTCCAATTAAAAGGTGTGAATGGCATTTTTATGGCCTTGTTCCCCTGCACTCTCAGCAGTGGATGCAGCCTGTATGGTAAGCCTGCTCTGGTCGGACATTATTCACTCTGATTTATGTTCTTTAATTAAAGGCTTTTAACATTTAATTATATTGGGAAAGTAGCATTGGTGCTTAGGTCAGTTTATGGCACAGGAAATAATCTTATTTTTATTTTCTAGGCTATGATGGCAAAGCAGAACTTCAGAATCTCCCCAAGTGGGCAAACCTCCCAAAACATTAGGTGTGCAGAATTGTGCATGCACTTGCACAGCTTGCACAGCAACCCAATTACTGCACTTACCTGCTTTGAATGCATAATCACATTAATTACTTGGGCAAGCTAGCTATGCATTATGCATATTTTTACAATCAGTGGTTGAACTGTATGCTTGTAAATATAACTGAGCTTTTCCTAACTGTAGTATATAATGTAATGAGAAAATTATCTGTGGAGTGGTAAAGTGGTAGCTTCTATATTGCCAGGAAGGATTTCCAGCATGCAGCAATTCTAGCTGTGAACATATCTGATTAAATTACATGAGTTTAGAATGAAAGTTGAATAAGTAAAAAGTGTTTTCATCTTCTTACTGAAGGCCAGAATTTTCAAGCTGGGTGTTCAGGATTCTGTACCAGTTTTTCTCTTCATCATAATCCCCCCAAATAATATAAATAAAAGATCATGTAGAATTGATACATACTTAACAATTAAGAAGAATAATCCAACTGATGACCCTCCAATTGTAAAGTGCATGTTTAGCTTCCAGGGGGTGGATGTATTCTGCAAGTCTGCTTAGCTTTTTATCTTAAATTCTTGGATACCAGCCTACCCTTCCAAAACTCTCAACACAAAACCATCTCATAGGTTGTCTCTATCCAAGTGCCAGAAGCTGGAAGGGGGGGAAGATGAGGACTGCAAAGTATCCACACTGGGACCAGGGGGATTATCCTTTTTGTTCCTGTCACTGTTTTACTTCCTACCTTTGGTACCATTCCTCCTTGCTCATCTCCATTTTTTTCACTTGAAGAAGTATCCAGTTTGAATATTAGTGCATGACTTTTTGATTCATGAGATGATGTCAGGATTTCCAGGCACTGCATATGCTGCATTGCTAGGTAGCACTTAGCAATGCTTGGATCCCCATCTGTTACCTCAGTTTGGCACATTGTGCCTGCACTTTAAACTCCAAAATGTTATGACACTGCTTCCTACGGTCCTGGGTGCCAGGTGGATTGGAGCCATTCCTCGAAGGATGTGCATGTGCAGTGTGAAGGAGTAAATAACTTGGAATGGGCATTTGTCCTTGCTGTGAGGTGTTATTGTTCAGTACCCAGCACAGCCCGAGCCAGCTCCTTCCCAGAGTAATACTCCAGCTTCCTGCTAATTATTTACTGAAAAGATGACAGCTATTTGGACATGGTTGACTGTTTTGTGTGTATTTCAGTAAACTGCTCACGTCTCTTACAGCAGAGGTACTTTCCTACCACCACACCTTAGCACGTGGCAGAAGTTCATGGTTATATTAACAGTGTAAACTTACAGCACATATTTGCTGGTTTGATAATCCCCCACAGCCCCTGTGTTGTTCTGTCTGTGTTCTCCACATGGGGTTAGTGAGAGCTACATCCCTCCTTGTCTTTGTGTCCTTTCTGCCAGCTGATGAGTGACCTGGTAAAGCTTTGGGACAGTTCTCCACTCTCCCTCCTGAGCCATCTTTGCCATTTCACTTTCCCTCTATGCCTTCTCAGTTTGTTAAAACTTACAAGCCTTTTTTTTTTTCTCCCTTTTTTTCTGCTGGTTTGAGTGGAAGGTTGGGCCAGATGGCCTCCCAAGGTCCCTTCCAACATCAGGGATTCTGCAGTGCTCTTCTTCTTGTGCTTTTCTTGCCTCTCCTCTCACTGTAAGGAGCACCTCGTGGGCACCCTGTCAGCTTTATGGAGCTGTCAGCACTGGAGGGGGGAAGTCAGAAGAAAGCATTTTCATTATTTTACATAAAAATGATGAAATCCCCTCAAAATAACTTCACTAACAGTGACCTAAATACTCAGTTCTGTCTGTATTTCTCTTAAAATTCATCAGAATTTAACTCCCTGTCGTGTTGGTATACTTGAGAATTGGGTTAAAAGAGCTTGAAACTGGAGGAGATAATAGACCAGTTTGTAGACAGAGCAAGTATTTCAGTACTGACCCATTTCCAGCACATTATTTTTAGTGTACGACATTTCGCATCACTTTGCATTGAGATTTGATGTGACAGTATTAATAAACTTTAAACAAGGAGAAGAAGAGGAGGAAGAAAAATGACCTTTTTGTTTTTTTGTTTTGTTTTGTTTTGTTTTTTTCTGGGCAAGTACTGTTTAAAATCTGATGGACTGAAGGAGTCACAGATAGGGAGCAGGAGAGCAGCACCCTCAGGGGTTGGGGTTTCCCTTAGACCTGTAAAAAGCTATGGTGTAACACAATGGCACATCTAACCAAAGCTCTCAAAACCATTTAATAATTTATCAGTCAGTGCCTAGGGAGCCCAAAGGATTTAAGCACAAAGAACAGTGGAATAAGCAGAATCCCATTAATGGGGAGATTAACAGGGCTGGAAGAAAGGAGTGTTTTTTATAAGCTGTTTGGGGTGCTCTGTCTCACCTGCATCTCCTGACAGCGGGGTGGTGACCCTGTCCTGAAGGCATGGGCAGTGACAAAGCCAGAGCTGGCTGCACCAAGCAGGGAGAAGCAGCAGGAGATGAGGAGATATTTGCTGTTGGGCAGAAGGTGGAATAGTGCCTGTGCTGCCACTGCAGTGCCAGGTCCTGGTCCAAAGGCAGGAGGCTCATCCTCAGGAATTCAGCTCTCATGTTTTCACCACTGCTGTGATGGAATCCTGTAAAACACAGGTCCTAGTGATGACTTTTTTGCCCCCATACTTTTTTTTTATTTTTCTTACTTTTTGATGAGCTGCAGAGCAGAGCTGAATGGTGGTGACAATAAATTTGAGTTTATGGGTGAGAATCAGGGAAGCCAACAGGGCAGATATCCTTGTGGGAGTCTGCTATAGATCGCCCAACCAGGATCAAGAGGTGGATGAAATATTCTACAAAGAGCTGGGAGAAGTCTCACAACTTCTACCCCTTTTTCTCATGGGGGACTTCAACTTTCCAGATGTCTGCTAAAGTGCAACATTGCAAAGAAACAACAGGGTTGGTCTCTTCTCCCAAGTATTTGCCAAAGGAATTAGAGTCCAAATGATGTTTATTCTCTGCAGTCCATGGCATGATTGAAATACAGTTTTGAAAAATTGAAGTGATTTGTCTCTTTCAGTGTTTTGTCCTTTGCATTTTTTCCAGTGTTTGCACTGTGTAGATGTTCACTCTATAGAGGAAGTAGCAGAGCCAGAAACTTGACTCTAAAAGAATTCTCTTTATAATAAGGGTTTGGTTTGGAGTTGTTGCCCAATTAACCTTGTTGGGCTTTCTGCCCAACTGTAGCTGTCACCAAAACCAGAGAATGAATGCTTGATTGAATTGAAAATCTTAAGATTTGGGCAACAATTGAGTTGCTGTCATCCTGTCCTACTGTATCTAAAGTAATTACTTTCTTCCTGTAAGTTTGTGATTGGAAATGCTGTGTGTTTCTGAAGTGGAGCTAAAATACATAGACATGATGCTAGAAAAACCTGTGACATTTTTTCCTAGAAAAAGAACCTGAAACTCTTTTTCCCTAGACAATTACAAAGCAGAAGGAATTTCAGCGCTGAGAGCGTGCATGTTATTGGCTGAAAAAATGCATATTATTAACTAGAGAACAGGCCAGTGTAACCAGCACTTTAGCATCTTGTTAGCTTGACTCTGAAATACCAATTTCTGTTTTCCTAAATGCTGACACTGTCTGTGAGCAGTATTTAAGTCAAAGAAATCTGTTATGGATACTCATCCAAAGCAAATTCCTGCTGTGCCAGAGAGGAACTTTTCCATTCACTCAACTGCTCAGTTTTGCTCTAACCTGGCCAGCTGTGTGTTTCTTGATGTATGGGGGGAAGAGGGTTCAGGCAGGAATGTAGGAAGAGATCTGAAGTTGACCAAAAATGTGAGCAGCTTGAAATATGACTTGCCTTGCCCCTAACTCATTCCTTTTGAGGAAAGAAGTGCTACTTTCTGAATGATAAAACTGCACAGCCTGAAAAATACATTAGAAGAGGTTTTGGGGGTACCTGGCTGACTATATAGTGGGAAAAGTTTTGAAATTCGGCTTCCATTGAAAATAATTCCTTGATTTTAGTGTTTTGAATGAGGCCTCTGAAAATACACAGCTAGTAAACAAAAAGCCGTTATGAGATGTTTTTATTTTTTAATTGTGAAGGTTTAGTGTAACTGTGGTTGACTTCTCCGTGGCCTGCTGTTCTCAGTACAGTTTTTGTCTAAAGGCAGTGGCAGTTTCTGTCTTGGGTATGTACTGTACATTTAGAAACCACTGAGCCAGATTTAATCCAGGTTCAGAATCCAAGTGTCTGCATTTCCAAGGATGTGCTCAGCCTGCCTCTAAATGTATTGCAGCTCATGGCTTATTCCAACAGAGTTTTTTCTTATGGATTGCTTTTCTGTAGCACATAGGCAAATAAATTGTCAAATGCCCAGAGAAGTGCTGTGAGCATCCTGGGCTGCTGGGGCATCCTGATGTATCTGCCCTGCATCTGGGAGATGAACCAGCTGCAGAAATGGTGTGTGAGCTCTCCTAAAGGCTGCAGGCAGTGAAAAACTCTGCTGGAAAAGGAGAAGGCTTGTCTGAAGTGATGGAACATCTCAGGGACTGCAAGCGGTTTCAAGCTCTCTCTCCCTTACTTAGATCAGGTTAAATTCACTAAGTAAGTAGGAACTGAGTTTTAATTGTGGCTGCCTAGGGGGCAGCTGCAGCTTGGGCTTGTGATTGATTGGGTCCTCCAGAGCAAGCCCAGATGAGCACAGGACAGTCAGCAGGAGCAAACTCAGGCCAATTAGCTCCCAGTGCTATGGGCAATGCTATGGGAAATCCATTTTTTTATCAGTGAGACTGCAGCTTGCATCAGCAGTCTCCATTGCTCGTAAGCAGATCATTGACTTATAAATTCTTCTGGTGTCTTTGGGATGTTTTTATCCTCCAGCCTATTGCATGTACTAAATTTGAGGGGACATATCAGTAGCTGTAGCAGTGGCAAAGCTAATATTTTCTTTCAGAGTATTGTGTTATATGTCAGCTGAAACAGCAAATGCATTTTTGCAGTGTGTTTTGCTGTCAGAGTATTGCATATAAGAATCAGCACATGCTCCCACCAGAAGCCTGTGTTCCTCCTTCTGATTTAATGGGGTAAATGATCAAGGTTCCTAAAACCAGGCTGAAAACTGTGTTATGTATTGCTGCTCATTTAGAAAGCAGTAAAGCTTAGTAAATCAAGGCAATTGATTAAGCATCTCTCCTAAATTATAACAGAGCAGATCTCCATGCTGTGTCACTGGTAACGTGTTTATGGCATTGAGTATTCATTGCTGCATCCTTCAGCTGAAATATATCTGACTGCCTGAGGAGTGTGTGGGACTTGGTGCTGAAAATCCCCCTACCAAGCACTGGGCTGGAACTGGTGTGGGCCAGGACTGTTGAACTTCTGGCACACCATCCCATGCAATTAATTCTGTGCCTAATGCCCTGTCTGCTGGGAAGTTGGCTTCATTCTGCAGCTCTTTTCCAGCAATCAGTCATGCAAGCAATAAGAGATAACCCATCACCACTGCCCTTTTCACAGCTGAAGGACATCATGACTCCTGCAGAAGTTTCACTGTCCTGAGTATCCCTTCTGTTCTTCACTCAAAAGATTTTTGTTTATTTCGTACTTTAAATATCCTTAATCTCTTCAAAAAGCTTATTTGCATTGTCTTTCTGAAAATTTTGCTAAAAAAAAGAAAGAAAAGCAAACTAGGAAAGAGCAAGGAAATGCGAATTGATTCTTAAGCTTGGAAAGTGTGGAAATGGAACAGGAAAATTAGAACCTCCTTGATCTAGAGAAGTTTTAGAGCAGAGCTAATAATAGTGTGGAAACAATTTCAGCACATCACCACATACAATACATGCCCAGAGCCCATGGATATTGCATGTGCACCACTACACACCAACATTTCTGTGCCAATGTGCTTGAGTTAGCCCTGCATGAATGATTCATAGGTAAATTAACTAGTGTATAAATACACTACATTATTTATTAATTAATACATTAAAATGTGTGGTCATAGAATGTGCCTAGTGAATGTGCATTTGATGTGTTTTCTGAGAAAATTGAGACTTACAGGCCAGCACACTGACTTTGGACAAGGATCTTGTAAAAGGAAGTCAAATGATAGGAGAAGATCTGATCCCTTTCTCAGCTGCGTGTGCAAGTGCATGGGTTGTTCTTTTTCTGGCAGCCCCATCACTTAGTATGTGTGCCATATTTTTTGACTGTAAAATAGTGCTATTTGCCCAAAATAGTGCTATTTGCCCATGATCATCAGCCAGTTGTTCTGTAAGGGCTGTCTTTCATCAAATCTGTGTACACTGTCAGACACAGGAGGCCTGATCTGGGTTGAGAGCCAATCATGTTGCTGCTGGCGATAAGATACACAATAAGATTTATTCTTCTAATGAGAAGAAATGAATCCATCACCACTATAAGAGAAACAAATGCACCTTCTTGCATCATCAAGGGACATTCATATTTCCAGTAGTGATAGATGGGTATTTGAAGTACAAAGGTATTTTATCCTTATTATCAGTCCCTGTCAGCTGGGGCTAAATGTCATTTCCTGTGAGTTGGATTAAAGCAAGGACAAGCAGAAAGAGATTGAGGTTTTCAGTAGATTAGACGTGTGCATTCACAGATCTTTTAAAACAAAGTGCTTATTGTTCAGACATTTTTAAGATGTTCTGCAGTGTAATGATTTGCCTCAGGTTACTCAAATTGCACTTTTAATGCAAGAAGTGATGGAAGCAAGCACTGGTTATCCCATATCCCTGGTGGGGAGTTCACAGCCACAGAATACACATGCTGATTGTTGCTGGATGTTTGCTTTTGGATGGATGCAACTGGGGAGAGTCAGCTCTTCCCTGGTACTTTCTATCCCATCATGATGAATGTAGGGCTGCAGATTATCCACACAGACCCTGGGAGTTAAAAAGACTGTATATATTAAGTATGCAGCTGTTCTATGACTAATTTATGCCTTAATACTTCGCTTTTATTGCGAGTGGTGGCGTGAAAACAGTGAGTAAGATGTTAAGAAGAGGCTCTGTCTTGTTTTTGAAACCTCCTGGTAATGCTTCAATTCAGGCATTTTAATTTGGGTGGTTTTCCTTCACGTTACAAAGGTAAGGCAGAGAAGGAAGGGCATATTTTTGTCCTCTGTGAAAAAAGTTTTTCTCAGAAGAGAGTTATATGGGAGCAGGATGCATCTTAGCTCCTGCTTTAAGAGCAGCTTTGGGTCAAGAAGCAGCAGGTCTGTAGCAGCTCTTTAAGCACTGGTGGATATTTTATCTCAGTGCTTTTTAAAAGTGCCTGGTTGACATTTGGCTCCAGAGATGAGATGTTTTCGTTTATCCAGATGTCTTGGATATATTCGTGGCCAGGATGTCTTCCCTGGGGTGTTGGTGCTGCTGAACAGCTACAGACACAGGGACGTAATTGCTGTGTTTTCCCTGGCAAAACCCGCACCTTGGGTAACCCTTCAGCAGTGCTCGGAAATGGAAGTATCATAATCCTCATTGTTGGGGAACCAGATAAAATCAGAGGAGCTGCTGCAGGAAAGGGCGAGCAGAGTGTGACAAGGAGCCAGAGGGCTTTGGGGAGGGAGATGTGTGTGATAACCACGGTGGGCTGGGGGTCAGCAGTGCAGATAACCCAGGGCTGGCTGAGCACACGCTGCTTCTCCTGCCTCTGCTTTGCTCAGCCTTTTCATTGAGCGGGAATAATGCTTAGGTGCTCCTAGCTGAGATACACCCAGGCACAGCCAGACACACTCAGACACACCCGGGCACACCCAGGCACACCCAGCTACACTCAGGCACATCCGGGTGCACTCAGGAACACCAAGGAACACCCAGACACACACAGGTACACTCAGGCAACTCAGGTAGACTCAGATACACCCAGGTACACTCAAGTACACTCAGGCACACCCGAGCACACCCAGAGACACTCAGGCACAACCAGGTACACCCAGACACACTCAGGCACACCTGAGCATACTCAGACAGACCCAGGTACACCCAGACACGCTCAGGTACACTCAGATACATCCGGGCACACTCAGACACACACAGGCACACCCAGAGACACTCAGGAACACTCAGGTACACTCGGACACACCCAGGCACACTCATGCACACCCAGACACACTCAGACACATTCGGTCACACTCAGATACATTCGGGCACACCCAGGCACACTCAGGCTCACCTAGGCACACTCAGACACACCCAGAGACACTCAGGAACACTTGAGCACACTCAGGCACACTCAGGCTCACCTAGGCACACTCAGACACACTCGGGCACACTCAGGTACACTTGGACACACCCAGGCACACTCGGACACACTCAGATACATCCGGGCACACTCAGACACACTCGGGCACACTCAGGTACACTTGGACACACCCAGGCACACTCGGACACACTCAGATACATCCGGGCACACTCAGACACACTCGGGCACACTCAGGTACACTTGGACACACCCAGGCACACTCGGACACACTCAGATACATCCGGGCACACTCAGACACACCCAGAGACACTCAGGAACACTTGAGCACACTCAGGCACACCCGGGCACACTCATGCACACCCAGG
>VWZS01002574.1:529648-758476 GCA_013397075.1 Rhabdornis inornatus
CACACTCAGATACACCCACGCACACCCAGGCACACTCAGATACATCCGGGCACACTCAGGCACACCCAGAGACACTCAGGTACACTCAGACACACCCGGGCACACCCAGACACACCCAGACACACTCAGACACAATCGGGCACATTCAGATATACCCAGGCACACCCAAACACACTCCGGCACACCCAGGCACATTGAGACACACCCGGGCATACTCAGACACACCCAGGCACACTCAGGCACACCCAGGCACACTGAGACACACCCGGGCACACTCAGGCACACCCAGACACACTCAGGTACACTCAGACACACCCGGGCACACCCAGACACACCCAGACACAGCCGGGTACACTCAGATACACCCACGCACACCCAGGCACACTCAGACACATTCGGGTACAACAGCCGGGCACACCCGGCACTCCGGAACACTCAGGTACACTCAGACACAGCCGGGCACACCCAGACACACCCAGACACAGCCGGGTACACTCAGATACACCTGGGCACACTCAGGCACACCCGGGCAGACTCATGCACACCCAGGTACACTCAGGCACACTCAGATACATCCGGGCACACTCAGGCACACCCGGGCAGACTCATGCACACCCAGGTACACTCAGGCACACTCAGATACATCCGGGCACACTCAGGCACACCCGGGCAGACTCATGCACACCCAGGTACACTCAGGCACACTCAGATACATCCGGGCACACTCAGGCACACCCGGGCAGACTCATGCACACCCAGGTACACTCAGGCACACTCAGACACATTCGGGTACACTCAGACACACTCAGGTACACTCAAGTACACTCAGATACACTCTGGCACACCCAGACACAGTCAGGCACACCCAGGCATACTCAGACACACACAGGTACACTCAGATACATCCAGGCACACTCGGACACATTCGGGCACACTCAGATACACCCACGCACACTCAGGCACACTCAGACACATCCGGGCACACTCAGGCACACCCGGGCAGACTCATGCACACCCAGGTACACTCAGGCACACTCAGATACACTCAGATACACCAGGGCACACCCAGACACACTCAGGGACACCCAGAGACACTCAGGAACACTCAGGTACACTCAGACACACCCGGGCACACTCATGCACACCCAGACACACTCAGACACATTCGGGCACACTCAGATACACCTGGGCACACCCAGACAGACTCAGGCACACCCACATACACTCAGATACACCCAGGCACACCCAGAGACAGTCAGGAACACTCAGACACACCCGGGCACACCCAGACACACCCAGAGACACTCAGGCACACCAAGGCACACTCAGACACACCCAGGCACACCCAGACACACCTGGGCACACTCAGATACACCCACGCACACCCAGGCACACCCGGACACACTCAGGTACACTCAGATACACCCAGACACACCCAGAGACACTCAGGCACACCCAGGCACACCAAGGCACAGTCAGACACATTTGGGCACACTCACACACATCCGGGCACACCCAGACACACCTGGACACACTCAGGCACACCCGGGCACACTCAGACACATTCGGGCACACTCAGATACACTCAGGTACACTCAGATACACCAGGGCACACTCAAGTACACTCAGATACACTCGGGCACACCCAGACACACTCAGACACACCTGGGCATACTCAGACACACCCAGGTACACTCAGGCACAACTGGGCACACTCGGGTACACTCAGACACACTCAGGTACACTCAGATATATCCAGGCACATGCAGGTACACTCAGACACACCCAGGCACACCCAGACACATTCGGGCACACTCAGACACACCCAGGTAGACTCAGATACATCTGGGCACACTCAGGCACATCCAGGCACACCCAGACACACTCAGGCACACCCGGGCACACCCAGACACACGCCGGCATGCCCAGGCACACTCAGACACACCCGGGCATACTCAGGCACACCCAGACACAGCTGGGTACACTCAGATACATCTGGGCACACTCAGGCACACCCAGGTACACTCAGACACACCCGGACACACTCATGCACACCCAGGTACAGTCAGGCACACCCAGACACACTCAGATACATCCGGGCACACCCAGGCACACTCAGGCACACCCAGACACAGCCAGGTACACTCATATACACCCAGGCACACCCGGGCACACCCAGACACACTCAGGCACACCCAGGCACACTCAGACACACTCGGACACACTCGGGTACACTCACACACAGCCAGGCACACTCACACTCGGGCATCATGAGTTTTTTCTTAGGTAGGTTTAAACATATTTATGGCACGTAAAATGTTCATATTGATGAAGTCATCTCCGTGCAAGTGTAGCTCAGCTCTGCTTCCCCATCCTGATGTCTCTGAAATGGAAGCGTAATGCTTATTTTCCATGTGCCTCTCTGCCTCCCCCATAAGGAAACCCCTTGCATTTGAGTTGTTCCAAGTCCAACAGTGCCAGAATGTATTTTTGTGAAATAAAATGGCTAATTAGATCACATAAACTTTCAGAATGTAAAAAATGAAACTGTAAAACAAGCAGCTGTGCACTTGAGGTTCATCCAACCTCTTCTGCACAAGTTGCATTTTGATCAGCCTGAAGACTGGGAGTTCATGGCATTCCCCCATTCTGTGATCCAGCCTCAGTGATGTTCTTGAGGACGTGCCTTCTTTAAAAAATGGAGCATTTAATTCCATTGGGCAGCAGCGTGTTACCATCTTGTAAACATCGATCCAAATTCACTTCTCTGTGCTATGCAGAAATGATGTCTCTTTAAAAAAATGTATAGCCATCATTTCTCTAAAGGAACATTCACCACAGAATGAGAATTCACAGCTTAGTCTCCTTAATGTGGGAAGGAAGAATGCTGCCACCTTTCTTTCTGCAAGTTTCTTATTAAGAATGAATTTGCAAGAAAGGAGAGGAATGTGTTTCAGAGGGAGAAAGGTGTCTATTCCTTACTGCTGTGTTCTGGCATGTTCTGAATAACCCTTTGCCAGACACGGAGCATTTATCATTATCCCTGCATTTCCACCAATGCTGCAGAGTGACTTGACCTCCAAAACTGTGTTCTCCAAAGATGGGAGAGGTCTGTGTGCATCCTGCTGGATTCCTCACAAGGAATGGGTTCTGGTTGATGTTGTGTCTTCTGCTGACCCAGACTGTAGAGTCAAGAGGGATTTCATAAATGGGTGTGCTGGCAAGACAACTTAGACCTCATCAGTTCCCAAATTCATCTGGGCCAGGCTTGGACACAGCAGAGCAGGTGTGTGGAGCTTGGCTATCCTCAACTCCCAACTTCCCACCTTAAATGCACCAGGAGTTTCTTAAAATGAAAAGAGGCCCCACTGTGTGCTACCCAAGCCCAGATTTTTCTTTTCTTTTCCAGAGGTTTATGCTGAAAAAATGATTACTGTTCTTAAGAGTTTACATCATCAATATTTGCATTTGTTTGTAAAAGTATCTTAAAAAATTTGAAAAAAGACTATTAGCACACACAAGCAGTTACTGTTCCGAGAGGGGGAAAATAACTTGAAAGATACAGTTATTAGTGTCAGGATTTGATTTCCTTTTTTAAAACAACTTAGCTTCTGAAATTATGAGGAGATGTCAGCGATAATTAGAGAATTCTTAGATTCACAGTGCAATCAACAAGTCATTTGTGTAGTTTTCCTTTCCATTCTGAACAGTTTTAGAAAGACAGAAAATCATGTGTTCATAGAGATACATGTATAATATTATGTATTTGTGCTTAATGTCTGCTAATCTCCATACTCCATAAAGAAGAAAAAAACCAAGTTTTTCTGAACAGTTTTCTTCTTTTGAGGATTTTTGCATCTGACGTAGAACATCCCCCTGTGTTTTGCAGCTGTTATTTTTTACCATGTATTCATTTCCATTCACTGACAATGTGCTACTCTGAGACCTGTGCATGTAAACTGCTCTTGAAAACACTCAGTGCTCAGAAGTCCTATTGAAATCAATATGAGAATAGAGAACAAATACTTGCCAATTTGAGCTCTGGGTGCTTACAAATGCAGCTGTAGTGTGCTAAAGATTAGAAAAGCTCAAACATTTCTGCTATTATATTTCTATAGAAATGCGCCATAATAATGTGGAATAAATATGTGGGAAGAAAATCCATACTTCAACTTAACTGCCTCGGGTAATTAATATTATCATCATCAATTTCATGGATGGAAAAAAAACAGGCAGTAGAGGAACTGTAGTTTCCCCAAGGCAGAAAGGTACATTTGGAGCTGATGCTGAAATTCAGGTTGGCTTGATCTCTGCTCCTCTTTGCTGAAGTCTCTGGAGCTGATGCTGAAGCAGATGCTGTACTTAATTTTCATGTTCTCTTTCACTTGAGTGAGGAGCACAGTTCCTTCTCAGCTTTCTGCCTCGTTAGTGAGAAGTGAGGGATATTTCCACCGGGCAGTTCAATCCATTGAAAATTCGAACTGTCGTTTTTCTCTTCCGTGACTTCACAAGCAACCTCTGTGTCCTTCTGCTCTTTTGAAAGCGTTTTAGCCTAAAGAGCATGGAAATTTCAGACTTGGGGGGAATAAAGCCGTTTGACTTACTATCACAGATATCTGGAGATGTGAGGTTTTCTCCAGAAATTACAGTGTTTCCTGAGCCTTTAATTTCGATTAAAACAGGAGGAATGGGCCATGTTAGCACAGTTCTCATCGTGGCTGCCCCACTGGCACAGGTATGGCTGCGTGGTGTGAGCACGCCTGGGCTTTGCAATTCCTGAGGGTTGGTCCTGGAACGTCTCCAGCAGTATTCCTGGGAATAGTGGCATCAGCTCCCTGACTGCTGTTTGTTCCCAAGGTGTGTGCCCAGCCCAGTGGAGCCTGCAGAGCAGGTTCTGTGTGCTCAGAGACAGAAATGAGTGCAAGGGCTGGACTGATCACAGAAAAGAGCATTGCTATCCCAACAGGAGCACACTCCTTCCCCATTCTTAGTACCTGGAAAGCTGCTGCTGGAACAGCAGGTGAGAAAAAACTAGAGGGCAATATCAGACTCCTGTTGAAAAAAACAACAGGGCAAGAGACAGAAGTTGGTTTGCCATAGGTTTCACTTGGAAAAGTCTTAAATAGCACGTATTTTTCAGTATGTTAGGACTAATAAGAACATTTAGTAATTTATACAGAAGAGCCAAGAGTGGTTCTCAAAGAATAAACACTAAATTACCATAATTCTTCCTCCTTTACAACAAAATGCATAAAGGAGCTCTAAGAGCCCAGGAGAAAACACCAAGAAAAATTTTTTTAGCTCAAATGAGAGCAAGGTGGTTTTTTTTTCTCAAGCAAAGTTTTCAAAGAAAATACTATTTAATATTTAGGCCTTGAAAAGCAAATGCATTCCTTTGTCACAGTCATTTCAGCATACCAAGAGCAGTCAGCTTTGACTGTGAAAATGTCCACTCTGGGTTACATTAGGGCTTTTGTTTTGGGGTACAGTGTTGTAGGGCCAGAGTGTAACTGGACTTTTGTCTGAGGGGTGGCCCTGATGCAGGAATTTATCTTCAGCCCTAGAGCTGGTTTTATTTCACACACTCCAATATTTCTCTCAACGTTTGTCTTCACTTGTGTTGCTGCCCCAGTGGAAGGGAACCTGCAGGCCCTGGGCACTTGTGGCTGTCAGTGCCATCCTTGTTCCTGTGTCCACATGGATCCATGGAAAGGCTCCCAAGGCAGCAGGCTGCTTGTGTTGAGTGCTGGAAGAGAGCAAGGAGTGGAGATTGTTGGTGAGGGGTCAGAGTTCTCTAATGAGCACGGTGGTGGAAGAGATGCTTTCAAGCCAGTGGTAGAGAAATCCACATTAATTTATTCACCTGGTGCTGTCCACAAGGACACAGACAGACAGATGAGCCTGCTTTGAAAGGTAGCCAAGATCTTACCTTCTTTTTTTTTTGAGTAATCCCTTGATGTGTTGGAGAAGAAGAGACTGGGGAATATAATGTGTTTTAGTTCAGTGAGTGTTGTGTAGGAAGAGCAGACTATGACCTGATTTGACTTAAATATGCACAAATGTTCATAATTTCCCTGATAGGCATTAGTCCAACCATTACACAATATGCTGAGTTGAGGGTGGGAGAATGCATAGTATGAATGCAGGTTAAATAAGAGCTCCTAGCACAATGAGTATTGGAGCTGCCCTCATTAATATCATTGCAATAGCAATAAAAATAAAACTAATAAAAGAATTTCAAAGTAGAAGGAATAAAGAAACAACAAACTTGCAGAATGTTAAATTACTTTTTGTTTTCATTATATTTTTAAATGCACGATAAGCTGAAGGTATTTGAGTCTTTTAATCATAAAGCATTGTCAAGACAACTGGGTCAATGTGTATCTTTGATGACTGCCTTTAATTGGGGAGGGAGGGCGAATCAAGAAACTCTCTCTTTCAGGAGTACAGACAGTAGTACTAGCAGAATAGTTAAAATATTTTAAATTGATTTTTTTTCTCTGTTAAAGAGACATTAGACAGGCTTCTTCAGCACTGTGCAGGCTTGAAGAGAATAACAGGAACTCATTTAAATTCTGAGTGCATCCCTGTCTGTGTAACCAGCTTGTTGTTGTACTCTGCAGAATTGTTCAATGTGGATTAATATTGTTGACTAAATTTACAGAGTGCAGGGAAGGGAAGATTAAACTTTGCTGGGGTCTGGATTTTCTCTTGTTTCTTGAAAGGAGGGCAATAGATGCAGATTATTTGTGCATAGAAGGAAAAATTAAAAAAAAAACCAAAACCACTGACTATTTGCTAAGGGCAGAGAGAGGGCACAATTTACTTTAGGTGATATCTCCACATTTAGCTACTGGAGGAGCAAGTACTTGGGAAAAACCACATGGTGCTCAAAGCTCTCTCCTCCTATTAAAATAAAATAAATCTGTCTGTGCTCAGCAGTCAAGATGGAACATTAATTAATGCAATGCTGAAATCACTAGGAACAAAACTGAAATTAATCCCTTAAATATGCTATTTTTATTCCAAGACTTCAGCTTCTCTTCCCAACCTGGATGCATGTGTTACTCTGTGAAAGTGGAGCAAATGTATAAATGTTGACAGCATGAAGAGCTGCCTGTAGTGCTCTGTCTCTCCAGGGGACAGGAGAGCATCCCTTGCTATCCAAGTGAGCCTTCAGGAAGAGCTGTTTCACCCACACTGGTGATGGAGCACTTGCCCAGTACAGCAGCTACAGCTGGGTTTTGTTCATGAGTTGGGAAACTTCTCGTAGCTTGGCAGGGCAGGGAAAGAGATGGACCTGGCTGATTCTAAAGTAAATAGACTACAAAGTGTAGGTGGGACTTGAGGAACACTAGGCATATCTGCTAATTATTTTAATTTCTTATTGCTCACTGGAGCCAGATCAATTAAGAGGAGAAGGTGATAGTAATTACTGTCTGCAATGTAGACAATCTAATTCCTTCTGGGTTGCAGGGAAGGGGGGGATAGTCAGTGAAACCCAAGGCACCCCGAAGGAAAAGCCTTTTTGCTGTGTCTAATTAGTCTGTGGAACTCACTGACACACAGTATCAGCTGGGAAGGTTCCAAAACCTGTTTGGCCAGAGCAGCTGGGACAAGGCAGATGAGCAGGTACAGGCAGGTGAGCTGCTGGAGCCTGGTTTCCTGCTGGGATATCCCTTGGAGCTGCCTTCCCCAGAGCTGTGCTGTGGCAGCAGTGCTGTCCATGGCTGGCTGTTCTGGGGACAAGTTCCAGGGGGATGTCTGGGAATTTGGCAGGAGCTGAGCTCTCCTTGGTGCAGGTACTTACACGGCTTTTTCTGCAATTTGTTGATAAAAGTTCTTGAGATGTCTGCCTTTCTGGCAAGGTCAGCTGAAGTGGGCTCAAAGTTTCTGGGGGGGAGCACAGAGACACTGAGATTCTTTAATACTGGTTCTTTGAGAAATGAGGCTAAAGCACCAAATAGCCATAAATCCAGGGAAAGGCATAATCTCCTGGACTGGTAAATCTGCAGATTTTGTTAAGTGGTCATGAGGATGGTTGTTGGATTATTCCATGACTACCACCAGGACTCTTTTGAACTTTGTTCCAAATTGGATGTTTAGAAAGAGTATCACAGATGTGACAAGAAGGAAGATTATTGTAGAGCTGTGCTCCTCTATGACAATTTCTGTTACTCCTTATTATTCCTTGTAATTCCTTGAAAATCAAATATTCCTTGTAAATCAAAAAGAGGGAGAAGACATGAGCCAGTAATGTTTGTACAGGCCATAAAACCAGTGCCCTGATGACCTGTCTCCACCAGGAAAGCCTTCCATAAGATAAAAATCCCCAAATACAATTTTTAGCCCTCAACTTCTTTTATTTACTTTTGGAGTGCAAGGTTCTTCCCATCTTTTCATTCCTGCAGCTGCAATATTACTTTCGTGTCTGTTAACTCCAGCTCACATATTTTGTGCTCTGCTGGAAGGAGTGAGAAGTAATCTGTTTTGAAAAGCAAAGCAATGTAAATGTGTCACCTCTGGCTTGTCTCAGAGCTGATCTGTGCTGTGGCAACCATGAGACCTTGAGATTTGCTTTGGATTTTGGTGCTTCCCATGTCAAATCTGATTCTTTCTCATTCTCTCCTCGACTTAGCTGTTCCCACAGGTTTTTCTTCTCCATGGAGCTCAGGCTGTGTCAGTTCTGCAGCCACCTCTGGTTGCTGCAGATGTGGTTTTGTTACAGATGGATCTGACAAAACTCTGGGGCCAAGCAATGTTTCTTCAGCACCATTACTGTAAGGATCATTTCAACACCCTAAATTACCTTTTGATTGTTGATGGACCAGGGATCTGTGAATTTGGGGCAAATCTCTGTAGATCAGTGGGCAGGGCTGTCCCTGTTTTGTTTTGTGGGTGACTGCAGTTGTTCCTCATTGACTGTGGCAGTACTTTTTCCTAGGCTTGCTCTTCAGCAGCATTTTTCCCTGCACTTTCTTCCTTCTATTTCACAGCTGCTTCCAACAAAAAACTTTCTCTGTGTCTTGCCAAAATGAAATCCTGTCCTGTTGCCATTTCCATGTGTGGTGCCATGGAGGAAAGACAGACTTTCAGCTCCTGCGCTGTCTTGGAAGGAGAGAAGACCAGGCTAATGGTCATTTAATGAGCTCTTCCCAGCAGATGCTAATGTGCCCAGAAATAACGTGGCACAAACACAGCTTTAATGAATGAAGAATGTGGAACAGGCTTTATTATAATTTTCAATTTGCTTTTGAGTTGAGCAAGCTGCATGAATACCCAAAGACATTTCTCTCTATTTGTCAACAGATGAATGCCCTCCGAATTGTTAAGGGCAACATTTTGTGAGCAGAGAGATGTTAGCCCCAGGCGTCTTGGCTAAATTGCAATTTGGGTAATTCAGTTTCACCTGCCTGAATTCCCCCTGCAGTTTCTGTTGGATGCGGAGCTCTTGCCTGCTCCTGCCCTGCACTGCTGTGCAGTCATACCATCCGCTATTAAACAGCTGCTGCCCATAAGTAGCTGAAACATTTTGGGATCCTCTGGGATGAATAGCTCTGTATAAATATAAAATGATACCATTACCATGTTTGAAGTAAGATTTAATATAAACAAACGATTGTTTCAGTAGATGGTGCTCAGCTGAGTTACAGCAGCTCGGGGCTCTGGGGAAGCAGTGGAGTACCAGCAGTCCTCCCCTCAGAGCACTCTGTGTGTGAGGTTTTTCAGAGAAGGGAGGAAGGAGAGAAAGCTTTTTCCCCTTTGCAGCTGAAGAAGGGAATTATGCCTCTGAGGCAGTGCAAGTGAGCGAGCCAGCTGCTGCTTCCCAAAGCAGAGCCCACACACTTGGGCAAAACCATCTCTTTCCCATTGCCAGAAGGGAAGGGGTGTGGGTAAGGGGATGTGTTTTCTGTGCCTTTGGGGAGAGGTTCATTGCCACCTTTTCAGTGTCCAAGGGGATAGAAGGATATGGCCATGGGAGAGCATAGCTGGTTAACAGTCTCTATACCGAGTTATAAAGTGCATTTTTCAGGCTGTGCTGTAAGTCCTGGGAAGGAGTCATTTCCATGGATGCTCTCATAGGTCAGTTTTTATAGCTGCCATTGAGTTCTCACCCAGCACAGTGGCAGTAATGACTCTGTGGTTACCTTCCAGACACCAGCTTCTCTGGTTTCTTGAAACATGTCTTCCCACAAAAGTTCAAAATGTCGCTCACTTTACAATAATGAGAGGAAATTGTGTTGTAATCTCTGGACAAGGATTTGCTTAATGCATACAGCCAGTCAGGCTGGACAGCACCCGGGCTTTGCAAACTAAACATTCTTTTCAATAAACATCCTTTTTGCTCACAGCACACTTGATTTAGTATAGCAGGTGCCATTAAAAATGTGCCATTTAGTGACAGAATCATTAATATTTTTTATGGGTTTTTTTGATAATTCCACAGTCCAAGCATTAGTGAGGATGCAAATTCCATCACTAATGACAAAGTTATTAAGACACTGCGCTGCACATCAAAGAAATAGGTCATTTCTAGGTATCACAGGGAAAAGAGAAAGTTGTGATATAGAGCCTGGTCAGTGGAGATGGAGGAAGCTGTTCTGCAGTGGCACAGCCACGTATGCCCTCTGCCCCAGGGATGGGAGTGCTGGAGTCAAATCTCCTGCACCTTCTGTCTGTGGAACAGATGCAGTGAGATTCTGGAGCTCCTGCTGGAACTGACTCTGGACTCATTGCCCAGAGAGTCTCCCTTGCAAACATGTAGCCTGTGCAGCCTCACTAAGATACTTTTATTGAAAAAATGCAGTATTTAAAAGATTACTCTCTGTGTTTCCGAGGGAAACCTCTTCTTCACACAGCTCCTTTTTTGTTGCTTACAGGAGCTCCAGGAGGATCTCTAGATTTACCATCTCATTATCGCCTTCGTGGGGATGCTTCTTTTCTATTAGTGTTTTCATGTTGCCTGGCTGAAAAATGAGAAATAAGTACATAGAGACCCCTGAACAAAAGAAACCATGAGATGGATCCTCAGCTCAAGTCTAGTGTTTAACTGTGATTGTAATCAGGGGAGCTGTGCTGAGTGACATCACCAGCAATGCTGGGCAGGACTCTGGGTGGCTGCTCTGGCTGTCATTGACTCTCTGAAAAGCTTCTTTTTCTGAATGTCTGAATGGAGCACTGAGTGCTCTGCAAGGTGCACACTGCTTCCTGGTGTGTCTTCTGGATTGCTGAGCAACCTGTCCCATAACACTGAGCTGTTGTCTAACAGAGGTTCAGAGCAAAACGCTGCAGGTTCAATGGCAAAAAGCAGCTTTCTTGGGAAGCTCCTGCAGGCAGTCCCTGCCCTGTTTTTCAGGGGGGAGTGCAGCAATCCCTTGGTGTGTGCTTGGTGCAGACAGAGATGCTCCTTCTGTGGGTGACTCACCAGCTTCCAGGTGAGCCTGTCCTTCCCCATTCCAGAGGAGCACAGATGTGTCTGCAGTGGATGGAAATGCTCCCAGAGGGCATTACAGTATTTCCATCCATGGCCTCTTGCCTTGTCTTTATCACCAGCATGACTTCTGCTGGTGCTGATGCTTTTAAGAATCCTGAATGCTTTATGTACTGGGGTTTTATGTGATTTGTCACTGGGAGGTCACAGTCTTTTTCATCTAATTATTTTCTACTGGTAATTACTACTATTATTTTATGCTTACTGTTTTATGATGCCACATAGGGACAGAGTCCTACTGTGCTAAGCACAATGCAAACTATAATAAGGAAATGGTGCCCACATAAAAAAATTTGCTAATGTAGTATGAGCTATGATCCATCATTGCAATAGGCAGGAGGAGGAAGAGAGCTTATGGTGATAATTAAATATGATGGGCAGGATGCAGCCTCCAACTCCCAATTCTGAAACAAGGGCATGCATTTACACCCACAATTATCATGACTGGGCAGCAGCAAGCACTGAAACACCTTTTTACCATTTCAACCAAAATGGGACAGCAGTTGTCAGTTTGATGACTCAAAAAAGTAAAAAGCTGTGCTGTGAAAAATGAAAGAGAAAGATTGTTTAGGGTTCAGCTTTAAGAATAGGCTTTATGGAACAGTCAGTTAAATAAGGGAGAGTATCTCAGATTTATCTGCAGAGAAAAGCTCAAAGTCATCTTCTGCATGGTATATTGCTCATACAGAAAGATGGAACTCGGTAAATGAAAAATAAAGAATCCTTATTAGCCTGTTTGTCATAGATTTCCATAAAATGTAAGTCTGGCTGCAGTTCACCACTGTACCCAAGCAACACATTTAATTTCTGTCAGGAAGTACAATTTATTTATAAAGCAGGAACAGGTTGGTAGGGCGTTCCTTAATTTTGCTTTGGAAGGGGTGATGGTAAATTTACCAAGTGTCTCAAATTGAATCAACATTTTATAGGAGTTACAACTGTCATTTTCATAGTGAATAAAGAACTGAGAGAATGAGGGGGGAAAATACCAAGTAATTAGGTGTTGAAATCACAAGCAATGTTTTGCAGACTGAAGGCAGCGCAGTGATTTACGAAAGCATACAGCTGTAAATATTTTGATGTATATACATTTGTGTTTATATAGCTATAGATGTGTTCCTCGTTCAGGTAATGCTGCCTGCTCCTCATTGCATCACTTCAAAGCACCACAGAGTGCATCCAGGATGATGTGGGGCTGTGGTTTTCCACTGTTGTCCCATCAGCAGGATCTGTGCTCACACAGGGTGAGTGCCATCATTTGCTGGGTGTGGGGCTGTGGTTTTCCATTGTTGTCCCATCAGCAGTCCCTCTGCAGCCCCCCAGCTTTATTCTGCTCCTGTGTAGTGCAGCTCCTTCCTCTGCCCTCCGTGCACCCCGTGCTTCAGGAGGTGCCAGGCATGTGACAGGCACCAGGTCTTTCATCTTTGGTTTGATAGGAATGAAATGGAGGGAGAAATAGAGGATCTTTTCAAACAGAGAGAGAGCAACCTCTGACTCATTGTCTTCTTGGGGCCTTCCTGAGGATTCCTGTGGACTTCAGGAGATCCAGCACTGCTTTAATCTGGCTGTTTGATTACAGTTCCCAAGGCAAGCCTTTCAACTCCACTTTCTGGCAAACAGAACTTTTCTTGGCCTTTCACTGCAGTGTTCTTTCAGCAGTGTCTTTACATTGCCTGATATCAGAGCAGGCTGCTTTAAAGAGCCAGAAACCTCATCCTCAAGTTAAAAGGGAATTTCAGATGATTTCACTGGCGCTAAAATTTGGCAGGGTTTCCTGGGCCAGGGTAACAAAAGGAATCGATCTGTGCAGTCAATAGGTCGTGTGCCCACCTCTCCCTGTTCAGTGACAGATCCCTCAGAGACAGAGCAGTTCTGGAGAGCTCCAGCCTGACATCCTGCTCCCCAGCCACTCTGCTGGAAAATAGGAACCAGGTGCATTGGGACACAAATACTATACTGATCTCAGCAGGATGCCAAAGGTCCTCAGAGCTTTTTGCTCTTCTGCCACCTTTAAACAAAGAGATCCCCATTATTTTTGCCTCTGAAGGCTTTCTGTTGACCTTCCACTTGCTACTAACAGGACTGCTGTTCCTCTCGAAGGATTCAGCCTACCTTCCCTGTTCTGCCTGGAGTAATTCCTCGTACAATCTGTTTCCCAAGCCCTTTTTGCTTTGGATTGTCCCCTTCAGCTCCAAACTGGTGTTTCATCACTTGATCCAGTGGCGTCAAGGTGAGCAGCTTAGGTGAGGAATGTCTTGCTGAATGTCCTGTATAGCTGAAAGATGCTCAAATGGATGTTTGCCTTCTGTCTGCTTCAGGTTTTGTGTAACATCTCCAGAGATAAAGAAATGTTCTTAAATTGGTATTGGGAAATTGTGTGAAAGAGGCAATTTTTTGAGGAACCTATGAGACAGTGGACAGAAAACATTCCACTTTGATTCTGGTCAACAAAAAAACCCTGTTTTCTGTGAGTCTGTTCTGTAATGAAAAGTAGAGCACTGGAAACATATATCCTCATTTGTCATAGCTAAACAGCTTGCTCTGATGGTTAAATGTAAGAAACAGGTATGTCATGTACAATAATAGTCTGCATAATTAATTATGATACTTATGGCTGTGAGCATCATTTCAAGAGGAATTGGTGTAAGCAGCGTTTAACAGTTTGAGAAAGGAGTCAGGATAAATGATTTATCCAGTGGTTTGTACAGAGGAGGGGTTGGGCTTTGCTCTGGAGCACTGAGTGGCATCCAGAGATCCAGCCTTGCCCTTGCTATGCCTGGAAAGCAAAGGGAGACACAGGTCAGGGCTGTTTGCTCATCTTACCTGGTTTATTAATTTGTCAGCTCAAAGAATCACTCTGGTATGGCACTTGTCCAAGTTACAAGCTAATATGTGGAATTACTTTGAAACCAGTGGGAATACTGCAGTTAGATTAAGTAGGAGAAGCAATTTTCTAGTTGTAGGATTAAATATAGCAGCAGAGCAGTATTTTCAAATCATTTTATTTATTGATGACTTTTTAAAAAGCCCACTCTAAAGCTTAATGGTCATTTTAGTGCTATTAGGTCATCAAGTAGTTAATTGTTTCAAGAATTTTTAAAACTCTTCGAAGGTTTTGAGACTAAATATTGCAGAATATCAGTTAACACGTTGCCTTGCTTTAAAAATGTAGCGTTTCCAATTCGTGTTTGACATGCTTGGGGCTACTCCAAGTCTTGATACTCAGAAGGAACCAACTGCAATATTAAGCTTTTAATATTTTATGATGAGATTCAAGCTGTTTACGAGGTGTGTAGGGAAAAGTGGATTACATTTTGTCACAGTGCACGTTTTTACCCAGAGTTAGGTGCCTGACTGTAATGGGACAGGTTTAGCTCCTCCCCAACAAAAGGAATATAATGCAGCTCTCAAAAAATTTAAGAACAGATTGCCTGTGTTGAATAAACTGGATTGAAAAACATAGCTGGGGGAACCATCAGATTTTCAGTTGTGATCTAGCAAAATGTTGCTCTCTGGCCTGCTCCTGTTGTCCCCCATCCTGGAAATGTGCAGGAATTAGGCCATCAAGGATGAGATTTGTCCAGTGTCCCTGCATTCAGAGCACTACATGCACTGTGTAAGGATCCCAGAAATGTCAATTCAGTTTATCAAATGCATGTTTTTTAAGTAATTTCTGTATGTTTTCTTCAGCCTACCCTAGAACCTTCCATTCATTGCTCCCCAAGCAAATAAATCCTTTTCATATTTATCTGTATACACTAATTACACGTAGTTCTCCTTTTAACCATACTATTTCAGATAATTTGGGTTTCCTGTAATAGTTTCTTAGATAATTATTTAGTTGGATGTTAACATCTTCATAAAACAGAAGAATGATGGCTTGATTTTTTTTATTTCCTCTTCTATAACTGGTGACCATTCAAAATGGAACAGCTGTAGTGACTGAGAACTGTTATTATCCAGGGTGTGAATTACAGCAAAAGGACTGTAAAATGCAGTAGAGTTTCAGAGTTTGATAATAAAGATTCATCTCAGATCACCCGAGATTATAAAGGTGGTAAATGACTTCCTTTCTGTGCCTTTCTAATATTTCAGATTTCATAGTGGCATCACTGTCAAGATCTATTTGACATTCTGTAACACTTTCTCAAACAACAGCCTGTCTCTTCTCCTGACAGGGAGCATGCTTTGAATGAAAGTTCATTAGTCTATTGAAACATCTCAGTTAATTGCTAAGCCAGTACCCAGAATTGTCAAGTTCATATTTCCATCTGTGCCACAAGCATAGCAATAAAGAATTTTTTTGGACAGGTTAATTTGCCTAAAATACCGTGTAGTCAATCAGAGGAACAAAGTTGTTGATGGGAGCATCTGTCAAACTGGGGCTTTCATCAGAGCTGTCCCTCTCTGCGAGACGAACATCTCTGGCTTCCACGAGTTGGCAGAAATACAGCAAACAATAACAGCAGCTGCACTAGAATAATGTTATTCCACTGCTAAACACCAAACAGCTGGGTGTTGCATTGGTAAGAATGCTTTATAGTTTAGCTTCTTGTGAAAATAAAATCCAGTCATTCAAATATAGCATTGTTTTAATATTTAATTTAGATTGTTTATATTATTTGCATTTTGTTAATTTTACATTTCATATAATTTGCTTGAAAATAGCACTTTCTTGGAAATTGTGTATGTACATGTGCATGCATAAAGATTCCTAATACGTGGTGTTTTTCTTTAAAAAACAAAACAAACGCAAATTAAATGTCTGCATAAAAAGCAAATTAAATGTATAAACTGAAATTATTTAAATGAGCTGGGAGCTTGCACTGAGATTTCCAAGGCATGCACTACATGGCCCACAGTGTGCCATTAATTTTCTGACAATCTGAAAGATCATTTAACAATTAAGTTCTGATCTTCTACTGATTTCCCTCATCATCGGTGGTGCACACAGTGACTACGTCCAGTATTTGCTACATGAAACACATCAGTGTTAATGGAGAGAAAAATACAATAACTCATTTTACCACAAATAACATTTTCATGCTCTAGGAGATGAGCTTGAAATGCAAGTAATTCCAGCTAAATCAGTGGATTTAGCCTAGATTTACTGTAGTGTGAAAGAGGGTAAAATTTGACCAGTGTCATCCAGAGCTGCAGAGCATTAAAGGCTGAGATGTGATGAGCATTACAGTATCCAAAATAAGGTTTCGTCTGGACCTTTTCACTGCTTCTGAGAAGAATAGATGTTCCTTGAAATATTTCCTTGGAAGTGTCTCTCTTTGTTGTTGATGACTATAAATTTGAGGTTCACCCCAAAACAGGACCTTAAAAAAAAGGAAAAAAATTAATTGCAATCCTCTGCATGGGAGGGAGCTTCCTGACTATTTTGTAGTTTTTATCTTTGTGATACAGTGTGAGGCTTGACCTTGAAAATTTAGAGTACTTAACCATCCAAGAGAGATGTTGCAGGCTGTTGGTTTGCAGAGCACTTTTAATATCCTCCTGTAGAAGATGGTGGAAGTGTACCCAGCATTAATACTATTTTGGTCCTTCCTTGAGAAGGCGTCATTCCCCCTCCTGAATAGATTTGCTTTTCCATCATGGCTGGGTTCCCTGGCAACTTCTGCAGTGAAGTCAAACATATGTGTGTTAGAGAGTCTGCTGAGGGGGGAGTGTTACACAGCTCTTCCCTGGGCTGCAGAGTCTCTCATCACTGCCTCATCCTGATGTTCACAGTGGGTGGAAGGGAAGAGAGGACCAGGTGGGCAAAGATAAATTTGAGCAATGTTTGATTCCATCCCCCATCCACTCTGTCCTGCGGGGAGAAAGACTTGGGAATAAGAAAATCCATCAGTTCTAGAAGAACATAAGCCTATCAGCTATTTGGTATTCTGTCAGGCTGAGGGGGAGAACTTAGCTTGTCTTATTAATGTCATATCAACATGTCTTATTAATAATGATAGAATCACTCGATACCATTGAAAATGAATAAAGAGCAGCTATGATAAGAGGTCAGGGCACAGAGCAATTCTTTTCTGAATATAGACATCCATATAAATATATAGATAGGTTTTCTCCTTTTTTGAGAGTTTGTGCTCTTAGCAAAGTCAAGAGAAGTTTGCAGAAAGCCTCTACTATTTTCACTCTCCTGAAATGGTGACTTTTGCCCTTAGAATTGCCCTTAGAGTAACCAAATCCACTGATGTTTTTGGGCTGGTAGCCAGTGCAATCACTGAAAGTTTATCTGTTTGCCTGAATTACTATATCCTGTTATTGGAATCAATCTTGTCCTGAGAACCCTTTGCTTTTTGAGAATCTTGACAATAAACCCATGGTTTCATTTACTAGCAGATGGTGGAGTTGATTTTTTGGTTAGTTTTTGTTTGGTTTCTTTTTCAAATTCACAGCTTAAATGTAGAGCTTTGTAGATGTTCTGGGTTTGTACAGAACTTTGCAGCTGTGACTGCAGTGAATCCAGGCTGGGAATACAGGGCTGAAAACCTGGATGTTATTAGGTATCAGGTCATGCCCCAGCTAAAAAGTCAGTAATGTTTATTCAGAATGTTGCTAGAGAAGACCTCATCCCAACAGCTTTCTCCTTATTTTAGCACCCATCTTCATAAATCCACTGAGTTGGAAGTGGTTACTTTCGATTTACTGTGTGAAAGAAGGTGGCTCCAGGTCATACAATTTTTTTCTTGGTTAGCTTATTTGAACTTTTTGTTTTAAATGAAGGATGAGTTTGAGGCAGTTACGGAATTTTCTGTGTGTCTTGTGTAAATTGAGCTCAGTTATGATTACTCATTTTATTTAAAAGTAGAATAATTGGCCAGCTGTTAATGGCAAACTTCTGAAGAGAGGTCTTGATCCTGTGTTAACTTTACATTCCTGGAGGACAATTTGTCGTGAAACCAACATGATGTGTTGCTAATGATTACTTCATCGAGTCCATTGGCTCCCTGGGAGCCACTCAGCTGCAGGACCATCTGCTCCTGTTAGTCCATGCCTGCCACTCCTGTGGTCTGACCTGCAGGTGATGTGCAGGGAGTTTGGCCAGCAAGTGTTGAAAGCTGGAGGTTTGGGCAGGTGTTTGCCCTGGTAGACTCTCATCCACAATGACTGAAGCAATGCTGAAGATCATCAAATAATACCAGTTCTGAATTCAAGGGGAATCCAGAAGCAGTTATGGAGACTTAGTGGGGTTGTGAAGTCTATGATCAGAGCCAGGAGCTAGAGAAAGTTAAAGAGAAAACAATTTCCCAGACAACAGGAGTAACGAGTAGAAATTGCTGGAGTCCCCTCTTTGAACCAGCAGTGCTGTCTTAATTAGCTGCTGTGAGCAGATGAAGTGCATGTGGAGCCAGGACTTGCAGGGCACTGGGTGGTCACAGGACAGGCAGAGGTTAACACAGCCCAGGGCCCAGAGGGGCTGCGAGGTCACTGAGTGACTTGCACAGATCACAGGCTGCAGGATTTTACCCCATGACTCCGCTGCTCCTGGAACTTCTGTGCAGTTAAAATGCTCTTTGCAGACAGGCAGCTCGTGGTGATTTCAAAGTGATGGGATAGGGAACGTGTTCCTCCTTGTGACCCTTTGTTCCATCTCCTAAGGGCTTTTGCTGTAAAGGCAGTCGCACCCTACAGCTTATTTTCTGCCTGCAGTCGTGGCCATTAATTCTGGCTGTTTCTTTGGTGGGTGGAGTTCCTTTGTGTCTCTATTTTTGCCTTTTGTTGGCTCACAAGCCTTGAGCTGTGCTTGTTTGAAGTTGAGAGATCTCACAAACACATGCCATGGCAGAACACTTACCTGCTGCTGTTCTGCATATCAGTTGATCTAATAAAACACATTACCTCTTCTATAAACCGTGATAACCCAACCTAGAAACCATCACGGCTATGTCAACATCCACAGTGGTTTCATCTTATATTTGCACTAACGTTTTAGGTGTGCATGTGTTTTTTCTTCACTTCACTTCTGTGAGCTCAAGTACTTTGTGGCACTATAAGTTATGTCATAGAAGAACAACAGTTTTGTTTGCTTTTATTGTCCACTGTGGAAGCATTGCAGGTTTGATTCTAAATTAATCTTTATTGTGTTTTTAAATTTCTTCTTATTCCTTGACATAACCCGCTATCTTTCAGACTTAGCTTTGCTGGCTACAATCAGTTTATTATTCATAAATTCCCTGTTTTGACAGCAGTAGTCTGGATTCAATTATGCCAAAAGGCCCAGTCATACCAGGCTGCAGTGCTGAAAATGAATTGTTCAATGACACATCTGTCTTAGCGAACGCTAAGTGATGCTTTGATAATTATATAGACATACGTATGCAGCCAAAAAAAATTTAAAAAGCTTTGGGAACATTTTCGTTACCCCCCGTGGAAAGCAGGAGACAGCAGTGGAGGAAGATAAATTGACAGATTATTAGCTGAGGCATCTTGTAAAGCCAGCCAGGGCCCACTGCTCCAGCTCTGCTGCCTGCGCCGCTGGAGGCTGGACCGCAGTGGAAGACTGAAGACTGCAGCAGTACATGGAGCAGCAGATAAAATTAACACCATCATTTAGTTTTATTTGTTAGAGTTTTAAGTGAGCTGGAAGATAAAAATGTTTAAAATAACCCCTCGGAGAGAGGCTGTGCTGGAGAATCCCAGAATCTTCATATTTCCAAGTGACAGAACTGTACCTCTGCTGGTGTTTTCGTGGAGGAAGAGAAGGGAAGAGCACTCCAGGTTATCTTTCAGGCTGACAGGTGAGAGGATTGACTGTAGGAGTTTTGAAGGCTGCACGGGGTGTCTGTCAGGAGACAGCAAGTTTTGCTGACAGCATCAGATTTACACACTTGCATGGGCACGCACGTATCCTGCACACCCAGACAGTGACTAAACGCTGCTCCCTTCCCCAGACTACACTTCCCTTCCAGGGTGAAAACACTTTCCTGCTGAAATAAGACCCTGCAGACACTGTCGTTTAAAAACAAACAAACAAACAAAAAAAAATCCCAAAAAACCCCCACCAAACAAAATCAAAGTACCTTTTTTTTTGCCCTGAGGTCTTCCTTGTGTTTTTTTGTGAGGGTTAATTTTTGTGGTTAGAGCTTTCCCTGATCAGAGTTGGCCTGTAGGATTAAAACAGGTACAGGAGGAAGACAGATGTCTCCATGCTCATTTGTCATGTGGTCAGGCTTTTTGCTGGAGCAAGAGTGGAACTTTTTGGCATGTGCTGCCTTTTTAACATATGGAAATACTCAGGTTCAGATGCAGAAATCATCTCCGTGGTGCTCATGGAGGAGGGAGGGATTCTTGAGAATCTGAGTCTCCCTTCCCAGCAGTGAAGCAGAGTTGGGGGAGTTTTAGAAGAACCTTTGTACAAATGTTGAGATCTGTTGTAGGAGAAGCTGGCTTGGAAATGCAGTTGTTTCTGGGCCATTTCTAAAAATGGGCCAGAAATTGGAATTCTGGGGAGCTGAATTTTCTTGAAGGTCACGTCTTGAGAGTTTCAGGTAACAATTCCCTGTAACACCTTGAGGAGGAAAACTGGCTTTTCGTTTCTGAGTCAGCTGATTCACCTCACCACCTTCCAGAGACTGCTCAGAAACTGATAATTATGCTCAGCTCTCGTAATTGTATTTTTCATGAGTAGGTACTGAGGCAATGAGGCATTTCAGGAAGTCAATATATCAGTGAAGTTATTTTACACTTGGAGAAACTGAGGCAGAAAGGGGTGTGCAAGGTCATGCAGTACCCACTGGTAGGGATGTGGATACAGCACTGTGAGCTCCTTTAGCTGTTCATGTCTTGTAAGTTTGAGAAAGATTCTTTTAAAAAACATTTTATCTCTCATGAATGCCAGCAAAACCAAAACAAGAGAGGTCAAAAACAACTCTCCTCTTCTGTACTCTCTCTCACAGGCATTTATTTTAATTTCTGCTTTCCTAGATTGTTTTTCTTCAGCAGTGATAAAGGAAAATATTCCAAAAACAAGGAAAATGTGAAGGAGAAAATACAAAAACTCCCTGCATGAGAAAGGGAACTTCAGTGCAGGAACTGGACTTTCATGCTTGTGCATTTCAGACAGGGAACATATGTCATCTTTTCATTGAAACCATACACCCCTCCTGTGATTGGGAAAAAAACAGCAATGCAAAGCTCAGTTCTGTAAGGGCTGAATATTCCTGGAGGTCTTCACATTGCCACCAAATCTGTCTTTAGTATTCTGGCTGGAGAACCACTTTTGCAAGCTCAACTTTTCCCTCTCCTGTTCTTCAGCTCACTGTAATTCTGCTTTCCCTGCTGCAGCTGCCACTTCCTTTTGTGTATTCAGTTGTAATCCAAATTTCACACTGGCTTTGGTCATCCACTCTGCTACCTGCTAAAGCAGCTTCTCAGACTTCATAAGGAAATCTCATCAGCATAAAGCTGATTGCAACATCTGCCCTCCCCTCTTCTTCTCCCTCCCCATCAGTGACACCATCAAGTCTGGCTCCATTGATAATGAAGCAAAAATTAAAAACAAAAAAGAAAAAAGAGAGAAATCAGAAAGAATGAATATTGATGTCCAAAAAACTGAAGTACATGCTGTACATACCCAGGTAAAATTACTGCATGTGAGATTGTAAACCCTTCATGGAGTTATCAAAAGCAATGGACTAAATATGCCAGATAAACAATGATTTATTGTCTGTCTACCTGACCCCTAACTGATGTAATCAATATGTTTATGATGCAGACTGCAAAGTGTCTGGATTATTTAGAGCACATCCTGTGACATCCTCCTCTAGCAGGAGCAAAGGCAGTTGCTCACCAGGCTATTGATAATAACCAGTGGCTGCATCAACTCACGTGGTAATTTACCATCTTCTGTCTCACTGAATTAATTGATTTCCTTTATTGGCTGTATAAATAATTTCCCGTGTTTTGCTGTTTTTCTCTCTGTCTCAGTGCATACTTTGTGCCTTACCAGCATTCTGTGGTAAGAGGATTTGGTAAGTTGAAGTGTTCATGTCCTGAAGGACAAGGAATGGGCTGTTATTTCATAACCTATGATAAGTGTAGTAATAAACAATAATCCTAATTGTGTCTTGCACACGAAGCAGCTGCTGAGATGGGTGAGCAAATCCGAGGGCTCTGTTTTCTAACTTCCCTGTGCTCAGGGTGAGAACTTGCAAGGGATGCTGTGCCTCCCATGTGATGGAGAGTGCCCATCCAGAGGGGTTTTCTCTCTAGGGTGGTCAGTGGGACTTTGCCAGGTCAAGAGGTGGTGGAGCACATGCATTAGGTTAGATCTGCTAATTAATGCAGATAAATATATAATTCCATCCCTACACTTCCGCCCCGTAAGTTCCTGTAATGCCACCCTGCCAGGCTTTTTAAAAATAATTTTCATTTGAGAAAATGGTGTTTTCAAAACACATATTTTAAATTGTGTTCGAAAACGACCCAAACCTGGTTTGTGGGGCTTTTCATCTTCAAAGCATTTTGTAGCACTCGTTGATAAATATTATGTTACAGTTAATATATCAAAGCATAATGTGGTTTGTGACAGAATTGGTAGGTCATCCATCTGTGTCACATGAAAGGAACTGTTTTTCTGGTTTGGTCTGCTAGTTACCTCCTTACCAAACCAAGGGAAATAACTTTGTAGTGAATCTTCAAAGACATGTTAGATTGCTTTCTCCTTTTCTTCTCTTCATAGGGATTTGGAATAGTTTTAAAGCATCAAAATCCTGATGTGTTGGAAAGGATTTCACATGCTGACCATAATCTTCGTGCTGTTTCAGCTGTTGTGTCAGCTGTCTCACCAAAGATGACATGAGTCTCTTGGGGAACAAATGCCTTTCTGGAAAAAAGGGGTGATATTTTATTGGGTTATCCAGATTAGATGCAGGTGCTGGCTGAAGAGGCTTCTCTTTTTCAATTTCACATTACTTCAGCTCTGTTCCTTTAGACATTTGCTGAACACTGTTAAAAGAATGTTAACTTACATCTGAAAATGAAGGAATGGCAAGGTCACAGAGTAAACAGTTCATCTGAAAGAGCAGCATTTCTCATTCCTGCTTTTGCAGCCCATTAGATTTGTGGCTCTAATCAGTCACATGAGAAAGCTCTAAAGGCACCTGGTGATTGCAGGCACCTTTTCAAAGGTGGCCTCTAAAAAAATATACACAGCAATTAGCCCACTAAATTGACTTGCTTCCTGAAACATACTAATTCTCTCCAAATTACTTAAAGGGACTCCTTTTTAGTTTATAAACTTAAAGATTTATTGGCAATCTCATGTTCTGTGTCCTCAGACTCTGGATTAAGGATAAAATTAAAGACATAAAGCCTGTGGTGAAATGGGAACAGCTTCCAGCCAGGGCTGTGAACAGTTTGTACAAATGGAGGCAATGTAGTGCCCACACCCACTCTGTCAGCCTGTGACCCAAACTCTTATCTCTGTTTACATCTGTAGTCTGATATCTTGAGATGTGGTAAGGACTTCTGAAAGAAGAACACTGCTTCTCTCTTTAATTACCATCCTAAAGCAAGCTTCCAAATTTCAGCTACAATAGTCTTATGAACCATCTTACTGCTCAGGATACTTTAAAATAAAACCCTTAATCCATTTTGAAGCCTTCAGTTTGAAGAATAAAAAGGAGTATAAACAAGAAGGTTCAGCTGTAAGTGCAGAGCAGATACGAGAAGTGAGAGCTTGAGAACAAATCCTTGGGAAACAGATGGGGCTTGTGCTGTTTCTCTTTCTTCTAAAACCTCAGTTCTCAGCACATCATCTCGTGGTCTGTTAACTGCAGACATTTGGGGGGCAGATGCCTTCTTGGCCTTTCAGGAAACACAAGCTCTGCTGGTGAAGGAGTTGCCATTATAATAGATACAACTTTATCTCCAGCCAAGTCTTTTGTGTTTCTTACCAGCATTTTTTTTTTGCTGTGGTGAGGGAGCAAGGAAAATGGATTTGATAGCCAGGTATCTTGTCTTGGACTCATTTGTGTTTCCACTGTTGCCTTACACACATTTCTCTTCTATCTGATGAAGAGTGTTGTACTCATTTTTATTTCCTTATTATGCTGAGAATTAAACTTTGAGAACAGCGGCTGTTGCATTCACTAGGAACTGAATTCTTTAACTATAAAATTATGTTCTGTGTATTCATGAAAATGGATCAATTAAAGTCAAGGGGACTACTCACATGAGCAAATGCTAATTAACAAAACGGATGCTCTAATGAGGAGAACATGATAACGCTGCAGATAGATTCTGAATATTAAACATACTTTTCTCAGCAGCAGTAGAGGTGTTTACTCCATAGTATATGAGCAGTTTATTAAATTTCTGGTTGGAAATAAATGCTTTGGGTTGGTTCTCTAATTGGTAAATGTTCTGTACTTCTAGACTTGAGTGCTGTCTGGAGCATCCTAAGTGTGCTCCTAAGTCAGTGCTGATCCACAGATTGCTGATACCATCTAACTAAACCAGACAGGGGGCTTTGCTGCAGTAAGAGCTTAAGATATTTCTTGCCCAGCTGGTGGGCAAAAAAAAGAGCTGTCTTTTTTTCCTCTGAAAAAATAAAATTAAAAAAAGCTCAAAAAGCCTAATAATATAAAGAAGGGACGTCTATTATCACATGTTAAGTCAGTGGGAGAGAGTCTTTAGAACAGCCTGGTAGCTGGATTTTCACATTAATTTATTTTCCTATTCATGGAAATTCTACTTTCATCACGAAGTGAACTTGGTGCTAATTAATTAAATATGAACTATTGATTAATGTATGAAGAACAGTGAAAGCTGTGGCTACAGGACTGGTCTATTTTCAGAGACTTTTCTGTATTCTCCCTAATATCATCTTAGTATTTCATCGTTCAGGTCTGAATTGGGAGAAGTAAACAAGCAGTCCAAGGGAGGTGGGAGGTGGTCCCAGCAGTGTTTTTGCAGCAGGGCTGGGAACAGCCCAGAGCTGAAGTGGGGCTGAGGTTTGGGGTTCTGGGGTGCCCTGGCCATGGTTCCTGCCCAGCCCCACCTCTGGACATCCGTGGCTGGGGTTTGCCTCAGGTCCAGGGGCAGGGGGTGGCACCAAGGACATCCAGGGAATAATGCCTTTGGCTGGAGGAGGAGCTGGATCAGAGCTGTCTCATCATCTCTTGGCTCTTCTGGGGCAGTATTGGGGTAGGTGGAGGCAGGACAGGCAGCAGAGACAAGAAGCACTCAGGAGGGAGGAGGTGGATGCTCTCTGGTCTTGCTGCTTCCCCTCCTCTGTTCTCCACCATCCTTTACTTCTCATTTCCACAGTTTGTTTTTTTTTTTCAAAGAGGGAGGTGGGAGGGGAAGAAACCCAGCAAGTCTTGTTGACCAAACCTTCCGTGTGCTGCTGACATGACCTAAATCCAGACTTGTCCTTCTGACCTAAGGCCTGGTTGGACATGGAATGATGGAACCATGAGGGAAGTGCTTCTGGCACAGGGGTCTCTCTCCTGCATCAGGCAGGAGAAGTTGGATTTGTTACATGAGGACATTCAGCTGTGACAGACCCTGAAAACTGGGATCCTGGAAAGAAATTCTCTGCATTTCTACTTTAAACAGCAGATTTGTTTGAAAGGACTGCTAACTTAGGGATATTATGGGCCTATATGTTATATGGGCAGCAAATCCATGGAAAATGTGGCCTGTAGTGTCACTGGGGAACCAGCCACGACCTGTTCCATGTTGCTTCTCACACAAGTAGGTTGTTATTTCTGATTTCTAAAATAACTTTTTTTATTGTTATCAAAGTCTTGTACAGCCTGAGCACTGAACAGTGAGACAGAGGGCCATAATGAAATAAACTGTGGGAGAAGACTTTTTTGAAAAGCAAAAGTAAAACAAATACCCAAACACCTTCAAAACCTAGATTTTGTCAGTAGGTAATGTATTCCTGTAAGTTTAGGTGTTGTCTTTACGTTTTCTTAAGAAAATAAAAAATATCATAACACTGCAGCATCCGGCAAAACTAAATTATCCCATGGCATACATGGTTAAAAGTATATCCTGACTGCTATCCTGGCACATCCACATTCTTGCAAGCCTGTTGCCAAGGTGTGCAGAACATTCAAAACACTAAAGAGCTACGATTGCATTGATGTCTAATGAAGTTCACCACACAAAGGCTTTCCTTAAAGAAGTTCTTTGAGTCTGAAGTGACAGACAGATGTCAAGGTGATGCTGAGTGTGAGATGAAAAATTGAAAGCAAACAAATTACTGAAGTCATTTATGGGATGTGATTTGGCCCAACCTTGAAGTCTTACGTGGGTGGGTTGGAGTTCTATCAATCACCCCTGACATATGTTATTTATGCATAATTATATGTTATTGACCCAATACTCAGTAAAAAGGGCTCTGTGCGTGCTTAGCATTGTTTGATCCCAGCCTCATCTGTCATTGAGACATAATGTACCAAATATTGCATATTTCTGTTCTCCATGCAGGTAGCACTTACAGGTATCTCCTGTAATCTCTAACTGCCCTAATACCAATCCAGAGAAGGCTAAACCTCTCTTTCCAAGCTGATCCATCCTAGCACTGTCAGAAGACAACAGCTTTTAGTCCAGGAGGAGAAATACCCAGCTTTGAGCAGGGATTTCCAAGGTGAGACGTGGTGGTGTGGTGCTGGCTCCAGTGGCAGCGTGCCTTTGATGCGTGGTCTGTCACAGAGCTGCCCACATCCAGGGCTTCACATCTTCATCAGCCTGGGAGATGAAAGGTAATTTCAGGGCTGTGATGAACAGCAGAACCCTGGCTGGTCAGCTCCCAAGGCCCTGCAGTGCTAATTAAGATCTCAGATGGCTTGGTGACCTTGGCTCTGCTTCCACGTGTGTGGAGGGACACAGGTGGGGCAGGACACAGCGGGTGTGATCTGACATACTGAGTGTCAGCTCGTTGAGAAAAAAGGATTGCCCAGCATTGGAAGGAGCTGGGCAACCAAAAAAAAAAAGAAAAAGATTTGTAAGTAGATCTTTCATTCTACTGAATGAAGTAAGGACACAGAGTCTGAGCCATGATCTACTGAATTCAAGGCAACCTTGACTTAAGGAGAGTTTTATTATGCTTAAAGAAAGAAAAATTAAATCTTCCTAATCGCAGCAGGTAGTGATGGTGGTGCCTGTTCTTCCAATGATAGTATTTTAAGAAAAGCCTCTATTCCTCTTTTCAAGGAAATCTCAATAGGGGTTGAACTTTTATATATTTTACAGGGTTTTGGGGCATAAAAATACCAACTTTTTTCATTTGCTGGGAATCTCTGTCTAACAAGTACCCTTTTCCATTTTTTATTATTTTTACGGTAACATCTATAAAAAAAACAAATTAAAATATTTAAACACAACACTGAAAACATTTGTTCATGCCTGCTGGCCAGCTTCCAACTTGTGTAATTAAATCTTGCAGTCTGCTACCTAAATACTTCCCACAGTTCCTACTCAGTGCCATCCCTTCCCTGAGTTTCTGGCCCCAGCCAGTTTTACTCCTGCTTTGCACTGCAGCACAGCTGTCACTTTGGATCACAGGGATGGCTGCATTTCCTTGGGAAAACTGACTCTCATATATAAATAATTGTTAAAGTGCTCTGGAAACCTCCCTGGGGTGAAGAGCACCATTGAAAAATAATAAGCCTTTCAGATACATTATTAATATCAATCCCATTGCTGATCACATTCCAGCCCAGGGACAGGGGGAAGGTTACTCGTGCAGGCTGTGTTACACCCTGGCACCTGGGAAACCTGGGTGTGACACCCAGCCCTACCCCAAACTCCTCTGTGAGACTGGACAAATCATTTATCCCTTTGTGCCTTGCCACCCCGCACCTTGGACTCTTTGCTCCATGGCTTATTTAAAATATATTTTTATGCTTTTCAGAACGAGGGGTTTTTGTTAGTGTGGGTTGGCCCATTCCCTGATTGTGCTGTCAAGGTGGAAACCATGAATTCAGGCTGAAGTGAGCAACCAGAAAGTCCTGATGTGTGGGCTCAGTTTATGATGCTCTCATTGTCGCTAGACTTTATGGTTGAGCTCAGATATTTTTCTGAGTTAGAAATGACAAAGTATTTCTCCCATTGAATGCAGAGGGTCCCCCAGCAGACTTGTTTGTCCTGCACTCGTTTTCTGTTCTGTTACACAGTGTAGGCATTTAAGCTGTCTGCTGACAGCTTTTTTATCCTTCTTCACCCCTTAGATACTCTTTTGTAACTTTGGAAAGCAATTTGTAACGCATGTGAATGTGCCCAAAATACTCAGTGCTGATTCCCATACAGCAGAGCAGTTACTTATAGCTGTCCTTTAGTTTGAGTGAAGTCCTTCACTTTATGCAGAGATTAACCAATGTTCCAACTGAATTTGATGTTATCTCTCTTTTATTGATGTGAATTATTTATAGCAGAACTGTTGAATCATCAGAACGCGATTCCTGAGACTATTATTTATGCTAAGATATTAATCCCATGTTCCTATTAAGATTTATCCCTCTGTTCCTCATTCTGGATTCCTGAATTAAATTTAATTATTCCATCTTTCTCTTTTGCAGTTGAAGTGCAGTTAGGTTCGTAAAGTAGAAGTATTAGCTTGTGGGTGACTGTGTTGAGGTCAGACACAAAATCTGTCTTCCCTGCTTTCCCGTAGGTGTGGATTTGAATTTTTATCACAACCAAAGGCAGCTCATGGGAGGCACCTGGGTTAAAGATAAACTACTTTTATACATGGAATTTTTCTGGCCATGTGGATGCAATATTTGGATTGGTCCATATACCAACACTTATATTCATTCTGTCCAAAGAGAACTTTTGGGTTGTTGTTGTTGTGGTGGTGGTTGATACCACAGGTGTAGCCCTGCAGTTTTGCCTCTTCCCAAACATCATATTTGTTCTGTCTCTTTTCTTTTCCTGTTCTCCTTTTTGCAGGCTGGACCAGGCAGCTCAGCAGCACTGGGGATTGCCCCCAGCCCAGTTCCCTGTCTCCATGTATCCTCCTGCCTTTGCCCTGCTCCTTTGAAGTTGGAGGGGCTGCAAGTTATGGCAGCACATTTCATCTTGTGCATCTACAGCCACTTGCCACAAGCACTCCTGCAGCTGATTTTAAGACCTTTTATAATAATTTCTGTTTTTCTTGCAGGCATTTCTCCATCTTCGTATTCCAGTCAAGCCCCCCATCTCTTGTGCTGATAGTAATGATGTTATGGCAGAGAGATCCCCCTGGCTTTATTAGACTCAGATTTATACACTGCTTCTGTCTTGAATAATCCACGACAGGGCCCAAAACAGGGCTCCAGATAAAGGCCACCCATAAATGCAGGGCAGCTCAGGTGTAAAGGTGTAAAGTTTTCAGCCATGGCTCTAGTTCATCTCTGGCCTTTCTTTGTATTTCTGCTAAAAACAACAACCGAAAAAAAAATGTAAAAAAAAAACAACAACCTCATTTCAATATAAACCAGTTCTTTCAAGGACTCTTTCTTCAGCGAACGTGTATATTCATATACCAGGACTTGGAAAACCTTTTAGCTTTAGGCACCTGCAGGTGGTTCCTTACAAAACACACATCCAAAGCAGGAGTATTGCCTTTTGTTTGTGTATAAATGTCCTCTAACCTCTGGTGTTTGCCTTTCATTTGTTCTGAGAGCAGAACTTAACTCATCCTCCTCCAGGGTGACAGGGTTAAACAGCTTCTGGTACCACTCGATGGAGTAGCAGCAGTGGCAGCCAATAAAGTGCAGCCCATTTGAAATCATTCCTAATGATTTAAAGAAGGAAGAATGTCACCCAGAAGAACAATTTCTGCATTTTACAAGATTTTGCTACAATATTTTCCCATGACTGATGTGCTAGGTGCAAGCCCTTGATCTTCAAATCATTGTTGTCTTTTCAGTGATAAATGGCAGAGTTCTGCTGCATTTGTGCATGAGCAGAAGTGTTCAAGGGTGGTGGTTGGGATTGCTGGAGGGGCAGATTCCCTGCACTTTCAGAAAAAACTTAAAGATTCGTTTAAATAATTAGGCAGAATGTGCTGATAGTCATGTCTACTCTTTCTGAAGAACTTACTTGACCATTTGAAACATGATGCAGCACGGAGTTTGGATTACCATTCCTGTTGTTGGGGTTTCCTTCAGTTACAGGTTTGGGTTTTCATATGCCTTTTTTGGATTGAGATCCGGCATACAGCTCGTTTGTGTAGTCATATGCAAATAAGAATAATATTTAAAACATATACTTTACATATTCAAAACACTGTGGAAACATTTGCAGACATTCTCACAACCCCTGTGTGGAGTAGGCAAATAGTGGAGTAGGTAAATGGTGGAGATAGGACTTTAAGGCAGTTTTGCATGGAAGATATGTCGTAGTATTGCTGATGGAAAACAGGCATCAGACCTCCAAACCCGAGAGTGATGTGAGGGGACCTGACACATTTAATGTTGTTTATATTTGTATCTCAGTTTCAGAGCTTTCAGGGATGACTTTTTCAAGTTTTCTTGACAGGGAGGAATAGTAAGATCCACTTGGCTTTTTAATGAGCAATGAAATGATGTCACATCTTTCCTGAGGCTGGAGCCCCTCAAAAAGCTAAGAGAATTTCACAAGACTTGCAGTCACAGGCTGGATTGTGCATCCCTCAGGTTGGCAGAGATACTGTCACTGAATTGGGTGGGATTTGTGTAATACCCCTGTCTCCTGTGTAGAACTGACAACATTTCAGGGGCTGGTCACGGCAGAAATACCAGGTTTCATGATTTGCCATCAGTTCTTAAAAGAGTCCTATTAAAACCATGTGTGTACATTAAAATTTATGTAAAAATGAAGGTGATAAACTGTTATCATTCTGCTTCCTGCAGGGGTATTTGCAAGCCTTTCTCTGGCCCCAGGCTGTTGTCTGCTCACCTGTTGGTCCATCTGGTTGTATTGAGTGAGGAGGAACCACACATCCAGTCATTCTTTGTATTGCTGTACCTGACAAACCTGTCAGTGTAAACTTGTTTGGGTGGAAAGGATGAATCATGCTGGAATTAACATGCTGATTGAGTGGGAATTACATTTACAAATGTGCAGCACGGTGTGATGGAGTGTTTATGCCCCTGTGAAAAGGCATCTGGTGGCTGGAGTGGCAGCTCTTGAGCTCTCTGCAACTGCTTCTCAGCTCAAGCTGCTCTGTGCCAGCTTTCCTCATCTGTATTGAAGAAAGGATAACCTCATTGTAGGAAATCACCCTGAGATTCCCAGCAAAAGATGGGGATTTTGACAGTGTCACTCTCACATTCCTCTAACTGGATTTCCATGTCTAGCAGGAGAGAATAAATGAAACAACAATTGTTCCGTTTTTGCACTGCTGTTGGGGAGGGAGCACAGAAGGAAATCAGACATTCTGAAATCTGTGGTCCTTAGGAGCTCTTTATTAAATGAAAAAGGAAGATACTTAGCCATGATGTTGCCCTCCTGTATTTACAGGGGTTTTAATGCATATATCTAGTCATTGGTACTAATGAGCTTATCAGACTCTTTAAAGTGTTTTCTAAATCAACTAGACAGAGCTTACCCAGGCTGTCCTTGAGGCAGCTTTTTTTTTTCCTTTTTGAAATAGATTATTATATTTCTCTCTCTAAGGTATTTACGTGATCTCAAATGCAGAGCACTGATCTTCAGTGCATCTCCAGGAATATATAGATGGCACAGGGAGGAAATGACTGATTGGAAGAGTGGGGAATTGAGACCTGCTCTGATACACTGAATCCTAAGCAAGTATCCATCCTACTGCAGTTATTGCTGTCTTCTAATGTTCATGTGAGTATTCAGAGGCAGATGGGCCTTCCCTCCTGTGCAACACTCTAAAAGTAATTTAAGCTTATGAAACAAAACAAGTATTCCACAATTATTAAGAGTTTATCATTTGCTTTTCGTAATTCCACCCATCACAGGGAAGGATTTCAGCAGCTCTGCAGAATTGCAGAAATTTGAAGGATGCCACGCTCTTAATACTAGTTTTAGCAGACTTAATCTTTTGCTTCTTTAATTCCTAAGTGAGTCTGTAAATGCGAGGTGCACATTTCTGCAGATTTTCTTCATCACTAAAATAAATAAATGAAAAAATTGCCTTATTCCTCAAGGACTTTCAGCTCCATCTACAGCAGAGAATGTAATTATGCCCATATCATTGATCAGGGGACTCCTCCCCTCGCTCCAGTCTGTATAGCACCAGGATTTAGCATTTAAGCTATATTTAAGTAACTGATGTATTAGACAAAGGAAGCCATGCAGTCAGTGGATTGCCATCTACTTTTAGCTCAGCACGCTTGTTGAACGTGGGCCAAACTTCCTCGTTTCCTGGCGTTTCCTTTATTGTAGCCTGAGGAGCAGCGAATATCTGTGTGCAATTGGAGGTTTCTAGCATTTCACTTCACTGAATCCTCTGTTCCCTGTTGTCTCGTACAGACTGTCAACCATTTGTATTTCTGGGTTGGAACTAATCAGACCCATCTGGTCTTGCTGACAGTGTGAGCCAGGAGAATAGCTCTGTATCATGATACAGGATCCTGGAACTTTGGGCACAGAGAAATTTACTGCCTTGCCTAGTCCTGCTTTTTAATAACCTCAACAGTACCACAACACAGCTTGTTTTCTCCTTTGTTTATTTTAAATCAAAGATAGCAGTTGTCTGTCAGACCACAAATGTATAAACACTAAGCAATCCATAGATTGAAACATTTCCTTCTTGCTCAACCTGTGAACAGTTCTTTGCATCCGTGCTAGGTGGAGGATTTTGTGCCAGAAAGAGTTTTTTAGCTGCAGAGTAAATTAGAAACCAGACGAAGAATAATGATTGTCTTTGCAGTGTTTCTTAATATCAGCTGGTAAATGAAGGTGAGGTAGTGTAAGAGCTCCTGTTGCCTAGTCTGCATTGGAAAGAGCATCCAGGCAGCTCCTAGGTTGCTCAAAGAATGTCAAATCAAAGGCCATGTGAGGCACTAATGCTGCATATTGTATGAAGTGTGCGTACCTGGGAGTATTTGAATTACATCTTCATTGTACATTAGGGAGAAAATTCAAGGCAAACCAAAGTTTGTATTGATTTTGGGACCAGGGGAGGGGTTGTGGAGGATTATCTGAATAATTCTATTATTCACCTTTCTGTTGGAAAATTAAAGTGGATAGTGCAAAGAGCACTACTGAGAGAGATAAATGAGCTGCTTCACTTCAGAATGAACTCTCGTCTCAACAAACTGTTGACATTATGTGCCTAAATTCCTTATGTACTTAGTAGAGTTATCTGCATAAAATACCTTTTAAATTCAAGAATGACTTCCATCAGCCCTGTAATGATATCAGGGGATGATTGTGCTCCCATTTTATTTTGATGGGTGTACACAAATACTGATATTCTGTGAGATTATTACATTGCAAAGGGCGCGTTTTGTGATTATTTAGGACGGATTCCATTTCAGCAGTTCCAAACCTTGCAACCTTGTTCAGAGAGGTAAAATAAACCTGTAAGATGAAGAAAGACATTGTTGTCCTTTGAGCAAACATACTGAACAAGGGATTCTGTAATTGAACATCAACAGCACCTTTGCCAGTGTAGTATCAAAGGTACAGAATTTGATATAGCCGGTTACAAGCCTTCTCACAAATCATGAGGCAGAAACGCTGTGCTGGAGGATTTAGGGACTGTACCCAAAATGTGGGAGCTGGATCACAGCTTTGCAGGATCCGTGGGTGCATGGAGGATCCTACTCCATCCTGGTCGTGCCAGGAAGCTTAAAAGTAGTTTTAGTACCAGTGGATTTACTTTGGCCATGTTAGTGCTTATTACTGAAGAGCTTGAAAACCAGATGAAGTTAAAAACCCCAAAATCTCAGTCACCAACAGACAGAAATTCTAACCTGCATGAGGAAAGGGAAGGAAAGCTTGCTGGGAATGCCACTAAACAGAGCCCTCACAGTATCATGCACCAAACAATTCACAGGCACAAAGGGTAAATGAGGCAGAGCATGATTTGCTAATCTGACATGGAAATCAGAAACAAGAGCAGCAGTTGCAGCTATAAATCTGCCTCACCAGGAATTTCTCAGCCTTTCTGTTCCTACCCCAAAAATGAGTTAGGGAATGTGCAGAATATTTGTTCATGCTGTAGGAAGGGGTGAAAAGAAGGTGTTATATGGGTGAGCAACAGCACTGGTGGAAATGGTGCTGAAGGGAGAACTAAGGTTTTTGCGAAAGTTTTTTGGCAAGAACACATCTCTAAAAGTTTTCTGTGATGCAAATATCCCATTTTCCTCATCTTGGAGAGGAAAAGGTATTGGGGATAAAACTTCAAATTACTCTTGAGCCATCTCACAGGGTTTTCACTCTGTTTCTTGAGTTTTGTCTCGAATAAGCTCCAACTCAATAGAAATTTGCTTTAGTCCTAACGCTGTAAAAACCGAGTAAGCACTTTGAGATTTGCCCCATTGATTTTGCCAAGTTTTGGTTGAGTGAGAACTTAATAAAGGTTTTGGATTGTGAAGATAAAGAACTGACTTCTGACATCCTGATTCAATTTCTAGCCAGTCATTTTACGGATTAACTCCCATTGAGTTCAGCAGGAGCGTGTCAGAGCAAGGGCTGAGTCAGGATCCAGCCCTTGCTCCCCTGCCAGGAGTCAATGTCTGCCTCCTTTAACCTGCCCATCGATCCAGGAGTTCAGAACTTCAGGGAGAAACAGCCACAGCTTCTGTGATGAGTTTGATCAGAGGGCAGGGGTTATGATGGCTCCAGCACACAGAAAGTTAAAAGGTGTGCAGGGGAGGGAGGGAAGGGGAGGACATTTGGTCCTGACAGGAGAAAAGGGGGTTTGATGGGGGTTTTATGTGTTTATCAGCAGACGGGAGCAGTGGATGAGATCTTGCATTACGTGCTGTGGTGTCTGTGATGCTGTGGTGTCTGTGAGCTGCTGTGGTGTCTGTGATGCTGTGGTGTCTGTGATGCTGTGGTGTCTGTGATGCTCTGGTGTCTGTGATGCTGTGGTGTCTGTGATGCTGTGGTGTCTGTGAGATGCTCTGCTGTCNGGGGTTATGATGGCTCCAGCACACAGAAAGTTAAAAGGTGTGCAGGGGAGGGAGGGAAGGGGAGGACATTTGGTCCTGACAGGAGAAAAGGGGGTTTGATGGGGGTTTTATGTGTTTATCAGCAGACGGGAGCAGTGGATGAGATCTTGCATTACGTGCTGTGGTGTCTGTGATGCTGTGGTGTCTGAGATGCTGTGGTTCTCCTGCCTCAGAGATGCCATCCATGGACACCCCATAGCAGTGCAGCAAACTCCACACCCCTCTCCTGCACACTTTAGACCCTTGGAAAGTCCCACTCAGCCTTCTCCAAAACAGGGGAGCAGTGAGGAAGCAGCCACTCATGCTGTAAATATCCCTTCTTCCTTCAACAGGAGAAATCAGACAGTTATCATATGATTTCCTGAGTTACTGTCATCATTATTCTTCCTTTTCTGTTCTTTTCTTTTATGTCTTTTTTTAAATCACTTATGTCTAGCCATTTGAGCACAGTCTTGGTGTATTCAAGATATTTCCTGTAAGATGCCTGTCTGGGTTTGGTGGGAAATACGTAGCATTTGTACAAATTCTCATTAATAGACAATACATTTGGGAAGGGTGAAGATCTCTGATTTTGAGGGGAGTACATTAATTTTAAAAGCAAGTCTGTTTGATTTGTGGTGGAGATTAATAAACTAGTGGGATTTTGTTTGGAAACACTAAATTTCTTTTTTTGGGTTGCATAAGCACGGCACAGTCACTTAAACATGTTAAATCAATTTTCTTTGCACTCTTAGAATTCAAAAACCACAAAATGGATTTCTTTCAAGTTTCTTGTATTCCAAGGTTCAGCCCAGAGGGATTTTTTTTTGTGTGTGTCTTAGAATAGGGTTTTGTAATGAAAAGCCTGACAGATCCTTTACTATACTGTCACTAGGTACAATGCTCTAATATATAGTGCAAGATTAACTTGTATTTTAATAAAGTATCTTGAAGAGAATAAAGGGAGCATTTTAAAAGTATTGGTTGAAATCTGTGTTAGTTTGGTTTGAAGCAGTGTTAAGAGAATACACCTCCTTTAGTTTCCCTGGTTCAGTCAAGAGCATAAGCAGCAAAACTGTGATGTAGAGAGCCTTTCAAATGGTTAAACATTTCAGTCCTCTGTTCCTTACAAAAGTTGATGCCTTTTGAAAACCTAGCTACTCTGTCAGCTTCTCAGAATGATAAAAATGTGCTGAATTTCTTTGTGTAACACATCCCTTCTTCCCAATTTCTTGCTAAAAGAAAAGGAATAATAAAGGGCATCGTGGTCTTTCTCTGTGTCCATTCCAAACCCTGGCAGTTGTTTGCTCCCTGCCTCTCAACACACGTGGCTCTGGAGTGTGGCCTTTCCCAGGCAGGGGCACTGCTGACACAGCAGCCTTGGCTCCCATTGCCACAGGAGCAATTCCCAGCCTGCAAAACTATGGGGGTTCATTAGCTCAGATTCTGCTTTCATTTGTTTTTCCCTGCAGATGTGTGTGCTGGTAGCTTTTAATGTGTGTTAGATTACTGAAGGAGTTAAAATTGTCCAATTTTTAAAAACTTGTTTATATAGATGCATTATGCAGGTTCTAGTTGTATGCACTGGCACACTCAGATGGATGCATATATAAATATATGTATATTTATTTATGTAAATTTGCCTTATGCATCTCAAATATCTCGTACTGGCCATTGGCAAAGATAAGATGTAATCCATAGCAGGACTTTTGATATGATCCCATGTATTAAATCTTACAGGACATAAGGCTTGATAAGATGTGTGAGAACCCTGATTACTTAGGTAGGAAAGATGGGCAGGGCTGGGTTAGTACAGACTATAAACCTTTGTTCTTTGGAGCAAGCTCTAATTAAGGGGGTAATGAGCAACATCGTGGTGCTGCTAACAATCCATACTGACTGCTGGGAGGCTGTGGGATGGACTGCAACTGAGGAGGAGGTTCTAGACCATTGGCCTCATCTCAAAGGGCCATTTCTATTTCACGTGATGTACTCAAATACAAACTGCATGAACATGTCTGTGGAATAGCTTCATACAGAGTTACTGCAGCTTTGCCCAAAGCAGTCTTGTCCATACTCAGTGGAACAGAAGCTTGGGTGCAAAACACTGTACACCATGTCCTGAGTGTCACAGATGTGTCACAGCCATGGGCACCGAAGTGATTACACCTTCAGTGAATTCATCTTCAAATTCTTCTAGGTGCTGTAAAAAGCAGAGCCCGTTTTCCATGTTTCTGCTAGGATAGTTGTATACCATGGATGTCTGATCCCTGTTGCACATCCACATTGACTTTGAAAGTGGAAACTATAATATTATGTAATCTTGGCTTGAAGGCAAATATTAGCTAATTTAACCAGATATAATCTACCCCCAAATGTCTACACTACTCACCAGTGAAGCAGTGCTTTTAAAAGGTTTCTTAAAATAAGCACAAATTTAAAATTGTATGTTTAGCTCTTAGGGAAATAACCCTAGTACTTAACTGGAGCATTGGTTTCCCTGTGCCATGCGCTGCTGATTTACTGAAGCTGGACAAAGTAATTCCCATCAGCATTGATTGAGAATGTCCAGGTTTTGCCTTTCAATTAATTATGAAACAATCTGTTGTCAGCATTCCCAACAGATAGTGAGACTTTGCTATTCAGAGTTAATGTGGATGAATGTGGATGTAGTGAGGCACTGGAAAGAAAGGCTGTAATGAAATTCAGACTGAGCTGGACTGCAGAAAAAGGGCAGAGAGGAGAAGAGAAGAATGAGCACATTGAGATCCTGGACAAACAGAGAGGGGCTGATGAATTTTTCAGTTCCAGCAGGCAGGGTTCGAGGGGCTTGGCATGTGGAGTGGATAATGCAGCATCTCTCAGGGAGGGAAAGTCCATCTGGGCCCCAGAGATGAGCTGAGCTGGGCATGGCAGACTGAGAGCTGCTTTCCTGAGCTGTCACCAGGACACTGGGGTGTTCACATTCTACATCTGCAGGTGCTCGTCTGTGGTAAGGACATAGCAGCAGCAAAAACTTCCAAAGCTGGGAGTGTTCATGTAGCTCCATCCTCACCATCTCTGCCTTGTTAATGTTTGTAACTGCTCCTCCCTCAGAGTATGAAGGAATGTTTTAAGATTGCAGAACTGTGAAAAACCCACTGATGGCAGTTGCTGATCTGCTGAAATGTGTGAGAGCTGCACGGGGCTGTGTTTGCCGTGGGCGCTCCTGAACCCACCGCGTGCACGTGTCCCCGTGTGGGTGACACTGCTGTGGGGACACATCCAGTGTTCATCCAGCTGTCTGGAGGGATCCAGTTCCCCAAGGATGCAGGCAGGTGTCTGCTGGGATTTGCTAAATGCTTGAACCAGTTGGCTCCTTGACAGCCCGTGGAATGAGTCTGATCGGGTGCATCATTCGCTCATGCGAGGCGCTGGGACGAATCTTTGTGCCAGCAAAAAGCTCTTTGAAACCCCCCCCCAAAAAAAAACCCATCTAATACATGGCTATAGGAAATTTTGAATATTCAGCCTGTGACAAAGCACATGAGTTTGCTTTTCAGTAGTTTTCCCTCAGTAACTTTAGAAGTCATTTTTCGTCTGTATTTTGAATGCCGCAGGGCTGTGCCTGCTGAGAAATTAGCAGAAAGCCATGCAGTCCATCCATCATTGTTGGTGTGTTTGTTGTTTTTTTTCTTCCCACGTTGTATATTGAAACCCATAATTAAGACTAATCTTTTAAATGCCTTTGTAGAAAAAGAACACAGCAGGCATGGAGTGGACTTTTTTATTAAAATTAACAAAATAAGCAAAATTTGTACATAACATATAACTACTGAACATAGACTTAATAATTAAAAGGACTTCTGTAAGCCTGTTCTTACAGATACTGAGTAAATAAAATTGCTATTGCTGGCAGATCAGTATTTCTGTTCACAATAAAAACTTATAACTTAGGATAAACAGTTCTTCCATTATAGGCTATGGAATTCATTTGAATATGTCCAGCATGTTAACAGCAATAAAAAAAATAAAAAAATCACCAACAGCTGCCAAGAACTGTATATTTATAGCTATCTCAGGACAGAAGAAGTTCTCTTCTGCAGCAGAGGATGCTATTCAAACACTTAGGAGTCACTGTATATAGTGGCCAGGTTTTGGAAATTAGACACACCCTTTTAAAAGCATATGCATATTATCTGCTGTGCTGAATCTAACTAGTGACCTGTGCTGAATGAAGCAGAGCACATGCCAGTGCATTTTATAACCATGAAAATGATGCTATTTACGGCTACCAAAGGAATGATGCTATAAATAAGCATTGATTTGGGGTTTTTTAGCCTTTCCAATTCAGCATTTAACAATCCAGTTTTTCATAAGCAATAAAACGGCTTTGGGTTCTTATTGATATTCATCATTCCAGATTGTGTTTTAATATTCTGGAAGAATTAAAAAATATTTTTATCCCTCTTTTGTCTGGAGCTTTACTTAAAAATCAACTGGAGATTTTAATCTCCTTAAGAATACATGAATGTTCAAAAGAGGGAATGGGTGATTTCTCTCTTGGGTGGTACAAGTTGATTATCTTCCTGATTGCCATTTCTCCCTGTTAAATGGTTTTAGTGACTACCTAGGAGCTGGAATGTCCCAGATGTAGCTTCTTAGCAGATGATGAATGCCTTTTATAACATGCCCTTTGTAGGGGCTTAGACAGTCTGGAAGGATTCACAATAATACCTCAAGATTACTCTGAGCACACAAACACAATAGCACAGCAGCTGATGTTTATTCATCTTTCATGAGGCTCGTGTAGGCACAAAGAGCAAGGTTGTTTCCTGATTTTCTGGGGTCATTGGGCATCAAACATGTCCCAGACCTCTGAGCGTGTCACGTTAAGGCTGTGTGCAAAGATTGTATTTTTAACTGATGCTGTCTGCTGCTATTTTTCCTTTTTCTCTTTCACCATCTCTTTCTTTCTTTCTTCCCCTCTGCTATTCATCCTCCAGGATGATTCTAGTTTACAGTGAGCTTTATTTTTGGACAGGAAAGGTGATGTTGAGGTCAATGTGATGAGGACGGGGACACTTTCCTCTATCCCAGGTTGCTCCAAGCCCCATTCAGCCTGGCCTCAGACACTTCCAGGAATTGTGCAGTCACAGCTTCTCCAAGCAAACAGTTCCAGAGCCTCAGACCCTAACAGGGAAGAATTTCTTCCTAACATCAAATCTAGACCTTTCAGAGCCATTCCCCCTCGTCCTGTCACTACATGCCCTTGTCCAAAGTCCCTCTCCAGCTCTCTTGTAAGCCTGCCTGTTTTGAAATTTGCCTGGAAGGGTGAGGAGAAGAAAGAATAGGGCCAATAATTGCAGATCTATTAACTAAATTACTAAAATTAAACACATTGTTATCACTATGACTGGGCTGGGCCATTGTGCATAGTGATTTTGGAGATGAAGCCTCACGAATGATTTTGGAGCTCTGTGGAGACCCTCAGGGCTCATTGCTATAGTCTGGGAATTGGGAACAGATGGATTAGAAACAGATCCAGCTGTGAGGACATCTCACCACCTTTTTCTACACCATTTACAGTGGGGGACCCTTGCTTTTACTGAGATAAAGCTTTGGAGTTAGTGAAGTTACTATTATTACTGCTTTTTCTTGCCATCTCTTGCTAAGAATAAATAGGTGAAATGGAACTTTTTGCTTAAATGTCTCTTTTATCTTCCTGGGGTGAAAATCTGCCATGGTGTTCCCTTGTTCTCGGTGTTGTCTGGGAAGCTTTTCCTTTCTTCTCTATTCTTGATATTTTCTCTTCTAAAAGAAACCCCAGCAAAATGCAAGCAAACAAAAAAGAAGGCATCTCAGAACCTGACCTCCTTCCCCTCCCAATATATTGAAAGGCTTTAATGAAAATGACTTTTGGCAGCTGTGTTTGAGTGACCAATGTGGGATGGGATGTGACATGGGAGCATAAACAAAATGTATAAATGTATGCAGGATGCAATACTACAGCTGAAATAAAAGATTCAGATGCCTCTTCTTTTTGACACATTGCATTGTAAGGTCACAGACTGAGCTGAAGATGCAACTGGAGGAATGGAAATGTCTGGGTTGATGTAAACTGGTTTTAACCTCAGTATTTCGAGATAAATAGCGTTGACTTGGAGAAGGCACATTCTCACTTTGCATTCAACCTTTCTGCTTCCTGTAAAACATTTTAAATCTTAGGGGCCTGAGTCAGCCACAAATTAGGGAATAATGGGGATATCAGTAAGGTTGTTTCATGGCTCTTAAAATTAAAGGAATTCTTAGTGAGCTACCAGCAGCTTGCTTCTTTTTTTTTCCCTTGCCAATTCTTCAATGTCTTCGCTTTAAAATTCTTCAATGGAGATTGGCGTGCTAAGATCAAAATCAGTGCTGTGTAAAAAACCAAGTTTTTACAATTCAGTCCTTTTTTTTTCTTGTACCTGGTAAGAAAAGATGTCATTAGGAGGACTGGCGATTTTCACCTCAAATGAAATGTCAGATCTAATATTCCCTATGAGTCTCTGTGTCTTTGTTAAGGTCTCATTATCTTGTGAACATGTGGACCAAGTCCAAAAGAATTATATCTTTAATATTTGTCTATCAGTCTCGTGTCCTTTTTGCTTCTAACAGAGCTGAGACAGGGAGGGTTTGTTAGTGCAGGGATTACTTCATTAGTTTGATTTGGCATGTCTTGGATTCACAGTGCTTTCAAGAGACATCACGAAATAAATTCAAAATGTGTTATGAGGATGCCCACAGAGCAAATAACATGGGCAAATTACCTCACTGCTAAAGGGAAAATAAAAATCACATATCTACTGCAGACAATATGACAAAATAGAGCAGCATGCAAGGGGGAAATCTCCTGTAAATACTGCACATTCATATTCATGTGTTTTACATTAAAGCAGTAGAATCCTTATAAAACTGCACTTATTAAAATAAAACATTTCTAAGAAACAAAACAAATAGCTAAGTGCTGGGGAAGCAAAGTGAAGCTTTTAACGTACTGTTTCCTAAAAAAAATAATCTTCTTATGTAACTTAGAGTGGCTTTTAATTATCTACAGAGCTCCAGGAAGCAGAGCAGTGGTGAACTTGGGAATGTGTGGCACCGTTTAGGTTTTAAGTGTTATTCATTTTGCAGCCACAGTGGTTTTAAGGGAGACAGCACCTTTGTGAATTTTACTGCAAGGAATTAATTTGGGAATTCTCCTGTGCACTGTTAGCTATTTTGGAAATACATCCCTATGGATTAGCACAGGGTGTTGGCTTGGATAGAGCAGCCTCTAAAATCAGTTGTTTTAAATAACATTTATATGTGTGTGTGTGTATGTGCATTTTGAAAGGAACTGATGAAATCATCATTTCTGGAAGGATGGATTTGGGTATCCATGGCTTGGAGAAACTGACAGTGAATTTGGAGTTTGAGAAATGCTATCCTGCAATGAAAAGATTGTAATATTTTATTATGGGCCTGACAAATTCAGAGCATAATGATGTTTATAGAGATGTTGCTGTTGACTTCAGCAACAGCAAGATTAGGTCTTCACAAGTTTCTGTGGGAATAATCTCTGTGGATAGCTCATTTACAAACATGAGTGGATCATTTAGACTCATGGGACATGTTTATTATTCACATATAAGTAATTAATATTTAAGCATAGGGGAGTTTATTCCTCTTATTTATCTGTCTTATAGGAACTGACCTTTTTCCCCATCCAAAAGACTCCTTTCCCCCCTGTCCTGGCAAAGGTGGCACACGTGGTACAGTGGGCTAGAGGGGCTCATATGGCAAAGGGAAGGGGTTTTGACAGAATGCAACTTGCAGACTTCATTTAGACCAATTATGCACGTTAGTTCCTGCCTAAAGAGTTTCATTTGATGAGTTTTCATGCAAGTTAGATACAGCCCTTAATTATACATGAGAAAACATGGCTAAACACATTCCTTTGGTTATTTTATCATTCAAATAAACTCCAGATCAAAGCAGGACACAATCATCTATAGCAAGGTTACCTCCTCATATTGCAGGCACTGAGCATTCGTGTATCAGAAAGCATTTATTTAAATATTCAATTAAAAGCAAGCATCATTGTACTGTAAATAACGTTTAAATTGACAGAAAATAGAAAGTGTTCAACTACATGCAGATTACGAAGGATGGTTTTAGGGGCAGAAATTTCATTTGGGGCCTTGCTTTTTGGGAAGGAGAATTTTTATACATATCTTCTAAGTGACAGAATCTCAGGAGGAAGAACATCAGGCACCCCAACTGCTGGTGTTTTTGCAAAGCTCTCCAAAGACTTGAATTCTTCAAATTAAGACATTAAAATCCCACACTCGTTAATATGGAGATTGGTTAAGTGTGAGCCTGCGTGTATACACGTACTGTAATTAGGGGTTTTGTTTGATCTTTATACATTTGATGAAAGCAGTGTGAGGAGAAGAGTCATCAAAAAAAAAAAAAAAAAAAATTTAAAAAAAAAGAAGAAAAAAACCACCACAGTTTTGCAGTGATTGTTCTCTGGTGGTGCTCACAGGGCTTTTTGGAAAGCCTTGCTGCAGTTGGGGGCAGTGATGGGTGTAGCTGAAATCTTAAAGGCACATGGGCTCCCTTCTGCCAGGCAATATTCCTGCTCAGATTCCCACTGGGATCCTTCCCTCTGCCCCCTTCTCACCAGGGATTTAGGAGGAGCCAGGAATTCCTCTGTAGCAGAGTCCCCAGTGTGGACATGAGGGGGTGTCTCTCATTTGCTTTTCTAGATCAAATATTCCTCAGAGAAAATTTGCTGGAATGGCTGAGGGCTTTGCTGTTCATGCTGGGAAGGGCTGTTCAGTGCTCTGGATTTTTTTACTCCTCTCTTCTGTGCTTTGGTTCTCTATAAAATCCTTCTCATAAGATAGCATTCTGCTTTTTCTGCCTTTGCATAAGGAGAGGAACGAAAAGTCAATGTTTACCCCAGCTCAGAATGTACCTGTGCCTCAACTCTGCCTCCACATGTGCTGAAAACTGGGGAGTTGCAAACCCTCACTTTGCAGGTGCAAGAAGAAATCTGCTAATGTTTTGACATTTTTGGCAATCCTTTAAATAGCCTCACACCTACATGGCCCAGAACTTCCTCCTGGATTAGTATGGCACACACTTTCTGCAGCTTTTTGTGCTTATTTTGGGGTTCCTCCACAAGTTGGTGTTACTGGATGTGGGAATACATCCAATAACCAGTCCAGGTGCAGGTGTGTGCACACTGAGGCTGAGGAGTGAAAATCCATCCCTTCTGCAGAATAAAGTCTTTAATTTCCTCCTTTCATTTACACATTTGAATGTAATACAAAATAGAATGTGACTTGGCACTTCTGGAAGCCAGTCCATACCACCCACTTTGCTTTTTGTTGCAGCGTGAGGGAAACACGAGCAAAATCAAATTACACGAGGTGCAGAAGAAGCTGCAATGTCCTGACACCCACATACCAGGAGAAAAAAAAAAATAGTCTAGATCTGTAATTTTGCTCTCCTAAAAATATGAAGAAAGAAAAACCACTCACCACCCTTCCTTCTGGTCTGTTTTGTGAGCTTATATTCAGTGTAGTTGGGAGAGAAATTCAGAAATTAATCTTTTGTCCTGTTTGGTGGCAAGGTCCCATTGACATAAGTGGTGTCAAAGAGTCACCCTGGATTTAGGTCACCCACATTTCCACAAGTGCTTTGTGATTAGAATGTGCCTTCTTGCCCCATACTCACAGATTTCTCTGTGCAGATGTTCTGTTGTCATTTCTGCTGGCACATCTTTTGTTCTGTACCTCACAGTGGAATGGGAGCTACAATTTAATGTGAGTTACCTACAAATCACATACAGTGCCACTAAGTAGCTCGTTGCAGTACCTGGTGTGGATTTTCTCTCTCTGACCAACTGAATAATGTGTCTTCTCTGAAATTTTTTAAAAATAATAATAAATTAAAAATCTGATGCAATGGAATATAGTTAAGTTGGGAGGTGGCAAAATAGATTAGAGAAGCTGTCTCTCTATATTTATTTATTTATTTATTTATCCCTCCCTCTGTTTATTTATGTATATAAACTTCTGATGATAATTGGACACAATCAGTAAAAAGATGCCTGAGCATTTAAAATTTGGGTACAAATGCCCCTGAAGTGGGGAGACCCACTGGCAAACATGCAAATGCTGACCCTGGGCACAGAGCTCAGGGCTGTGCCAAGAGGATTGCTGTCCATGAATATACAGGAGGTGACTGTTCAGTGTACATGGCACTGCATGCATGGAAGGGCTGAATCCATTAAAACTGAAACAATCGTTACTTTAAAAAAGGCAGGTTGTTCTTCCATTAAAGCATACGGTGAGCTTGTAAATTCTGAAGAGCTGGGTGAAGGAATGGGCATTAATGTAATCAGATTTGTCATCTTGTCCCTGCTGCAGCACAGGAGAGTTACTGGAGCTGAAAGTGTTCCTGTCGTGGGTACAACTGGCTGTAAAACGGCTCCAGAGCCCCTGGTTCCCCCAGGATACCCCTGGGACATGGCCAGGGAGCTCCAGCTGTGGCTGCATCCCAAACCCAACCCCAAGGGCCAGAGCTGGGGATGCTGTGCTGGTGGGGGTTCAGGGATTTGGGGACTGCCCAGCACAAGGAGCTGCTGTGGGTGCTGTGCCTGTCCAGGTGCACAAAGGGGTGCAAGGCACTGCCTTTCTCATGGGTGTGATGTGAACTCATCCATAACACTCCAAAGTTCCAAGGGGTCTGTCTGAAGAGCAAGCTCAGCACCCCCAGGGCACAGTGTGGCCCTTTAGGATGTGCTAATAACACCAGTGTCCCTCCAGGACCATGCACCTGGCCAGGACTCAAGCTGACATCCAAGCCCTTGCAGCCCAGCTGAACATGCCGCTGCTGTGGTACAGCACTTCCACGTGTCCAGATGTTATCTGAGACTGCCAAAACGGTGCTGACAAAGGGAGAGAACAAAATGGAGATTTTCGAATCATTACCCCTCAAATCTGAAACAAATTTCATGGACCAAGGAAAAGGCTTCAGGGCATTTTCTGAGTTTCCAAGGCTAGCTGCAAAAAACCACAGTGTTAAGAACTCAAAAAAGGTCACAATAATATTTTATAATAGCGAGTGTTAGCCTAAATGCAAAGGTTGGAGCCAGTGCTCCCCATAAATAATAGACACAAACAGAAAAGAGGGGGATCCAAGAGGTCTGTGTTATTCCTGCTAACATGCAGCAGTATCATTTTACAGGAGAAAAATACATATAGAAATTACAGAAAATGTTGAATACTTTGCAAGCTGCTTTTGAGAAACTGAGTGTCTTTGTGTAAAGATGGGAATGACAGCTCATAGTACATTAAAGTGAATAGAGTTCCCAAGTCATTCAGCAATTGCAGAAATTCACTTAATCTCAGTTTTATACAGGGCAATTTTTTTCCCCACCAGAATGATTGTCTGAGTTTGTATGTCTGCTCTTTCTTTCTCTGCTTCCCTCCCCAGCTAAGGTGGGAACATGCAAGATTCTAGGAAATATTACAGTTAATTTCACTTGTTCTATTCAAATTTACCTGTTTTAAACAGATTTTGAAAACAATACAAGTAGACGAGTTATGAAAGGCTCATGTTCACCATTACTCAAAAAAAGGAAGAAGATGAAGACTGCCTCAGTTCCTCAGTTTGATTTTTAATAAGTCCCTGATAGAATCATAGAGTGTTTTGGGTTGGAAGGGACCTTAGATGATCTAGTCCAACCCCTTGCCATGGGCAGGGAGACCTTCCACTAGACCAGGATGCTCCTGGTCTTGAACATTTATTTCTGATTAAAGTGGCTGATAGAAACAGCATGGATAGGATGTGGTTAACTGTTAAATGAGTGTGCAAAAGATAGCAAGAGCCTGAAAAATCTTTTCCTTCTAGCTTTAGGACAAGGGTAGCTGCTGGGAAGAATGGACATTTTGTAGATTCTTCATTATTTTTTCAACCACAGCAAGAGATGTGGAACCTCATGAGCTGCTGTTATAGGCAGACACACTTTCTGCCTTTCGGATTTTGCTTAATCTTGAATGTAGAATCTTTGGCTGCCCTATTTGCATTTGCAGAAAGCCAGCTGGAATAAATTCAACTCCGTTACAATAAAAATTTGTAGGCAAGGCTCCTCTCCAGTAACATTCTTGCTACACTTCCCTAAATAAAACCGTGGCAATCCATAAAGCTGGCGAGGGGCTAAACCTGAGTGTAGGGTTTGATGTGTTAATGGCTTTAGATCAGGAGCTGACCTCTGTAATTACCCCTGCCCAGGTTTGTGTGGTTTGGGTGCCCAGGTGTGGGGTTTTGCCCACCACAGCCATTGGCAGGTTGCAGACACAGGAACAGGTGCAAGTACAAAGCACACGATGACTGATTTGTAGGATGCCCCTATAATTTCATGCATATTAAGCCAGTTATGCAGAACAGTTTCAGTACATTTGGAAGCACAGATCTTGCACATTCAGGTTGATCAGTGAAAATGAAGCTTGTAGCTGTTTGTGCTGATTAGCATTTGAATACCAACCTACCCAGTTTTGGGGCAGAAAGGGAACTACCCATGGCATTAGTCATAAAAGTAATTCTAGGTGGTTATTTATGGAACTCCACTATCAGTAAGTTATTTCAGAAACAATGTATTACTGTTTTAATGGTGAACGAAACCGCATTCACGTTCTGTTGCTCAGTTTTCAGTATCCTGCAGAATTCATTTGCCAATTGCTTTTAAACATCAGCAACTCTTATCCATTCCAACATCAGAGGGATTTGAAAGAGAGCTCCATGCAGAATTGATCTGATCCAGCGACATCAGGATTATGTTTTGAGTGAGGGTTTTTTTCAGGTGTAAGTAGACCAGAATGTTCCCAAATCGTAATTTTATTTTTTATTTTCTTTGCCAAGATCAAGGAGAGCTTGCCAGTTTTTACTGGGAGAATAAGAATTTTCAGAAAACTCCTGTAGATCTCCAAACTGTTCATAAATTTATTGACAGTTGGCAGCCCTGCTGTGTGTGCTATACTGTTATATATCTGCCTTCTTCACATCTGCTTTGTCAGGGTATGAGACAGTGAGGCAAAAGTAGCTTAAGGAGGCTTAGCAGTGTCTGTAAATAAAATGGGGAAAAAAGCTTTATTTTTTTTCCCTTCCTCAAAAGATTTTCCATTTTTTAACGTGAAAGGATTTTAATGAAATCCTTGGCTTTAAGAACAGCAAGTGCAAAACTAAAGGGTCTAGCTCTTGTGTTTCCTGTGAGTAATTCCCTCAGACAAGAGATGAGGGAATGGAAAAGAACATCCTCCAAATGCAAAAAGTCTCCATTACTTTTACTGCTGATTAAAATCTTAGTGCAGTATTAGTGCTCAGATCCCTCTGTTCACAGATGATGTTTAGTTTATAACAGCATCCTGGCTATTTTTTTACCTTGTTCCATGAAAAGGCTCCCAGTCACAGCATGGCAGCTCCAGGGTATCAATGCACTTCCAAATCTTTCATCCTGCAAGGAAACAGTCTGCTCTGGTTCTTCCCTTGCAGAGCCAAGCCCAGGGCTGCTCCTGGCACTGCTCACCTGTGATGCATCGCTCTGTGTTTTGTGCTGACCACGCTGTATAAATTGCACCCCTTCCTCCCAGTCCTGCAAAGTCAAATTTAACTGGGAAAATTGAAGTACAGTGTCTGGGGCTTAGTGAAGCACAGCAAATCCTTTCTATAAGCTACAGAGGTGACCTTTTAAACCACCTCCCACACCAAGCCTGCTACTTTTATTTTTGACAGTGAATATAAACCATAGGAAAGGCTAGTGAGAGGGCTGTAATACTTGTGCTCTGCTTGTGACTTCTAGAAGAAATTCAAGAGGACCTAGGAATCTCTCCTGTTTGTGATTTGACACAGTTAGAGGGACTTCAGTGCCATGACAAATGACAGTATTAACTCAACACCCTAATTCAGGTGAACAGAGCCATTGGCCAGATTTGATCCTTCCATAGGCAGTGGATAAGCACAGTGACAGAGCTGCTGAATCAGACAGTAGTTTAAACATCTACTTCATTTTAATTGAGCCTAAGAAGTATTTTTAGGGAATGTTTAAAGTACAAAGGAAAATTTTGTTTAAAAATAGATTTTTGACAATGTAAAATAGGTTAGTGCTTCCTTTGAGGCAAACAAACAACCCACTTAAGAATTAAAAATTTCCAAGTAAATGATTTGGAAATCCTTCCTTCTTGAAGCGTGATCAAAGTAAAGTCTTGACAGGTAGCATTTATCACAGGTAGTACCTTCTGCTCAGTAAGTACCTGATGAGGCAAAAAGAAAAATTAAAATGGGGGTTCATGGTTACATGAGTGTCTATTGTACTTAAAGCATAAAAATCCTCCCTTTAGGAAAAACTTCAGTTTTAACAGAAGCTACAGCTCTGTTTTGAAGCTATGGGTTTGTCATTACATAACGGGATTTTGGGATGGAAGAAGCAGGAATGGAGAAGAGAGGCTGGGTTGCTCTTTCCAGGCTGCCCTGCAGAACAGGATTGGCTGGGCACCCTGGTGCCTTTATCAGGATCCTGGTCCTTTGAAATGTTTCACATGGTGGAACTTCAGCCTTGCCATAATCCTATGCAAAGCACTTGAGTGCTTAATTTTCAGCCTGGAAATGGACCAAGTGAAGTGAATAAGGATTAGTTAGGGTCTGAGGAGAAAACTTCCAAAGGCATAGAGGACAGTTAGAGCATCTAATTCTTTTCAAAAGCCAGAGGAACTCAAGCACCTAGTACACATTCAGAGATTGTAAATCTTTGCATAAGGTAAAAAAGCATACATTGAAGTGATGTGCTGCATTAAGAAGCCCCTCTGTGACGAATTTCTCCTCCATCTCAATGTTCAGCCCCAATTTCCTTTCATTACTTGAATCCCTTCTCTCCTCGGTATAGCAGCTGACACCCCTCTCTCTATTCACTTTCTTCTTTCTCACTTTCCTCCAGGTTAGGCTTTGAACCTGTGTGTTGTGCTGTAGGTGATGAAATGATTATTTTTTCCCCAAAAAATAAGATCTTTAAAAGAGAAATTTTTGTATCCTTCTTTAACTTGATTTAGATGTCACGACATTCCCTATTCACAGAACAGTCCTTCCTCATTTGAATGGTTAAGAAGCAGAAACATTGACACTGATCAGGGAGATAACATGGTTACAGATCTTGATGGGAATGCAAAGAAGGGGTCCAGGTTGTGTTTTTAAATATTTCTGAATTGCCATCATGCCTAGAACTTTAAACTCTCTTTCCTTAAGAGCTCCAGTGCAGTAGCAAGAGATTTCAGATCTTGCTCGTAATGCACTCAGCCTGATACCTCTTGAGTGGGTAGAAGGTGCACAGTTAATTATTCCCCCCATGAAAAGTGTGTTTTCAAGAGCAGCCATGTCAAAATCTAGTGAGCTCTGCAAGTGGTTATGAAATATAGCTGCAGTGTGGAAGGCATCCAAATATATCCTATTTCAGCTTCTCAGATCCACCATTCTGGATTTATGGGCACTCTTTCTGTGCGTGAAGGACAGGATCTCAGAGCAAGGAATGCTGATTCTGTTTTCCTGGGGAGAAGTGATCCTTCTCTATATTTCACTGAGCAGCTGATTCTTAAAATAAATGGACTAAATGGGGGGAAGATTTATTAAGCCTATCTGACAACTCACAGCCCCACCCCAAACACAGTAAAAATATACAGCCTAGGCGAGCTCCAGCCTAATGGATCCAACTTAAAAGAATTTATTCAAAGAAATGTTTGGTTTCTTCTCCATATCCTGCACAGTAAATGGCCCTCAGTCAGCAGTATTCCCTGCAGTGCAGGTACAGAGCTGCCTGGTGCAGGGATCCCCTGGGACCCCACAGTGCAGAAGGCACACATTCCTAGGGTACCTATGCCTACAGCTGATGTCAAACCTTTGAAATATTTAGGAAGGTACCACTGCAAATTGCAAATAGGAGCATTACCGTGCAAGGCTTTTAGTATTTTTTGCTGGAGGCTGCAAGACTTTGTGAGGAAGGTGTTGAGGCTGTTGTCTGCACTCAAACACCCCAGCTTGCACTTGCAGTGAAAATGAAGCCTGTGAGCCAGCTGTTTTCTTTTGCAGATGTAGACACTTAACTACAAGCCACCTGATTGTCAGCAGTGGTGAGCAATCACAGCTCCCATTCATCTTTTTGAGAGCCTTGGTGCTTGCTGCTGTTGGAAGTAAGGCCACTTGTGCTCAGGTGTCTGACAGAAAGTGAGTTTGAAGTTGTTTTGCCTTGAACAGGAATTACAATGATTTGCCTTCTTCAGGATGACTGAGCCAGGCTAACACACTTTGCCTTGGCTCTGGAATCTGAGTTGTTCCTGGAAGACTTTGCAGGTGTTTCATAGGATTTGGCATTCTTTAGGAAATGATGCTGCTTTTCTCTTTGTCACATGTTTACTTTTCTCTTTGGCACGGATGCTCTGGTCAAATCTTGGCTGTTGTGTGAGCAGATGAAATGTCACCCTGGCTGTGTCCCTGTGGATGAGGTAAGGTGTTCAGTGTGTGCTGGTTCCTGGCTCTGGCACACCTCTGGAGCTGCTGTGGTTCCTGCTGTGTGCAGGCACCCAACCCTCTTGCTCTGGAGGTATCTGGGTCTTCCAGCTGGTGCCCTGGTGTTTAGTGATGAGTACCTGCAAAACAGATGATCTGGCATGGAGATGAGCCCAGTTCTTAGTGAAAAGCATCCACAGAGCTTTGGCTTTCTGAAGGAACTTCGAGGTCTGTGATACCAACATTTCATCTTCAGCCTTTTGTGAGCTCGGAAGCCTTCCAGGGCTGGATTGCAGTCCTTCATGTTTTCTGATAAGTGCAGATCAGACACTTCCCTCAGCTCACAGAAACCCTTCCTTATCTAGTTCAGACATCTGTACCTCATAGCAAAAGTTCCATTTTTAAGGGTTTTCTTTTCAATAAGAGACTTTACTAAAGCCATATTTTACAACCGTTTAGTGTAAAACCTTCTTTGAGTCAGATGAAGGACTGAGCACTGTGAATTCCTCAGGGAAATTCTGCATCAGATTATGGATAGATATATGTATTTTTAGGAAGTTGCTATTCCTGTTTATGATATAAATCATCAGCAACCTGGCTTGAAATCCAGTCAGTGAACTAATATTGACTGAAACCATGTATGGAAGTGATGCCCCAGCTCAGGAACCCTTTGGCTGACCCAGGCTCTCAGAGATTTAAAGTGTTTAAAAGATTCCTTCCAACTTAATCTCTTCTGTGATTCCGTGGTTTTGGAACAACTTGCTTGCACAGGGGCCCACAGTCTGGTGGCTTTGGGTTTTTTGGTTCCTGATTGCTGGGTCTGCAAAGAAAGACACTTCTCTAACTGGAAACATTAGGTGTGGAGACTCAGGTGGAATTTGGGGTAATTCAGGCTCAAGTGCCTTCATTCTGCGTTTTTTCAGATATACGGTAGAAAAGTAAATTGGTGGTAACACGTGTAAAATAGTACAATTGCTTTTTAATTACTTGTCTAAATGGGAAACAATTATCAGGAGAGCAGGCAGGAGGCTGAACAAATGTTTAAATAGTAATTGACAAAAATTTTTGCTTTTGTCCAGTGCTTTTTCCAGAGCATTCTGTGTTCTTTGAGACGAGACTGCAGTTAGGAATGAACATCTCTCTTTCTGTGCAGCACACAGTAGTGGGATTTTCAGAGCCCAAAATCTGAGAGACACTGAGCCAGACCATTGAGACACTTTTCCAGATGAAAGATACTGAGAGGTACTTTCAATTATATAAAGCCTTGCCATTTGCCTGTTGAGATTTCCTCCTCTCCTACCCCTTTTCTCATCAGGCTGTAAAAGGTTGGTTGTTGTCTGTCTTTTGTACTTCACACCAGCAGTCTGCATTCACTAGGATGAAATCATCCACGTATTTCAGACACAAGTAATTTATTGTGACCTTTAGCAATCTGAACGCACCTAATTACCTTGTTCCAGTTTGCTGAGCTTCCCTTGCATCTCTCTGGCCTGGTACCTTCCTTCCCCCAATTTTCGAAATCCCAGGCAAGTGACCTGGGTGGAAGTTAGCAGTGCTGAGATACAGAATTCCCACCACAGCAAAGTGCTGACATGTGCAAGGATGTGTAAATAAGCTGAACGTTGAGAGTGTTTGAGGAACAACCATAATGCAAAAAAAAAATACCCGTCTGGTTGAGGCTATCAAAGGGCTTGGCCTCAGATTTGCTGAGAGTAAAGAAGATTCCCACTTACTTGAGCAGACTGTGGAGCAGCCATAGGCTTTTCAGTGGGTTTTTTTAGACTCACTAGACCAACAACACAAAGTGAGAGAAGAAAGTCTAAAAGAGAAAGTATTAGAACAGAAGGAAATGAAATGCAGCTAAAGAAAATTGATTCTGTTTCATCAAATACTTTTTGAAGTTATGAAGTTGCGGTATTTATCTCAGAAGTACTTATTTTCTGCATGGATTTCAGAGCTATAAAAATATACATTCTCCTTTGTCAACATTTTTTCCTAAAAAAAGCTCCGTTTAGATAGCTGGACATGCACTAATCCCTTTTCATTCTACAAAATGAAGGAATGAGAAGGAGAGAAAGTAAAATTATTTGAGTCCTTATGAACTCAAACAATTTGTTTAAATGTACTTTATGCCAAATTTGCATTCTGAGCTGGGAAGCTTTTGGAATGATTCATAGGGACTTCAGAAGCCCAAGCATTCAAGCAGCACAAAGGACAAGAAATGTGAAAAATCATGTCTGGTTGCAGGGTTTGGTACAGTTCCTTCTGTAATTCTCACTTGGATTGCCCTTTGTATAAAGGGTTGTAGCCTGAGCAGGGTTAGAAACTTGGGTTGCTCGGGGCTGAGCTTTGCCTTGGACAAACAGGGACATGAGGGGACATTCCAGTCCAGAATTGTGCCTGTCCCTGGGCTTCTGCCTCTCCCTCTCATGCTGGCATTTCCCATATGCTGTAGCAAAGAGTTCATTGCCACAAGATGTCACTGACACTAAGAATTTAGTGAGCATCTTCGACAGGAAATATGGCATTGAAGTGGCTGTGAAGCATTCACAGCTTCCAGATACCACACTTGGTAAATAAAAGACAGCTTGAAACTGCTTGGAACTGAGCTGATCTGCAGTTCTTAGGGTCAGGATGAATTCCCCACTGTTTTCCCCCTGTGTTCCTCTGCCCCAGGTAGGGAGCAGCGTGCTATGAGAGATTCCTGCCAGGTTTGATCTCATGCAGCAACTCCCAACATCCCATTCCCAGTTCAGTTTAGTCAACAACTGGTTTTTGCCAGATCCTCAGTCTGTTAGATGGAAGTGACAATAATTACTTGTTTCCAGGCATGGTGAAATGTTTAATTGCCTGAAATTGTAGTCTTGAGATGAAAATACTTGGAAACAAAAGCGTTATTGCGGTACTGAATTTCTGTTAAAACAGCTTTCCCCATCATTAATATTTCCACCATATTCTGGAAAGAAATTAATGTGAAACACAACAGAAATGACAAATAATGCCAAACATTCTAAATAGTGGATCTGTGCTGTGTTCAGTGTTAGATTTGTGGTGAGTCATAGTGGAAAATAAGGCAGTAGCTGCTCTAGTTGGAGCACAGCAGATTTAGGGAGGGGTAAATGTCCCAGCCTCCTGTGCTGAGGGTCCCCATTGCCTCTGGCTAAACCTTCCCAGCTGCTGGTGTGGGTTAGTGGAGATGTTACCGACGTGTTTTTAAACTGTTTGCCAATCAGCAGGATTTTGGAATTTCGCTCCCAGAAAAGGAATGGAAATATCTTGTGTGACTGCACATCTGAAAAATTTCAACTGGAAATGTTTAAATATTCCCTCTGTAAGATTTTATTTTAATGAAGTCAGAATGTTTTGTGGCAGCTTTGTCACATGTTTATTCTTCAGGTTCTTTCAGAATTTTTCAAGCCAGCTTTACCTGTTGTGGTTGTTTGTAGCTGAATCTCATCTGTAACATGTTGCGATAGCAGCCATTGGAAGGTTAATGGGGAACTCTGTGTGGCACTTGCAGCAAGTTACAGCTTTTGGATTGGAATTTGGGATGTGTCAGAAGAGAGCCTTCCCTATGAGCTGAATTTCACAGAAGAAACTCTAACACTTTCAAATGTGTCTGCTAAGTAAAAGAGTAGTGAGTCCAAAACATAAGATAGGATCAGGCGCAGCTTGATGAAACATTCCCCAGCATCCAGAGTGCTGGGGCAACATTCCTGCCTGCAGGGTTCTTCCTCTCAGAGGCACTGCCAGGACTCTTGTATGGTCTTCACAGACACTTCTCCTCTGGAGCCAAACCTTCAGCACACCCTGGGTTTATCCAGGTGCGCTGGGTCAGGTGAAACGTGCAGAATCCCATTGAAGATGCAGCCAGGTCTCCCTGTGATTGCTAGCTAGCCTCTGTTGAGAAATGTCCCTAATTCCCATAGTAGTGTGCCTATTTCATGGTACTTTAAAGAGAGGACTCTGGGGTGGCTGGCCACATAAGCAGCTTTCACATAAACACTTCAGTTCTGCTCCACCGCAAATGGCTTAGGTGCTGATAATGCCTGAACACGGCACACAGCTCAGTGTTTGTGGGGTACAATTAAACTGTCTCAGGCACGTTAGACCCACCTGGTGTGCACATCCCATACAGGTGCCTTTCCAAAGAGCTCCTCCATCATCTCCTGGGGCTTTGTCCTCTCTATTTAACCATCTGTTTAGGTAGAAACACAACCACACACCACGGGCAAAGCGCTCAGGGCGTTTATTTAAGCTCTGCTTTTTTGTAAGGTGTGTGTGCACGAATTTGCAGTTGGAAATCACTGTGTGCAAATGGCACTCTGATGCCCAGAACAGTTGTTCTGGCACAAACACGCTGAGCCTACGTGAGCATCTGTCATTAATTTTATACATCAGTCAAATTCTTGCTTGGTTGTTTGACCTTTGTAAGATGGAGTGCGTGAAGATTTAATGCAGAGGGCTGAGGCTTGAACAGATTTTGCTTAAAAGACATTTTATACAAGTTTCTTACTCCTTTCTCTAGGGCTAAGTCAAGTGGCATTTGTTCCAAACTCCAGTTGCAGATGTTCTGTGGACTTGGTAAGGGGGTACCTCAGGAGGCAGCTGTACTGTGAGGTCTCACTCTTTGCTTCCCTTGTGCCAATCACAGGTTGGTCTGAGCCTCTTGGACATTGCAGAATACACAATTGTCATTGGGTGATAATGAGACATGGGTTTAGCAGATGTTTTGTGTCACTTATAGTGTTCTTTTGAACCAACCTGGTCCTGTCTGTTGATTGTGAAATGAACATTTCTCCTAAAATGTTGTGCTTCCTTCCCTGTGATCCCAGCCAGCTGATAAGTACAGCAGAGCTCCATCCTGAGGAGGTTGGCTGAGCAGGTGATCTCCTTCAGACCTTGTGCTCCTTCTTTCTCAAGCTCGTGGTGAGCAGAGGGTTCAGGGGCTTGGTGGCTCAATACCAAATTCCCCACAGTGGGATTCCCACGGGAGGCGTGGTTTTGGTGTCCCCTTTTACAAGTGCACCTTTGACACCTTTGGTAGCCCAATGATTTTTCTTGCCAGATGTTCTTGGGACCTGAAAATTAGGAAGGGAAGAAGGGAATGAAAGCAGAGCATTCTCCAAGGCTTGGAGAGGGTTTTGCTTAAGGCAGAGCTGCAGCACAGCTACAGGGCTTGAGCTGTCAGTCAGCTGGCACAGGGGGACAGGACATTTTTGCTGGAGAGCCTGCTGCCCGTGGTTTATTCCCAATATCCTGTGTGTGCTGTAGGGCACAGCTCACAGGCACTGCCAGAGCTTCTCCTCAGCCAGATTTCCCCGAAGCAGATGGGTTGTGAAGGGTACATGTGTTAAGGTATTGGCAGAGGGGAGTTAACCAAGCTGTGACAGGTTGTGGCTGAATGTTGTTGCTGAGAGAGGTCCCCTAGTATAGTGTACGTGGTTCAGAGTTTTACATTCATATGAAATCATGGCGTGGATTTTTTTGCATGTTAATAAGTGCAAAGAGTCAGATGTACACCAAAACTTGCTTTATTATGGGGAAAAAAGGCATGGGCGTTAGTGAGAGTGGGATGCTGCTGTTCCACAAGCATGAATGGAGTCTGAGGAATGTTTCAGGGTAAGTTCTTTGATTCATTCATGCTTCTCTGTGAATGAACCACCGAGCATCTCTCTGCATCTCTCCTGCAAGACCTCAGGTAGACTTGGAGTTGGTGCAGCCACTTTCCTACCAGCCTGATTTGACATTAGGAAATTTTGAGGCAGGTTTGTGTGACTGTGTAGTGTGGTGGTTGGTAAGTGGCCATGCCAGGATTTAACCAGCAGAGCTACCTAGAGTAGGGACATTTGCAGAATAAAATGATTAAGAAGGCTAAAATAAGTGACATTCAATTCTTTTATTATGGGTATTGCTTACAATATAAATCTGCCTTGAGAGAGTGGTTGGTCTCTTTGAGAATTTGGTTTCTTCTTTGGCTTTTTATTCTTGATAGAATTAAGCTGGAAGACTGGAAGACTTCATCCAAAACATGAGTTTGGCTTTATTATGAAATGCAGCTTTTCAGCTATTTAATGTGTTGTAGCCAGATTCTCTCATACAGGCGCCAATATAAGCATAAAATAGTTCAGCAGTAATAACAAATTGGAGGAAGTGATTGATAGTCCCTTGTCAAAATAAATTTCATATCATACATTTTCTGCCCAGGGAAGCTGGGAGGGGGGCAGGGTATTATTCTGTTTCATTTTATTGTTTTCCTGTTGCTGTTGGCAAATGCCTCACCTACTGCCTGCTTCTGCTATATTAGGTTGCAGAGCGAGAAAAATAAATAGTGAATCTTTAAAAAACCCAATCTTTTATTAATAGGGAAGGGATTAAAAACAAGCAAAAATCCATATTTTCATTAAATGTTTCATGAAGTGTCCTTGTTTTGTGGAAGCATTTTTAAAATACTTGTCAGAGAACCAGGTTCTTGCAGACTGAACCACTCCTGCTAAACACCGAAATATTCAAACACAGGGGGAAGAGCAGTTGTAAAATCACCCCATGAGTGCATTTCTTGAGGCGGTTCAAAAGCGTTCTTTCAAAATGTAGAGAGGATTAATTCTGTTTGCTGTGAGACAGGGCTGTGTCCTCAGGCTGGTGACCAGCCACAGGTGCCACCACCACAGGGGGATGTGGAGGTGGCAAAACCTTCCCCAGCTGGTACCCGGCGGGGCTGGCGCTCTGCAGCACTGGCACAAATCTCACTGGGAGCAAGGAGATTCTCCACGAGGAAAAACAATGTACCTAGAGCAAGCAAACAGGGCTGGAACTGCTTCAGAAGCAGCTTTTGGAACTCTCCCTTTGCTGGGAAATACAGCGGGAGCATCCGCTCCGTCGCGGCGCGTCCCTGCAAGGATTTACCACCCAGCTTCTCAGTTCTTTAAAGACAAGATTAATGAGCACTTTATCCAGCGCATATGAGCTGCCTATCAAGAATATTTTCAACAGTGCACCAGTGATACACTGCAGATAGTGCTGACAGAAGCTAAAGTGAAATGTCATACTTTGAGATCTGACGCCGTGTGCAGTTGGAAGAGGGCCTGTACTGCCTTCAGAGACTGACAGCTAAATCCTTCATTCTTTCAGCTTCCAACATATGGCATGAAGTAGGGTGTGAAAGATAAATTTCTTTGGATAGGTGCAGAAAATATGTGCAACATTTTTACTGGTTGGCTGCATAGAAAGATCAAAACAGACGTGTTTTCCGAGAGCAGGAATTTCAGGCTTTGAAATCTTACCTCCAGATTGGCCATGTTAATGATGGGTACCTGCCTGGAGGAATTAATGGAATTCTCCACAAGCCTGGCAGAGACTGCTTGAGAGAAAATGGGTCAGTGAGGCCACGAGGGTTCCCTGTCTGCCCTCAGCTGCCTTGTGCCGTATTTACTGTTAAAGCAGAGTTGGGAGAAAGTTCCAAATATGACTCAACTTTTCCTTACATCACTGAAAGGTGTCCATGAAGCCATGCTGTCTGTCTGAGTGAGCATCCCCTGTATAGCTGTGTGAGCCTTTCATAGATTCCAAGTTATTTCAGGATGTTGGGATGGAATTGACTATGACTAGTCTTCATCCTTTATTACCCTGACACAACCCTGTCAGAAATTTGGTATATGCTTAATATTATGCTGCTTAAAGATTTCATCTTTACAGCTGAAGCAAATTGCTTCACATAGGTGGGTATTTTAGCCAGATAGAAGATAAAATATTAATCTCGATTAACTCAAAGTAAACAGATGTTCTCTGATGCCAATATTGCTAAAAACTATATTCATAACTGTATATTTTAGGATCAATGCAATTTATTCTCTCAGGAGATCTGTGCTATTGTAAGTTTAGAGGCAAAGTAACCAGGCAGACATGGAAACCAGTCCATAAATATGCAATGAGAATCTAGAGAACATGAAAATGTAGAATTTAGGAATGGGGGAAAAAAAGCACTTTTATATTGTCGTTTTATAAGAACTAAGGGGGGAAAAAAGACATACTGATAAAATATGTCCTCTTTTTCAAGCCTCTTCTCTTACCCATCTCTCCCTGCCCATCTGCAGTCTGTTCTCTTAATTTTGTGCTCAGTAGGACAGGACTGACCTTTTGCTTTACCTTGGAGCCATCCCCCAGGTAACAGCTCCCCTCACTGTGCACTCTGAGAGTGGGACAAAGGATATTGTTTGTTTCTGGCACAGAGTTTAAGGAAAATTCTCTGACAAAGAAAGTCAAGTCTTTATTTTAACTCCTCAAATTGTTAGCCAGAACAAGTTAAATATGTAATGTTCCCTTTTTACCTGCAGATTGGTGACAGAAGCACCCAGTGGGAAAATTCCCAATAGGAAATGCAAATGTGAAAGGCCTCATTTCAGTGAGTGTGGAAATCGGATGCCTCTGGAAGTAGCATTGCTGTTTAAAATGTCATATTCTGAAAATATGGCCAGAAGATTCTGCATTTCACAGAATACTGGAAAATGGTTGTATTTATACCTACACTTTGCATGTGCTCATTGCAATACTTACGTGAGGTGTTTGGATTTCGATGTGAAATGTGTTCATCTGGGACACACTTTGGCCTGCTCAGTCTTTTCCCTGTTAACTGACTGCCTGTTCCATGCTTCCACAAAGGTTATTCAGGTTGCAGGCAGAGGAGCACGTGGTGCAGCCGAAGAAATTAGAGGAATAACAGAACATGGAGAAGCTCAGATTCAGAAAATGTATAGAGCATTCAAAACCTGATGTCCTCCTGCACTAATACATATTTTAATGACAACAATTTTAATGACAACAGATCTGGCCCCCATGTTAATAGTTATGCCATGGATAGTGATAAGGTTGGAAAGAGGCAGGAAGTTAACTTGCTTTCATTGCACCTTGAAGATTCATTCTGCTTTTCTTCTGGGCTCACACATTTCCAGCAATTGAGGGAAGAGTTTGAATGGTGAATATTCCATCTACCTGTTTACATTTTAAAATAATCTTCAGATTTATTAAGGTGGCATCTCTGTAGGATGAAATCTAATTCATAGGCTAACAGTAATAGTAATAGTTTATACACAGAGATTGTTTCTAACACGAGCAATCCTTGAGCTTTCCCCAAATGTTTTTCTCCTTGGTCTTGTAGCACTGCTTGTACAAAAAGATAGATGATCTATCAACAGAGAGACTGCTTTAAATTGCCAGATTTAGGGACAAATGTGTGCTTTCCTCTGTGAGAGCAGCTTTGCCCTGGGGCCATGGATGGATCATAGGGATCACAGCCTGTGCTTTAGGCAAGCATCCATTCTCCCAGGTGTGGACACAGGACTGACCCAAGAAGTGCAGCCTCTGCAGGGATTTTTGGAACCCCAGACCTGTAACTCTGCTCCTGGAGGGAGGCAGAGAATGGAGATGGTACAGTTTACTGGAATGTAAATTGGGAGACATGTCAGTGAAACCTGTGAATGTGCTATTATTTAAAACACGACTGAAATTAGACTCCAGCTGCATTTATGGATACGTGCCCTGGCTATTTGCTGGAATAACCCAAAGGCACAGGCACCTTTGAGTGAATTCCTCTTTTTATTCCTCCTTTTTGCTTAAAACCCATCTCATTTATGTATAGTTGATTCATGTTATTTCTGTGCTTAGCTCATTACGAGCAAATGAAACTGCCTGCAAAGTTGCCAGTGAGTTCCAGCCGAGCTGGCCACCTGCCCATGGGAGCCAGCTGTAGTTCCACCTTGGCAGCCACCATCAAAGGGGACTAGCCCAGCACCAGCTCTCAGCCCCTGCTGATCCAGCCTGGCTCCCACTGGGAGATAAAGTAGGAAAATGTTTTATCCCTGTACCAATTTTTGCAACCTGATCCCTGCCTTAATGTTTAGTCAACAAATCAGGTGTAAGCCACATTAACATCCTATGTCCGCTTTTTACCTGTGATAAAACCTTCCTATCTTCCAGCCCACATCCCATCTGTTTGGAAATGCTTTAACACAGAGCTTTCTGCTTGTGGAAAAACAAACAAACAAACAAACAGAGGCAGCCCCATAGTGTTTCTTAAAAATCTTTTATGATGTGCTTATGCCTTACTCTGGGATACAGTCTCATTTTGGTTCTTTTTTAAATCATGGTCAGGAGAAGGAGTAGAAAATCAATATTGCATAAAAGTGAATTACAGCCTGCTCCTGGAGTCCTGTAACAGTGATAAAATATGCCAGTATTTTTTGGGTGGTAGAAAGGGTGTGGTGGTGGCAAATCTGGAGTCACACATGCCGAGGGAGGTTTGTAAGCAGTCAGGGAGATGGGAATCTGGTAAAATTCTTCAGGCGTCTGTGGAGCAGCACCAGCTGAGCTCCATTCTCCTGGCCATGGCTCCAAGCATCTGGCAACCTGGAGAAGCTGGAGTGCTGCTCCAAAAGAGGATCAGATGATGTGCTTGCAAGGTTGTTACACTGCCTAGAAAGAGGGATAAGCAGCATTTCATTCACTTTTCTTGCTCAGCTGTAACTTCAAGAACTAATGTAACCAATAATTAAAAGTAGAATTTTCAAAAGATGCTAAGCCAATTAGACTCAAAATACAATGAGTCAAGGTGAGTTAGGCTTTTAATTCCCTTAGGGGCTAATTTCCAACAAAGTCTAAGAGATTATGTTAAGCCTATTAATGCAATATGAAATTATAAGTTTTATAAAAAAAATTATCTTGTGTAGCTATCAGTTTACTTCAATTCAGCAGTGCTGATTCTTTTCAATAAGGGGAAAAGATGAGCAAAAGAAAGGAACAGAAATTGTCTGTCTGCCAGACCTGTTTGGCAATAGAGAGGAGATTTAGTCGTTTTCCTTTGGAAGACAGAGGTTTTGTATGGAAGAAGTTTAGGCTGGCTGTTATGGCTCAAAGTAATTTGTAGTTTTTCAGTCCTGGGTTGCTTCAGGGCTTGAGAGCATCTCAGCCTACATGATATGGCCCCAGCATCTCTTTGTTGTACAGTATTCTGTGTTTTTAAAATGCATGGGTTTTTTTTATTTAAATACAGAAGTCTGAAATCTTCCCTCTGTATTTTTTCATAGCATGGAGAACTGCATTTGAGCATAATCACTTCTTATGTCGAAGCTTCAATTACATGATTTACTCTTCTAAAAATAAACATGCAAGTACCAACAATACTAAAAAGTGTTCTGCTTAATTCTAAAATTATTTCAGCTACCAAACAGATTAGTGTCTTCTTTCTTCAAATTTGGGAAATACTTTGCATAGAGCAGCTAAGAGTGGAGAATGTAATCTGTAATTTCATTCCTAAATTGTCTGATGTGTCCATGTGTATTTAAACATCCTGTGGCTTTAGTTTTAAAGTGACAGATAATTGTGCATTAATTAGAGGTACTAATGCATTTATTCCAACACGTGGGCTGCATATGAGATGCAGCAATTCTTGCATTGTTGTGGCTCTGGGTGTTGCATCTGTTTTGCAGATGCTGACGAGCTGAATTCCTCTTTGATAGGAAGCAGGGAGTGGAGCACAGGGTGTGATCTGCACTGCAGCATCCCTGCTGGCTCCTCGTCACTCTGGCAACCTGTTTGTGCAGCGTGGGTGCATACGGGAAGGTGAATTTGCTTTCCAAAATCTCCTTTAGAACTCTCCCTCAAAAAGGAGGGCTGGGGATTTAGGGGAAGCTGGTGATACTTCCCAAAGATCCCGTGGTTGGAAATGAGCTGTTTTGGTTCTGCAGGCTTCAGGGAGCCTGCTGCAGGTGCACAGCCTGGCTACCTGGAAGGGCTCTGTGCAAGCTCTTCACCTGGATGAAATTGCAGGATTGAGGGGTTTTGTTTGTATTTCTCTGTGATGAGAATTTAATGACTCTGGATATAGATTATATGAGAGGTGTAGACACCACCATCCTGAGTTGGCTGGCAAAACAGCTTCGTCAAGTGCTTTTGACTACTTCCCATTTTTGTCTTTTACTTTTTAACTTCTGTAGACATTCCGATTTTGCAGTTATTTATTCCAATGTACGCAGAACTCTTGAGTGGATTTGTGCTGCTGAAATTAAATAGGGAAACAAAACAACTGTGGGTAATTAGGCACATTTCATGTATCTGTGTATGCATCTTAAAACAACAGAAACTGTCTGTATTTGCACTGGAGCCTCGGATTTGATGGCATTCACTAAATCTGATTATAGGCTATGGGAATTTGCAAAAGTCCCTGAATGTTTATGTAGAGTTTGCTATTTTTCCCCACAGTACTTTGATGGATTTTGCAATTAATCTTCGGATTCATTTGATTGGAATTTAGAATTCTTGGGTTGCGTCTGTTGCTGGTTGTGTGGTGTGGGTTTACCCTACATCACTTAGTGTAGGGTGTTCTTTGCATACTACTGTACCTATGGTTTTGTTCTTACATACCAATAATGTTGCTCATACAAGTTTCAAATGAGAATGGAATCAAAGAAATGGAGCTTTCTTAAGTCCCAGAAGATTTTAAGTACTGCAGGCATTGTTGAGGTGCTGAAGATAACAAGAGAATAAAAAAATCCAATTAAAATAACATTTCTTTTCAGCCTCCCTTACCTGTTTTCTGTGAAATACGCAATCTTGTTAATTTTCTACTACATCATCAGGACCCATAAAATCTGAGTCACTTCAGTACTTGGCATGTCCTTTAGTACAGAGGAAGACTTTTTTTTTTGAGAAAAGTATTATGTTTGTATTTTCTCTCAGCACTCACTTTGTTACTCACTGCTGGCTGGTGCTGCTGACTCTAGGGCTACTTCTGGAAGGAGGAATTGCAGAAGAATAAAACATGCTCTGAGGCAGAAAAAGCCTGGAAATTCCTCTGGCTCCTGCTGGTCTGGAGATGCAGGACAGAGGTTGATGGAGGAGCTGGATCTCTCTCTGTCCTGGTTTGTTCTGCTCAGTTCTTCCCAAGTGCAGCACATTCCATGTCCTGGTGCCACTGGAGGGATCTGTGCCTTAGCTGGGCATCCTCGAGCCCCGAGGACTCCTCTCCAATCCCAGCTCTGCCTCCCACACGTGCATTTTCTTGTTCCACGTTTTTTGGATCTGGCAGATCCCTTTACTGATCTTTCACAAAGACCTGTCCTGTTGGTTCCTGGCAGGTAAAGTCTTTTCCCACTCCTTTACCTAACTCCAGTTGCATCCCTGCCTGTCAGGGAGCAGTGAGTGCTCAGGGGAGGTCACTGCCTGCTCTGGTGCCAAATTTGTGAGCATCACAGAACTTCAGAGCACAGACCCCTGACAGGCTGGCACAGAGAGCCAGCAGGGCTGCTCCCAGGGACTGCCTTTGCTGCTGGCACTGGTGACTCCCAGAATGACCTCCTGCATTTGAACACGGTGCAGAAAGGCGCTTGTGAGTGTCTGCAGCAGCACATGACAGACTGCACTTAGCAGGAGCAGCAGGCACTGAGTGGCCTTTGAGGCTGCAGAGGGATGCTCTGACACCTTCTCCATCAGCCACGGGAAGTTGCTTGGGAGGTGCTTTTGTATCTTTGCTGCAAGGGAGTGCAGGGAGCTGCAGAATAAAAAGTGGGTTTAATCAGACTTGCTTGGTGATAGCCTCTCACCTCACCCTCCAGATTGTATCTGCGCAGCGAGGAGCTAGTTAATTTTAATGACAAAAGTGGAGAATCTCCTTATTGAAATTTAAATTAGGTTAATGACTAGTGATATGGCTAAAGGGTATAATTTACAAAACACAAATCCCCAATGCAAAAGTGTGTGTTCAGTATCACACATGGAAATCCCTTAATTTTGATTTGACTGGTGTAAAGGCAAAAATCAAACGCAAAATCTTGTTAGCATTTCCAAGACTGAAAAGCAGCCCACTTGAGCATGTGTCTCCCTCTTCCAAAGGGGAGTCTGCCTCTGAGCAAGCTGAGCTCCTGCCTGAACACTTCCCCCCTCCTTTCCTCCCCAGGATAATACCTGGATTGTGAGAAGGGATCAACCTCCATTTCCAAAGGCACCTGGGGTCTGCTGCTCATAGCATGGTTTCATAGCTGAAACCAGATTTTTAAGGATGGAGCTGCCTTCAAATCACCTGATGAAGTTACCAGGTTTACAGCAAGTTTGAGTCACTGGGGGATGACCATCTGTCTCTGTGTGTTGTAATGGGAATGGAGCATCTCTGATACCATGGCCTTAGGGTTTTTTAACCCACGTTTCAGCAGGAACTGCTGAGATGCTGGTCTCTCGTGGCAGTCCAGCCCAGTGTGTTTGCACTGGGATTTTACAGCATTGCTTGGTACCAGGAGATACTGGAAAATGTGATATATCCTTGTTATGCTGGCAGTGTCCAGCTTAAATCACAGTGCAGGGTAGTTGTACTCTAGTACATCTTAGTGCAATTGATACACCCCAAAATTTTAGGAATGAGTGGAGCAGTGAAGGAGCAATGAATCACTGGCCTCAGCACCCCTTTCTCTTCTACTTGTGTCACCCACTGCACCCCAAATGTGTTTCTTGTCTGTCCTCACCTCCCAGCTGTGTGTGCATTCCCAGCCACACTTCTGTCAAGTAGACAGGAGTGAAATGAAGGATGTGGAGGCAAGGGAAAGAAGTCAGGGGACTCAGGGCTGTGTATGTGGGAATAGAGTGAGTAGGAGCTTCTCTGAGTGATGGAGTAACAGCATCACAGGACACAAGATTTTACAATGTTTTGGAGGAGTGTGTGAATTGCTCTCCTGTTGGCACTTGAAACAGCACAGAGCTGAGGGCTGTGTGTGTGCTGTCCTGGTCAGCTGGTGTGTGGGGCTGCTCAGCCTGGCAGCAGAACATTGCTCAGACAGGTACTAATGGGCACCACAGTACTGAAAGGAACATCAGTTTCCCATTAGAACCAAATGTTTCCTGTGTCTCTACAAGCTGTGGTGTGCATGAAATAAAAACCTCTGACGTTTATGAGATTCTTTACAGCATGGGAGCAAACATTTACTTTTAGTGTCTTAATTTCACATGGGCATTTTACTTGCCTGGTGCATTCAGTGCCATCCATGAAGAACAGGAATGACATTAAAGCGCTGCACTGAATTGCTGGTAATTTGTAGAACAGAACTCATTCTTTTCTTATCATTTCCCATTTTGTGAACATGACTTTGTGAATTGATTTGACTTCAGAGTGCACTTAGGAGATAGCATTGCATGCAGGCTCTTCCAAGTCATCGCAGAGTAGAGCCATGCTGCTTTCTATCCAGCAGAAGTCTGGAAAAAACGTTTTGAAACAAATTACCTAGGAGATGCTGCAGCTTAGATGAGTACAACAGCAAAAGTAAAGGCAGGTACTCTCAAATCTTCAGCAGATAATTGCTGTATAAATACATGGCATCACAGGAGGGAAAATTGGAGGTATTTCAGGAATAGAAATGGAAATTGGTCAGTTGAAGGGAGCAAAGACTGACTTACTCACCCATGCCCCTAGGAAAGTTTCAAAATGGATGAGAAAGAGTTGGTGTTACACGATGTCACACTTTTAATTGTAACCATCTGTACTAGGTAAATTTATGAAAGTTTTAAAGACAGTAGGTGAGTCAGTGGAGCAGTAGCTCAAATCAGAAAGTACAAATCAGAAAAAAAACAGCTAGAAAGTACAGGGTAGTTTTTTTAAAATGAGTTACACCACAAGATTTTGTTGGAAGTGGAGACTACTTGATTAAAAAATGCTTTCAAGTGCTGCTATCTCTTTCCTCCCTCACCTGTCCTGGTTTCAAGTCACAGATGAGTAGAGAGGGGGGTTTTGCAGGTATAAAAACACATAGCAGATAAGAGAGTAAGGACTCTGCATCTGTATGTTTGCAGCTACAGGTTTCCATGCTAGGATTACAGGGTGAGCACAGGATGTGTTTTGTATTTTAATCTTCTCTGGGTGTCAGGCTGTTCAGGGCATAGCCTGGATCTTGCATTGTACCTTGGGGTCTGCTACCAGCATCTAACAAGTCATGATAAACCATTAAATAATAAACAAAACACAGCATTTGTTGACCTGCTGCTCAGGTCTGTTTTGGAGCTCAGAGCACAAAATGCTGTTGAGAAAAGTCCCAGGTTTCCCTAGCAGCTGAGAGGCTGAAAGCTGGCTGCCTTTTTATCTATGGGAGTAATACAGGAGCAGTCCATGAGTGGAAGGGCACTGGAAATGGCAGTGGCAGCACTGGAGCAGCAGCATTCCGGCTCTCAGCACTCCATGCAATCAGCAGCTGCCCACTGAACATTTTTTGCTTTCACATTATATGAAGTGAAACAATTGAGAGAAGAGCACAGGCCTCAGAGAGAGGAGGTGGATGGCACATGGAGGATATTTCACACCAGTGCCTGCTGTGAGAGACACGGGAATAATTTGGGGAAGCAGCTTCTCTTTGGTGTCCAGCAAATATCTGTGTAATGTGGGCTCCACTCTCAGCCCTCCTGGCTGGGATTCCTCTTTCTTACCCAGGCTTGTGCAGTGCTGTTTAACCTGCTTTTCATTCTGTGTGCAAATGACCCTTTTGCAGCAATAATGACAGATCTCTCTCTCCCCGTGCTGTGGGAGTGCTGTGAAAACAAGCAAGGACAGCCTGCAAGACCAGCCTGACGAGTCACTTCCCATTTTTATGGAGGCTGAGGGATAGAAGTTCTGCGTCCTCAGCATGTTTCAATGCCTCCAGGGGATGTTATACAAAATCAGGTGAAATCCAGTCCTGGATGCTGATGATTTTTCCTGTTTTCCCTCTAAGGCACTCATCTGTATTGGCTGTTCCTTGTTGGATGCTGAGGGCATCCATTCCCAGGCTGCTGCCAGAGAGCCTGGGCGTGCAGCTCTGCATGTGCAAGGACAAAGCTCAGCTCTCCACTAAATTTGGATTAGAAAGACCTGGGAAGTGTGACCCTGTCAGATGTGACACTGAGGGGTACAATTCCTACTGCCATCACTTGTGAGTGAGCTGTGAGACTCCATCATGCACCAACACTTGTTAGCAGGGCTGAAAACTGGGTAAAATTGATGTTTTAGCTAAGTATGTTCCAACGTACTTCAAAATCTTCAGAATTAATCAGTGAGTTGTCAGAGAGCTTCAGAGTTATTACTTTTTAATAGCATTTTTTATTACTTGCTAATTATAAGGTGAAAAAGGTGTGAGGCACAGCTAGTATTATAATTCTTTAAGTAAATTGGAGCAGAAGGTCACAATAAATTGAAAAGTTATTAACTATGTACTTTGCTAAAGACATAATGCTTATCATTATAAAACACAGGAATACAGACACACTGGGTTTTTTTAATGTCCACAGATGGCACAAGCTAATTATTCTCATTTGTATAGCACCTTACACCTCTGTAGATTTTTTTCAGAATGTTGAAAAACAGATGATCACGTCTGTTTTTGTAGCTGTGTGAGAGTTTTTCATTAACAAGATCAGGCAGGACCATCTGTGTGTTCTAGTAAAAAGTTTACCACCAACAGTGAATTCAAAACTTTCAAACAATGGATGAATTCATAATTTGTCATGTGTAGATACAGAGCCTTGGCTGACAGCCCATGCAGCTTAGGCACAGGTTCCTGAATGCATTTCTTAGGGAGAAAATGCCAGTCATGTTCTGCTTTGCATTATTGACCAAAGGAGGTTTTTAGATTTGTGCATTTTATGTCAGTGCAGGCACCTCATCCAGCATTGTCATCAGAGAGGAGTGACCCCAAAGGATGCTGGTGGAGCATCTTTCCTTCCCCTCTGTACACAGAAATGTGGGAAGAGGCCAGGAAATCTAAGGGAAGGTTCAGAGGTGGGTTTTACATGGACTGTGTGATTTCTGCTCTCCCACAGAGCCCTGCAGGACAGGCAGGTCCACACCCACCCTGCACTGCCCAGTGAGATGAAACTGATGGAGCACATCGGTGTTGGATCCAGCTGATGATGGAATGCAGTAGAGGATGGAGCTGTCTGCTGTCTGTGGCTTTGAGTGTTGTCCTTTCACACTTGCCATGCAATTTCTCTCTGTCTCAGCCTTCTTACAGTGCCTGGCTGCCTCTCCCAGTTCCCTTCCCTTGGGGTCAGTGCTTGGAGGCAGCTCCATAACTGCATGCAGGGCTTTGTGCAATACAGATCCCAGCTGCTCTCCATTCCACACCAGGGCAGCTGCCCCCAAAATGTGGCAAATGCCTTAAAAACAAGGCACTAGTGAGGCAAACCCCTTGCACTCCTGGTGCAGAGTTGTTCTGCAAAAGGGATGGTTCCATGGGGCACAGCCAGGCTGGGGAGATGGAGCTCAGCACGGGAAGTTGTTTGGAAAGGACGAAAAACACTGAAAACAGATGGGGGCGGAGATGTCTGGGTATTTGAATTTTATTTTGTCACTTGCAATTTCTGTTGGACAGAGCCTGGAGCGTCAAATGGGTGCTTGACAAGTGCTCAGGAAAGCAGTGATTTCTAACCCTGAGCAGTATCAGCTTTCCCAGAGTCATCTCTGGCTCGTATGCCTCCCATGTGAAGTTGTCAGCGCTCGCTCCGAGGTTGTGAGGCTCGTTAGCTGTGGATGGATATCGCTCGTTAGAGGTAGAAATGCGTCTTGTCTTTCCAAGGGAAACGTTAACAATTCCACTCTGCAAATTAAGGGCTTCATTTAAGCCTCTTCCAACATTCCCATGAAAAATTGTGGCTCGTGCACGTGTCCTCAGCCAGTCCTGTTCTCACTGGAGTGCACCGATCAGAGAGGGCTCCATCTCGGAGTGTGGCTCTTTTAATGAGGCATTGCCTTTGTGTCTGACATAATTCATGTACTTGGCATTTTCAAAATTCAGTGCTTGGGCTAATTTCAGGTTTAGTTTTACCGAGAAACTTAAAACCTAGGCTAAAGTGGGGAGCTGCTGGTACCCCCACAGCCAGTGTGAGAAGCAGCATCTGATGCTGCTTGCAGTGCTTTGCAGTTTGTCACCTGTTTTTTCTTGGATGAACCATTAAACTTTTCCCAGTTTTGCAGAGAAGGAATGGTAATGCTTTTGTATCACAGAAAAGCTTTTCTGAGTTGTAATTAACGACTGACATGTTTGGGTGTTCGGGGAGGAAATCTCCCTTGAATTATTGCTTTGTGAGATTATTGTTTTTAGAATGGCATGTGAAAAATTTCTTCAAATATATTTCATCTTCTCTTGGTATCCTTCATCTTCCTTGTTCTTAAGTCCAAAATGTAATTATAAAATGTTCCCTTAGGAAATAAAAATTTTAAGTGGACTCTTTCAAGCCATACTTGAAATTTGGGGAAGGAGGGGTAGGGGCTGCAATTGTTGCTTCTTTTATTTCTTGATTTATGCTGCAGTGCTATTAAGCAGCTGCAGTTACAGACACCAGAGAAGTAGGAGCTGTAAAAAATAAACATTTTAAATATAGTAGATTGTAATACATTTTGCTACTCCAGCACGCAACCTCAAAACAAGGATGAAATTATTCATTTCTTGGCTAGCACATGCTTCTGTTTTAAAAAATAAAACCTCTAAAAATAGTAACCAAAACATTTAGGTGCATTATTCTCCGAGCATGGAGGATACAAGATCTCATTTTCAGATTCTGCCATATTTGAAATAAACAACCAACAAAACTTCAGGATATAATAATGCTTCCTGTAGCTTGGGATTTTTAGATCCAGATACAAAAGGTGCTTTGCTACACATTTTTTGTCTTGCCCCGTGTCTGCATTTTTAATGATAGGTATGCTCCCAGCTAGCACTCAGCTTCCTGCTTTCTCATTAAAAGCAAACACCAAGGACAGACCAAGAGTTATGGTGAGAAGACGTGTCACAGGAAGAAAAGAAACTGAGACAAACCCATCCCAGTTTGACACTTCTCTGTTACAGCCTGAAAGGTGTTTTTAGCCAAAGTATCATTCCTGTAGTTATACCAAAGCATAATGGAGAATTATTTTGCAGGCTATGGTCTTTGGTATTTTTAATTAATTAAAGAAAAGCTGTTTATCTGTGCCTATGCCCTCACTGGACGAAAGACCTGTGGTTATTTCTAAGCAAGGTTCCCAGCCTCATAGTTGTGCTGCAAATGATCAATAGCCTGGTAATGAGCGAGCTCTGTGCCTCCACGAGAGCTGAGAACATTGCTATGGGTGGGATGGCTCTAACTCAGTATTGTAGGATGATAAACTACCTTTTAATAGAACATTAACATTAATCTAAACAAGATTAGTGGAGCAAAGCATTGCACGAATAAGCTTGCTCAATTAAAACAGATGGTCTTCCATGCTGAATCCCATTATGTTCCCAAAGCCTCCCTTGCATTCCCACACTCAGGCATGAGCTCCCTCCTTGCAGTGGCACCAAGTGTGGCACGTACAAATGTGCTCAGCTTTGTGCCACTGCACTCCTTCCATCATCTTTTACTCCGAGAGCTCTTCAGAATTTCATATTTATCAAATCATTTCTGAATGATTAACACAAGATCCTTACATTTGCTTCTAATTACACGTCTGTCATTAATCTTCACTATTTCTTTTGCCCCGGGCATTTTGGAGAAGGTGGAGAGTGATAGGATTCAGCAATTAGGGTCGGCTGTAAGCATGATTAAGGCTGTCTAAAACCAGGGGAGAAGAAAAAAATCTAAGACTGCAGCAACACTAATGTGTAGTGTTAGCCAAAATTAATGATCAAACATTGCATCTTAGCATCTTAATATTGTCTCAAGCAAAATGGCTTTACATTTGGAAGTAACACACATTCACAATCTAATCACTGGGTTTTCCCCCAGACAAGCTTTTACTATTCATTACTAGAAGAAACAGAGTTTTGTTGCTTCAATAATTATTTTTTTTCCAGGGCAGAAGCACAGTAAAGTAGTCACATGTATTAGGAGGCCTTAAGCTTTTCAAAATTTTTTCAAATTCATTGTTTTAAATAAACCTCTTAAGGAGTAATTCATCTCTAGAGCAAACCTTTCAGTTCAAACCAGCTAAATTAAAAGGTGGCGTCAACAGGCATGATTTGACCTTGTGTACCCACACCCTGCCTTGCTGCTACAACAGAAGAGAATGTTTTAGTAATCTAGCTAGAACTAAGCAGAATAAATCACTAAATGCTGTGTAGCTTCAGTGTAAAGGCTTGGAGCAAGGAGGACGTAACAATAGAGTTACCTCTTTGTCCTTTGCTTACCCTAGAGTATTCTTTGTAGACTTGATCATCCTTTGGCCCTCATTTGCCAGATGAACAGTGACAGAAAAATGGCCTAAATTCCAAACTAATGGAGATAAACCCTGCTTAAGAGGCTGCAGTGCAGCTGCCTGTGAGTGCTCTGGATGCTCGTGGTTTAGAGTGGCCCTGAATCAGCCAGGGCTGGGTTGGCTCTGTTCTGTTCTCTGGTTCTGTGACCAGATAGAGTTTCAAAAGATGAAAGGATGCTTTGCTTGCCAAGTGAATTGAGTCCGTAACAGGTATGATTTAGGCCAGCCTGGGACCTTCGTCCTTCAGTCTCCCCTTTAAATACTGACTTGAAATCCAGACAGCAGGTAATGCCCAGTGGAACCAAGATTTTCAGGACAGTCACAACCAAGCACTGGGATGAGAGGCTGGAGAGAGCACAAGCACTTTCTGTGGGGTGCTGAGTAGTAGGTGAATAAAATTCATTAATCTTTTAGTTGATTTCCTGCCTTGTCTGAGGTACTGGGTTCATTTTGAAGCTCCCTTTCAAATCAAAACCAGAGTTTTTTTCCTGTGCCCAGAAACAGAGAGGTGACTTTTGGAAAGGAGCTAAACTGTCACTGAAGGAATGGCTGTCTGTGCTGGGTTTCATGTGTGAATTAGTTTTTGTGGAAATAGTGTCTGGAGAGCCAGTCTGCCTGGTGGAAGTCAATCTGGATTTGGAAAACACCCCCATAGGGTGAACAGAGGCTGTTAATTATTGGTGGGCTGGCAGCTGGTTGATGGGTATGTACACCACTGCTCAGTCACTGTGACTTAAATGTAAATGAAATTTCATGTGAAATTATGTATGATTGACAAGCCATTAACTGTGGTTTTAAACCAGTTAATATGCTGGTGTGGTGGGCGTGTTGGCTTTTCATTTTTTGGGTTTCCATGGCTGGTTTCTCATTTTCCAGGAATGAGAGCCTCAGATGTCTCTAGCCTGTACACCAGCTTTCCAGTAAAGATAAATGAACAGTAAATCACAGGAGAAAGGAGGAGGTGTTTTACAGTAAATCACAGGAGAAAGAAGGAGGTGTTTTAGATGGGAAAGTCTGTTCCAGAGGATAAGCTTTGTACCCTAAAAGCTCATAAAGTTTGCGTGGTAACGGGCAGCTCATGAACAAAAACCCATTTGGTTCCTGGTCACAGGGGCTTGGTGCAAGTCATCAGTGAGTGCCAAAAAGCAGCAGTGCCACTCAAGGACAAGGTGTGGGGAGTGAGCAGCAGAGCCATCCCTCACTGATTCCTCTGCACCAGCTGAGCAGAGCTGAGCAGGATATCGGTGCTTTGCTCCTTAAACATCCAGAAATAACAGGGTAGGGAGTGAATATCATCTCCCTCTCCCCAGGGGCGTGTATGGCACTGGTACCCAGGCAGCTGCCTGAGCACAGGACAGTGTTTTAAACAACACAGCCTGTGCTTTTCATTCTGAAGCTGCTGCTGGGGTGGATCTTGCCCAGATGGCTGCACTGCTCCCATGTATTTCCATTCCACAGTTTCAGTGCCCTCGTGCTGGAGGAAAGGAGTGATTTTCAAGCCAGGTGGGTGCCAGGCAGGTGTCCTGGCCATGTGCACACAGGGAGAGCATTTCAGCTCTGTCCCCATCCCAGCCTCCATCCCTGGGCAGTGCTGGAGGCTCCTGGGCCACTGCAGGGCCAGCAAAAAGATTTGCTCATTTTTGTTTGATTTTTCTATCGGCATTCAGGAAAACATTAAGGTGTAACAGATAGAGGTCAGGATTGGCGTGGCTGGTTGGGGTCCAGTGGAGCTCAATGTCTGTCCCCTCTTCTTTGTAATGACCTGATTGTGAGATGGGTTGAGAGTGGCTGGTAAAGTTTTGATGGCATTTTATTTTTTTATGGAGTAGAAATGTTGTCGTATTGGAGCTGCAGAGGATTCCTCGTGGGTAGTTTCTCTCTTCTTTGCTGGCTTTTCTTGTTACTTTTTCTATTTGCTCAGTGGTCTGGGTGAGCTATACATGCTTTTTGCTTTAAAGGTCAGAAATGCCATTAAAACTGTATGAATTATGGACTAAATAATATTTTTTTTTGTCTCTTACTTCAGCTTTTCCCAAGTTTTCTGTAGAAAAAAGGTAGTAGATGGTTAATTTTATCAGACTTTGGGGGTTGGAAGCTTTGGTTTTGATTAATTCAGGTATAGCACCAGTTCACAGACATGAAATTGCTGCTTGATGTACCATTTATTGTCACTGCCCGCGTGGAACAAGAGGAAAATTTAGGACAATTTTGTATTTCCAGGACAGTTTCAGGAAACCTGTGCCAGTCCATCATATAATGTGTTACGAGGTCAATTCACTGGTAATATTGTAGACATTAATGCAAAAAAGAAGAAAAATCTCCCTTGTAGGCTGAGTCAATAATATGAGCCTTCCCTATAAATGAGTATTTTAATTGGTTTATTGGAGTCTATTCATGCAAGTAAATTTTGTAGAATATCCCTCTTTTATGTAAAGGGAACCTTTTTTTGTTCTTTGGATGGTTGCTGGTCGTTTTTTTCTTCCTTATCACATTGTAGAAAAGTAATGTGATTACTGAACAACTTGAATTAATTGGAAAAGACTGAGATAAACAAGTGCCCATTCTCCCTCATCTTTGCATATTAGCTTAAATTGAGACCTGATCCAGGATGAATAATTAAACAGTAAAAATTAAAACTTGTGGTCATAGCACTACGGTACAAATGAGTGCATACTTGTTCTGTGCCAAGATGTATTTTAGTATTTAGAATAAACCTGAGGGTGTAATTTCATCACATTCCTAACAAAGTGTTTACACTGAGCTAGACATCACTGACAGTGGTAGCTGACAGTCCTGACTGAGGTGTGCTCTGGAAAAAACTGCAAATGTGTGGCTGCAGGGTGTTGAAGTGCTGCTCCCTGTGTTGGTAACAGGACACAAGAGCCAGGGCTGTGTCCTTGTGGGGTGCCAGCTGTGCCCTTCACATCTGCACAGGGATCTTCAAGATCTCCTCATTCTAATCCCACTGCCACCTCCCAGCTCAAAAAGCCTCATCCAGCCCAGCCCTAATATCTGTGTAGCTCATAAAAGAAGTGGGGATTGAGTTTGATTGGACTTCCTTTGATACCATTCATCCCATTTGTTTAACCTCTAAAAGATACCAGCCAGTCGATGTTTCTTTTTCAACCCATCAATCAATAAATAAAAAATAGAATTACAGCCCTCATAATTGACTTTTATCTCTTCAAATGGCCATTTTGTTTTCAGCTTAAAGCTCTCACAGCTGAGCTGGTGTGAAAGGGGAGCAGACTGGCAGTTCTGAGATCACTCCCATGGAATATGGTATTTTTTAATCATGTTTCCCCTAGCAGTCACCTCAGAATGATAAGTAGTGAATGTCAGTGTGGATTTGGAAGAAGAGAAGGTTTTCTGTTTACATGCAAAACTTTTTAATTAAAAAACAGATACGGAGCCAAGATATTTCTTGCATTCCTACTGCTCTACCTGGAGGGTTTGTTGGTCTGCAGATGGTTCAGCACACAAGTCGAGCTCTGTGCTGTCACTGGGGGAGGGAAAATGCAGCTATCAGCCCTTTGTGCCTTCCAGTTTCAGCAGTTCAGACATCTGGGGCAATCTCTGTTTTTCATCATATTCCCAAAACTTCTGAGCTGTGAGTAGGACCAGATTCTGCCTAAATGCTTGGACCTGAGCTGCCCAGTGGTGTGTTGGGCTGGCAGAGATGAGACCTGCAGGTCCTCCTAGAGGGTCTGTGTAGGATCACTAAACATTTTCAGAAGCCTCAGTCATTCAGTAGAAATATTAGGACATTTCCAGAAGTAGTTTCCAGCATTTTTGTAAGTTGGAGAGAAAGGTTGGTTGGGTTTGTCATATCATTTTTAAATTTTTTACAGTATTAGTTTTGATGAGTGATATGGAGGGAGAGAAATCTGAAGTTTGCAAGTGGTATTTATTTATTTATTGCACTCTGTGTTGTGGTAGTGGTTGTTCAACCACAGAAATTAAAAAGTCATTTCTGAATCAACTTATTCCCAGAAAGATCAAGAATTTTAGCAGAGGAAAAAACAAAAAATCAAAACAATAGAAAATTCAGCCAAAAAACGTCTGAGTATGAAGGCTTCAAACAATTGCATTCCTGACTGTGTTACTGTTGCCCAGGGGAGGAACAGTGTTTTATTCTTCAGGTGCAGTATGGATCTGTCCCATCTGCTGAGGAAGTGCCACCCCATGGAGGTGCTTTAAAATGGAACCACTGGAACAGGCTCAACGCCCCCAAAGAGCCCCTGGGGGTAGTGGGAGGGTGCAGTAATGAGGGATTTTTCCTGTCACCACACTGGTTTGCATTAAGAGCAGCAGTCTGTTTTATACTCCTATTTTCTTTAGTTTATTGTTATAAAAAGAAACTTCTTAATCTCATACTGTTCATGAAATCAGGTGCAGGCTTGCCTGCTAATCAGTGGTTTCAGTGGTGCTTTTACTTCATCTAAAAATTCATTATAGGGATTTCCTTAATAAAGGCCATATGCATATTTTAAGCATGTTTTTGTACTATTTTTAGAAAGAGCTTTCAGTTTGTAGTTAATAGTGTAGAAAAATATCTAGGTGGATAAAACAAATACAAATATAATAGTTACAAGGTCTACTCATAATTAAAACCCAAGGGGAGTGAAGACAAGCAATAAATCAGTGTTTGTACGAACCAGATGTTGTCTATTTTGGGCAGTGGTGGAGCTCCATGTGGCCCTCGGAGGTGAGGCTGAGACTTTGTGGACAGTAAAATATGCTTTTCTAGCAGCAGCTGTTTGCCTTTGTGTCCTGTGGCAGAACTCAGACACTTCTGTCATTTGCTGCTCTCCAGCCTAAAAGTGGGCTCAGTTCTGCTGTCTGCAGTTGGATAGTTTATGGAGCTTGGGTGTTTTAGAAGGTTTAAAATGGAAAAAAAAAAAGAGTTTTTAAGAGGGAATCCACGCAGGTAATGGGATGCTGCTGAAGAATCATATCCTGCTTCAAAGCAGCATGTGTGTTGTAAGCATTTTGCAGAACCAAGTATGTTTTAAAAGCAAAATGGAAAAAAAAAGTCTGATATATCCACACTGATGCTATCTGCTCTCAGGAGCAATTTGATCATAACCCTCTTTATATCTGTCTCTTCCGCTGCTGAAGTTCCCTGCCTTAAAATGAATTTGTTCTGAGACTGCTCACTGGGGGAAATCTAAACCTGGTCTTTGCTATCAGTGACACATGTTTAATGATACTTTACTGCTTGTCTTACCCAGCACATCTGAGGAATCCTACTGCTAATTGTTGTATTATTATTATTATTATTATTACTATTATTATTATTATTATTATTTGCTGCCTCTGCAGCCCTGGTGGGAGGAGTGGCACTGCCACTGCTGGGGATGGGAGACTCATCTCTCCCACATCAGCTCCCAACTCTCACCATTTCTTTCAAAATCTGGGAGGATGAGCAAGGTGGGCTCAGCCTGACCGCCGGCTCCCAAAGCGAGCTGCTGCCCATAGGTGGTAAAATGCAAATTTCATTGCAGCAAGACAATATTTTCCTTTTGGATTCTGGGTTTTGTGTGCTTTTGGAAAGCATTTGGCAGCCACAGCAAGTATGTTTACAAAAAGAGCAGAACTGGTAAAGTTCAGGTTCGTGTTTGGATTCAGCCCCAGCAAACTGAAGCTGAAGCTGTGCCAGACGTTTGAAGCTGCCAGACGACAGTTCATCTCAAACAGAAAGCTGAAGAGGGGGAAAGAAATTTGTCAAATGTATTCCATGTGGAATTTCAGGCAATTTAATTTGATTCACTACACTCTGAAATGTCTTGGACTTCCCTATTGTTTCTTTACTTTAACACTAAATTTGATACCTTCTGGGATCTTCAGTGCTTTGTGCTGCATTTGTCACGTTCTCTAATTTACGGGCTTCAGTCTCTCTCGGTTTTAATTGAAAGGACTGAGCTCTGCAGAAATGCTCCATGGAATTTAAGGTTGCTAGTTTAATCTTGAAGTTGTTCTTCAGGCGAGGGGACAGCCTTTCTTTTGGACACCACTGCAGTAAGAAGGGCCAGAGGGGACGAATGTAAAAGCGGAAAGTTTCAGCAAACCTCATCCCTGTGTCTCCATCGGTGGCAGCAGCAGCAGCCAAGCTCTGTGGCTGTGGGATGCTGTGGTCAGGACATGTTCCAGGGTGGCTGCAGGTACCAGGAAGTTCTGTTTGGGTCAGTGATGACCACCACAAGACTGCCTGGATCTGTGTTTTATTGTGGTTTTGCTTTTCCAGTTAATTTCCTGCTCTGTGGGTGAATTTCCTGTGGAGTCAGTGGACACTGGAGCCCAGCCCCAGGGCAGGATCCTCTGGCTCTCTGCAGCCTGGCAGCTCTGACACTGCCCAGGGTTTGTTACCCCACAAGTGCAGTTTGGGCATCAAGGCCACTTGTTCTCCTCCTGCTCCCTCTGATCAAGTGCCAGAAACAGAACCCAGAGCTTCCATCTGTAAATAAAACTCGCTGAATTTGTCCAAATGTCAAAGCACTTGAGCCCACCAGGAACCAAACAGTGTTTTATTCTACATAATAATGTTTTCTCTTGACACCTGCAGACTTGTGTAGGTTATAGCTGAAGGTAAAGGACTGCTGCTGCTTTTTGTGCAGGCAGAAGAGCAGAGGTGCACAGCAGCTGCAAGTTAAATATAGCTACCCTGCCTTGACTCTTCCAGATAACAAAGCCTTCCATTTCTAATATTCTTGCCTGAAACATCTATTCATTTACTGCACTGGAATCTGACTCCCTGGATCAGCATGCGTTCACACTCGAGCCAGGCTGAGGAAGATGAGAAACTCAGCCCCAAAGTTGTCAGTGTTTACACACAAGTCAAGTCCATAAAGAGTTCAGTGTCTACTGGTATGTCTGATTTTTCTTTCCCCTGACATGTGCAGCCTCTGTTTCTAGGTGTTGAGAGTTTGTTTGTTTGAAGAGTGTGAGGAGAGAGAAGCCTGAGGCTGTCTGACACAGCTGCACTTGGAGCATCTCTTTCAACTTCTTTTCCTAGGCTGCAAATGGCCTCTGCTCACTTTCCTTTTTTTTTCCCTCGCTAAAAATCTTCCTGCAGCTCCCAATGTCTTCCTAATACAATTCTGGCAAGTTAAAAAGAGATCTGTGGCAGAGAGGAGAACCCCCCAAGGCCAGCAGGTCACTGTTGGTGGGGCAGGTGTGGTTGTGCAGGAGCTCTGTGTCCCTGCCCACTTCCCACCACTGCTCCCAGTGTGCTGTATCAGCAGGGCTGGGCTCTCTGCTCTGCCCAGGAGGCCTCCAAGCCTCATTGGGGATTATCTCCAACACAGCCCCAGCCTCCCAACAGCTCCTCCCAGGGATGCTCCTGCCCACAGATGTGATGGGAGAGCAGCTGGTACAGCCTGGACATTACCCTTCCATTACACAGACTCCATCCTTTATAGTTAACACACCAAGCTTCCATAAAATCTGCAGTTCTTCCTCAAGAAATACATAGTGGTGTTTGAAGTCTTTTCTCACATAGGTAGTTTGACAAACATGAGAGTGTTGTGGAGATCATTAGTGTTAAGAGTAAAACCTCCAAATAAAGCGCCCTGGGATTTATGTACTCTGTGCTGGTAATAATAATTAGAACATATCCTACTGCAGGTAACTCCCACAACTTGCACTTTGCTCTGAAGCTGGGAAACTCATTGACTAATCCATGGGGTCAATCAGTCCATCTTGTTTAGAGAGTTAATCTCTGGTGTGCACCAGGACCAGGAGTGAAACAGGTTTATTTACTGCTGCTTAATCAGAGAACCCAAACTCTCCTGTAGAGTGGTGAGAGGTTTGTTTCTACTTAGCCTTTAATTGCAAAATGATCTCATTAGTGCCATAGTGAATCTCAGTACTATCCTACAGACATGTGGAATTTAAAGAGCAAAGAACAAAAAAAAAACCTCAGCATCTTCCACAAAGTGTGGTGCAGTTGGTATTGGCAGGATTACCCAAACCAGGCCTCTCTTTATTAGCCTTTTAATCTGGAGCTGGAATATCAACTGCACATCCCAGTGGCTTTTGTTTACATTGCTGTTAAAAACAGAGGAGGACTGTGCTGAAAGTGCTAGGAAAGGTTTTTATCCAAAGATAAAGATGCTGAGAACAACATGGAAACCAACAGCAGAGTCACTGTGGTGTTTACCAAAGAAAAGGGCAATCCTCCAAGTTATCCCAGCAGAGAACTTCAGACCTCATGAACGTCCTTCTTACCTCTGTCCTCAGGCCCTGGCTCGTGTATTAATTAACCATTCCTGAGACGCCTCAGTAAGGAAGAGTGAGTGGATCTGAAATGGGCAGTGAAATCCCAAATAAAGCAATCCTTGCCAAAGCAGGTGCTGGAGACCCAGAGGTGAGGTTGTTACTCACAGTAAAGCCCTGAACATGAAAATGTGGAAAGCAGTGAAAAAGGTCTTTAACATGAGCACCAATAGATGCAGGTTCATGTTTCTGTGCTGAAGAAAAGGCTTGAATGTGAGTCCACATCCTGCAAATCCAATTCAAACTTGCTACCCTTTGAAATCTGGCAGAATTTCTGTGCCTTTTTGGCAGGAATCTGCTGGATTTAATGGATTTAAAATCAGGATGAAAAGACTCCTCTTAAACCAATGCTAAATACCAGAAAGAGAATAGAAAGGAATATTCCCTTTACTGATTGTTTCTAATCAGATAAAAATAAGTGACAGTGTAGGAAGAATCCCTCTACTAACTGCCAGAACATGTCGATTTATCAAATTTTTCTACCGTTGCTCTTTTTTTGAGCTCGCCTTGGAGCTGACAATGTATGTTTTACAGTGCAGCAAGGTAGATTGATTGATCCTAAATAGAAAAGCCTTTGGGGTCTCGAGCTGATGTTTTAGCTTCAGAAAAAAAAACTGAGTAAAGCATGTTAATGTAGAGAAAGGAGCCTGGCTTAATTGGACCAACTCCTGGCTTGCTGAAAATTAATGGCTGGCTGGCTGTTGCCAGAGTGATTCATCTTTTCTATCATGTTCTATAGTCCTTCTCTCCAGGGGTCTGTACTCCCCTCCAATTCCAAACCAAAAGTGAAATGTACTTCTTCATTTTTTTCTTCCTCAAAAACATGTATTTTAGTTGAATTGGCTCCCAGTAAATGAAAAATGGCACAGGTGGGAATATGAAGGAGGCACGCAATGTCTGGGATTTAGATTTTTGTTTTGTTTGAATGGGATTTAGATTTTTTTTAATGTACCCTTAACTCCTCGTTGCTACTGGCTGACTGCATGTGTCAGAGTGACTTGTTAAAGGATCCCGATTTGTCTGCTGAAATGTATTACTCCTTTTCTTTTTCTCTGGCCATGGAAACAGAAATTCTGTGTAAGCAAGAGCTGATAAAAGTGAATATAAAGCTGGAAAATGTGTTGAAAGCATTTAGGTGGCTCTGGAAATGAAAAGATGACTTTTCCATGTAGTTCCATCAAGCCCACAGAAGTATTTTATATTTCTAGAATAAATGACTTGTGCACGACAAGGCCTTGCCATTTTCCCCATAAAACCTGCAGTCCTGGCTTTGTGGAAGCAAAGCAGCTGCAGATGAACATGGGGAAGTCAGGAATTCAGTGGTGTGTGCCTAAAACCCACATGGATAATCTGATCGTGGAGGGGGTTGAGCTTTGGAACTTCAAGAGGGCAAATTCAAAATGTGCCTTTAGACATAAAATACTTCTGTGTCCCCTTTGAAATCTATCTGAGTTTCTGCTGGAGGCAGATTGCTGCTCTTTTGCTGATTCCAAGGTGTCACCAGTTGAATGGCACGTGGAGTCATTTCCAACAAGCAAGTAATAGGTTGGGAATGTCATGAATGTTGTATTATTGCATATTCTGAATAGGAGGATTCGCTGTAACTGAAGATTACAAGAAGATAAATAAAGAAAGATTTTGTTTAACATAATTACATATGGTAAATTGTTATGGTAATTTACTATTATTCCAGTAAGGCAAATATTAGCAGTCATAGCTCAGAGATCATAAATAATGCACTGGAAAATTGGATGCAATGTTTCACATTGACCTGAGATTTGGGAAATGGGTAGAATTGCAGCAGATTTCTGTGCCATTAATTGCAAGAAAGTAACATTAACAACATGCTAAATCATGCTAAATGTTTTCAGCAGATGATAGACTGTGGGATAGTTCATTAATTCTCCAAACTCATTCATTATATTTGTTTTTTACTCCAAGAACACTTAATGAATAATCAATGTTTTGTGAAGCTGAGGGTGTGGGCATGCACATTTTTATATGCATTCGTATACCAACCAACATCCATCTATTTATTTCCTACAGTTTTTTGTATCAAAGCATTTTTTTAAACTGTATACTCTTAAACTCAATCACTAGGGATGTGTTTATTAGTCTTTGAAGCAGCTGTTTGAATTGCTGTTTTTACCTTTTACCAGAAGAGTTTGGTTCTCCCACGGTGCTATAAATATTAAATAAAGACACTAAGAGTTTATTAGTGTGATATCCTTTACGGGGACATGGTGGAAAATGTAACCTATAAAATTAGTAATGAGAGGATGAAAATTACACATTGTCTCCATCAAGTTTTACAGCCATCATTTTTTCCTATTTATGTGTTGTTTTTCTTGTAGAGAAGGAGAAGGGCTCTGAGCATTTAATGAACTGCAGGAAGCAAATCTGGCTGTGTATTGTATGATAGTGTGGGATTTACTGTAAGCAGGAGTGGGATAGGCACAGGAGTGCAGGCTTAGATGTGGCATTGTGTGGAAGTGTGATGGCTCAAGTCGGTTTTAATTTCCACAAAACACTGAAACACTGTCTCTGAGTTGTTCCAGAGTGGTCAAAATGCCTGTGGTACCTGGATACATCCATGCTTTTAATACGGAGAAACAAAACAGGACAAGATAAGACAAGAGGGAACTGCCTCAAGTTGCACCAGGGGAGGGTTAGGTTAGATATGAGAAAAAATTTCTTCACTGAAAGGACTGTCAAGCAGTAGAACAGACTGCCCAGAGAAGTGGTGGACTCACCATCCCTGGAGGTGCTCAAATAATACCTAGATGTGGCACTTTTGGGGACATGGTTTAGGGGTGGACTCTGTGATCTTAGAGGTCTCTTCCAACCTTCATGACTCTATAATTCTATTAAAATCCTCTTGCCTCCGTGTCAGCATTTGCCTTTTGTAGACAAGATATTTCAGTCACAGAATAATTCCACTGTGTATTTACATGTGCTCATGGGACTCCATTTCACACAACAACTGCAGTCATTTGGGTGACATCCCTTAGATTTTTCACCCTGCACTAATTTGGAAATGCCCAGTAGTTTGTAGGGAGAAGGATCTGCCTCTGTTTGCTTTTTGAAAGTCTATGTTTCTAATTTTTCTGTCTTCTTCACTTGTATCTTGGTGATGGAGGCAGTTTCCTGGCTGTTTAAATTCCAGGACTCAGATCCCAGCTTTGCTCCAGGTTTCCAGCATGGCCATGGGGAATTCACTCAGCTGCAGTTGGTTCCCACTGCTATAAAACAGTTTTCTCACAGAACCACAGAGGGATTGCACAAATATAAAGGAGGGTGCCTTGAAAATGTGGCTGTGTAAAATTTTATGCTGCATACTTACTTTGCCACATAAATGCAGCTTCCCAACAAGGCACAGCATGCTCTGCTTCACGTTAGCACTTAATGGAGAAATCACTTTGTGGGGCTGTAGTGTGCCCGTGCATTTTTGTGGTTAACTGAATGGTTTCATGCCTGTTCTTAGGCAACAGGAGCCTCTCCACACAAGGACATGTTTGGGATTTTTTAATTTCTGGTGTGGCCTGAACCCCCTGCAGAAGCTGGAGGAGATGGGTGAGTGCAGACATTTGGGAGCGTCGGGCCAGAAGTGCCAGGGCAGGAATTGAAGTGATTTGCTCACCATCACACAGGAGGGACATTTCCATGCATGCTGAGGACTCTGCAGGTTACCCAGACATCTGAAATCCCCAAAGGTTGCAGTTAAACCATCCTCACCTTAATGATGTTCACAGAAGGGCTGTGAGGGGTGGATTTGGCAGCTCAGGTTTATCCCAGTGCACCGGGTGTAAGGGAGCTGGTCAAGAGACACAACTTGAAAAGCAGATGGATCCTGCTGGAAATAGTGCTGTGTGTTTGCTGCTTTAAAGTTCATCAGGAAAGAAACATTTTTTGCAGAGATAATCCTCAAAACCATGGTGAAAAACAGAGTCCTGAAGGGACCCATATCCTGAACTGTGGGATGATGTCCTGCCAGGGGGTTTATCCTAATAAACGAGTATTATCCCTCCTGCTCTTCCAGCCCTATGCTGCTTGCCAGAGGGGGCACTTTTAATGGACTAGGAGAAGTCAAAGGAAAATCCAGAAGGATAAGGCTAAAAGCGAATTCTTTGGTTTATACCATTTATAGTCCTATTAAATTCAGTATTTCTCTCAGACATTTTGGGGGGCAAGAAGTTCAGTGTATTCGTACATCTTTCAAGATCCTTGATCATTTGACTCTGTCCAGCCAGCTTAACAAGCTAAATAATAAAAGGGAACAATGCAAAACTTGCTGAATTTTTTTTTACCCTGTGTCTTTTTTGAAGTAAAATACCATTTTTTTTCCTCAGATGCCCAGCAGTTTGCTGCAGACTCCTGCAGCTTCTCTGCCCATCGCTCAGTACCTGTTTCAGCTTATCAAATTGTTGTACTTCCTGCTTTCATAGAGAAGCAATTAAAAATGATGAGGGTAAAGGGTTAAACCTAAAAGCTTGCTAATGAGGGTGCCTTCTTGGTTTTCCTTTCATCAGACATTAGATGCTGTTTTCAAGCATAAGCTTTCGATAAGCTTCACTGAACATTTTTCCAGCGTATTTTTTTTAAAAGTTGGGGCTTTTTTACCATCCTGTAAAAATGATAGATGTGTGACTCTGCTGTTTATCCAAAATCCTAATTACTGATGCTGCAGCTTTTGAATGTTAAATTCATGCAATGTTCTTTAGGCTTCATACTGGTCAAAGAAAGATTGATTTGTGTCCACAGAGAGTTCTGAGTCTAGTAAACACAGCCGATGTTTGTTTATTTATTTATTGCATTATTTGAAAGTCAAGAGTTGCATCAACTGCAAATTACATAGACTTAGAGATTTCTAAAGGAGAAAAAGGGGGGAAAAAGCAAAAGTTGTCTGCCATTGAATGAAATTTTAATTTCTGTCTCCACAAGAGCAAAGAGTAGAGGTAAGAGGTAGAATTTGAAAATACGGATGAGATTTCCTATCCTTGAGCTATGCTATTTATAATAAAACAGTAGCTTGACTTTTTTTTTTCCCGGAGCCTACACACATATATTTGGGAAAAGTATTTTATATATCAATATATTTAAATGAGATTTATAGATTATGTGGATCTTTGAGCGTGTGTATATGTAAATATATATATATTTATCTGAAATCTCCTGCACACCTGCCCAGGTGAGCCAGGGCCCCTTGCTGCTGTGCAGAGCAACTGAAAACTCTGTAATCTTTGTGTCCTTGAAGCCTTTCTTGCAGTTCCTAAAGGCTCTTAGGAGAGGAGCTGGCTGTGCTAATCCCTTGCTGAGCATTCACCTACCTGTGCTACCTGAGAGGAGCAATGTGGGACAGATACAGTGCTTGTTAAAAAAAAAAAGAAAATGAGACGATTTCTCTCAGGATTTTCTCCGTCTCTAGTCAAGTTTGTTTTAAACTAATGGAGGTAATTAGCAAGTCACAGAGGGACTTTGTCTACGAGGTAGCCATTTTTAGATAATGGAGCATAAAAGTCGACACAGTGACATATGACACCACAGCAGCATCTTGGAGCCACGAGCTGGGTCTTAAGCAGATGTTTAAGTACTTTGAATACTGAAATCACTACATACACATATAGAAAGGGTTTGTTTTTTTCTGTCTCAGACTTCTGGTACACTGTAGGGCTTTCTTTTAATTTCGATAAAATCAAAGTAAGCTCTGAAATGTCTTTTTATGTGCAGTCATTATCACTCCTCTCTTCTTTACATGTCTTTCAGTGTGTGATACCTGGGTACTTGGGGAGTAGGGATGGAACTTGAGTTTTACATGACCATTACACAGCAGAGGGGTGCAGCAGTACAGCAGCTGATGTGCCAAGTTTCTAACAGTGACCATGATGTTGAGCTGAAAATAAATAACATTTGGAAGTGAAGATGCACTTGATATGTTCACACATATTTATTGTAGCTGTCAATACAGGGGAGATTTGCAGAAATTCCAGAGAGATGAAGGCAATCTCCCAGCAGGGTGGTCCCAGAGGTCCAGGGTATCTCCCCTCAAAGGTCTCTGAGATTGCCCCAGTTCTTGTAGGTGCCAGCAAGCCATGTGTGTGTTTCCCCTCTTCCAGGGCTTTCAGGTTGTTTTTATGTACTAGATAACTTCATCCATCTCATTTTTTATAAATCTAGGTGTGACATTCGCTGCTTGAGCCCAGCAGTTGCTGCAGCATTTGGTAACACTTCCCACCACACACATAAAAACATACCAGTGTGGTCTAAATAAATACACAGCACAGAAAGCCTCATAGATGTACAGTTATGACACAATCACAGCACCCCAGTTATTGAGGGGTGCAGTTTGGGCAAGGAGGGGAAGGGTTTTCCCCTCCTCTGTCACAGTCTGCTCTTCATTTCTCCATACTTTGATGCAGCCAGATGGGTTGAGCCATTTCCTGGCTGCTTTTTTCTTTCACCTGTGCCATGGTTGGGTTTTTTTTAAATTTAAATCCAAATTAGTCCTTGATTCAGCTCAGAGCAGCGCTGCAGAGCAGTGGTTGGTACAGGGGGAAGGGGACAGCTGGGGTACAGCTGTCCCAGAAGCTGCTCTGCCCGGAGTGCCCTGCACCCCTTGTCCCGGCACAGCCAGTCTGGGTTGGATCCAGCTGAGCCAGCCCTTCTTCTGCAGGAATTAAATACCTGCTGAAGCCCACCAGAGCTGGCCCAGCAGGTTCTCCTCATCTCCAGGCAGGCTGGAGCATCCCAGCATGAGAATCTGCCTAACAATCCGAGCTGGAGCGCCGTGCATCCATTCTCACTCACTTGAGATGTTTTTACGGGTACAATATGTTTTTCTTCACCACATGTGTGTTCCGCCCCGTGGATTACTCAAATGGCAGAAAGTGTTTTGTTTCCTGTGTTATTAGCTGCAAGTTCAATTTCTATCAGATTTGTCAATTCTGTCATATAATAGAGCTGGGTTTTGTTTTTTTTCTGGTCTAATGTATGTGACATGTTTCATAATGCCAATAAAAATAGTTTTCAAACTAGACTGTGAAAGACTTTGACCAAAAAAAAGGCGAAAATAGAAATATCAGTGACTGGGGAGCTTTGATCTGACAAAGTAGGCTTTCAAATGACACGTTATGGTTTATGAAGCACAGTTTTACAGTTCCTTTTTGCAGTAGCTGTAATGTGTGAGGGGTTGGCCAAGGTGGGAATGCAGCTCAGGATGGGGGGGTCCAGTTCCAGCAGTAGATGCGTGCTCCAAAATGGTTTCAACTTTTATTTCTGTGTTAAATTTCTTTTTGTTGTTTTTATATTTCTGATAATGGAATTGTTATGGGCTTTTGAATTTCAGTTAAGAATGTGCAAATAGGCTATCTGGTAAGTAGGTTATTGAAGGGTTAGGGAAATGGAGAACATTTCCTGAAAAAAAATACCCACAGCGTCGGTAATAGACTCCAGTTGAATTTAAAAGATAATGGTGACAAGGGAGAAATCCACTTGTAGAAATGGGGAACAGCTGTGTTTGAGATCTAATGAAACTGTATCAAATACTTTAAAAATGGCTTACGACTTCTTCCCTGGGGAACAGAGATAAAGCACAAGAGCACTCCTGAAAGGTCGAAGAAACAGTTAAATCATTTCCTTGATGGTTATTAGAGATATAGAAGACATCAGTGAAAATTAAATGTCTGAAACTTGTATTTGATTGCTTTCCTTATCACGCCAATCTCACACATTTCTCCCATCTCTTCCTCTCTGTTCTAGTAAAATTTAATAACTGTGCTGGTAACAAGGGCGTGCGGTACGAAACCAACAGCCTGGACTTCAAGGTGAGGGCGGACGGGACCCTGTACGCTGCCCACCACCTGCAGGTGCCCTCCAAGCAGCTGGTCCTGCTGGTGACTGCCTGGGACCCCCAGACCCTGGCTAGATGGGAGGCCGTGGTCAGGTTTCTGGTGGCAGACAAGTCCCAACACAATGGGCACAAGGTAAGAGTTTTTTCCAAGCTCTTTTTCCTGCTTTGTTCTTCCTGTGCCCCGAAGTGTTTATGTTGCCTGGTCTGTGCTTCATAAGGGGGTGTCCCAAGTAGGAGATGCCATGAGCAGCATCAAATTCCTTGCAAATGATCCTTGCTTGAACCTCTCTGACAGAAATTATTTCAGGTTTCCAGTGAGGGAAGTGTTCTCTAAGTTCATACTTCTGTATTTTTAGGTGACCACTTGTCTCTGTCATACACTGCAGTTCATGTACATCATGTTTGCACCTCACTGCTGATAATCTCTCTTGACTCCAAGTCAAACCAGCAGATGAAGGGTGAAGAGTCAAAGTCAACCATCTTCTGGATGGTTTTAAGTTCAGATTTCTTTTGTGACAGCACAGGTCTGGAGTCACACACTGGCAGCTCTGCCCTGCTCCTCATCTCCCCGGATTCCAGGGTTGCTCTTGCGAGCAATCTGCACGGCCCTGCAGCTTCCAGAGCAGAGATTTGGGCTTGTTCCTTCCCTTGCAAGGACAGAGGGAGTGTTGCTGCTGCTGATAAGGGCCATGTGCTCAGGCACAGGGCAGGCAGCGAGGCACAGCACAGCAGTGCAGTGCCAAAAACATCCCCTGTGCTCAGTGCCAGCATCCTCCTCGCCCACCCCGGCACACAACAGCCACAGCCAGCCTTGCAGTCAGGAGAGCACAGATGGTTTTTTTCTGCTTTAGTTCCAGACACACAGCTGAAAAGCAGGAGGGCTCTGTCCCTGCCCAGCAGTCTGAGAGCAGTGTTGCTTCAGAGAAATGTGGTGCTGGGCTGTATAGGGGGCTGCAGCTGGGGGCTGCTCCACGAAAACACATTTCTTCTGCTCTGTCCCTGGAGTAGCTGTCACTTTCTCACCTCTTCCATATCATTTTTGGCAGCAGCAGTTCACCTTTTTATTTTCAGTGCTAGTCTGGCTGAAGATCCTTTACTACACAGAGTAAATGCAGTTACCTTCTCTGGTGCTGGCTCAAACAATGCAGCGCTGGGCTGGTTGGGTGGTGACATTTGGGCAGGATTTGGCAGGGAATTGTTTCAGGAGCCTGATTTATTGCTGGATATTGAAGACCTGCAGAGCAAGGCTGAAGGTGTGTGTCCTGGGGGCAGCCATGGCTCCTTCAGGGACAGGCGGGGTCTCTTGGCCGTGGCTGTAATTTGGATTAATGCACAGTAATGTCCAAACAGCAAGCCTGGCCTCTGCTTCATCCTTCCTGTAGTGCTTGGACAGGGAGTGCAGGGCAGGATGGGGAAAGAAGGAGAGACTTTCTGTGTCAAGTTATCAGAATTCCACCATGTAACTCTGTGCCATTTGGGAGAATTTTTGCCACATGTGAGACAAACAGGAAAAGACATGGACAGATTTAAATCTCTCACTTGCCCAGTGGGCTGACCCCAAAGGTTTTGCAGGCCTTAGAGTCATATGAATACACTTCTGCTGCTGTTCAGTAAGGCTTGGGCTTGTGCAAGATGTAATTAAGCCCTGTTTGTTATTGTCAACTCTATTTGCCATTTCTAACCAAAGAAATACTGCTTCCTTCTAAAAGTAATTAAATATTGAAGGCGCAAAGTAAGATGTCTCATATACTGCTTTAAGTTTCTTCTCAGTGTAGCAGAAAAAAAAAAACTGAATAAGCACACATTTCTGCTTTAGCAGAATATTTGGTTGTAAATTCATCTAATGTTAATGTAATCTGAACTCTGGTTGAAAACAGAGAGAGCTAAGCTTCTTAAAATTCATATCCCTCCTTTCTAAAAGCCTTATTAGTGTGTAGTTTGAGGCTGGAAAAATGCAGAAAACAAGACTAATGACAAGGTCATAAGCAGTTTTATTGTGGGTCCCTATAGCAGGCATCTGACTTGTGTTTTATTTAAATGCCTATGGTTTTTGCAGGCAAAATAATCCTTTGTTTACTAAAGAAATAAATATGATTATAAGATTATTTTAAAAAATAATAGTGTTTGTGCTGGAAAAAGAACCTCAAACCTAACAATATCCAGTTCAGTATGTTTCAGGCCATGACCCTTATATGTTTTGTGGCTTTTACTAGAGGCAGATTTCACATTTGGTTTTGTGTAGAATAGTATGACTCAAGCAGAACTATATATGTTTTTTTTAAAAGACATTTCAGACTGTTATACTCAGGATATAAAGATGGCAAATGTGGGAGAGAAAGGAGGAGGTGACCTGAGAGAGGGAAGGAAACCAGTTTTCTTCTGGTGCATTTATTTCCATTTTACTTTGTAAATTTGTGACTGATTTAGCGAAAATTCTGAACAGTTCCCAGACATTATAAATAATTGGCATGAAGTTTGGTTACTGCACCTGCTGATCACTGCTTGTTGGCACCTACAGCACAAAAAAATCCTTTGGCCTTGTTCCTCCTCATCTCCATAAGCAATGGCTCTCAGCAATGGCAGTCCCTCATGATGGGGGCTTGGTGCCCCTCAGAACCCCCTCTGAAAGGATAAATCAGAATTTAGCCTGTGATTATCCAGGGATTACAACTGCATCAAACCCAGCCCTCCCAGAATGGCCATCATTAGACATTTGGTTTATTGTGGAAGTTACAATACAGAATGAACATTACAGGAGAAATCAGTGTTTTTGGGATACTGGCTGAGATTTTGGGGGCCAGGAGTGAGCCTGCCTGCATGGTGGGGACAATGAGCTGCTGTCCAGGAGAACACAGAGGATTAATCCATCAATAAATGATCCTTTGGGTCTGTGATGCTCTCTTGTCACAGTATTTGTGACTGAAAATCTGTGTAAAGGCTGAGAGTACTTTGGTGGTGGCCAAGGGCTTCCAAAGCAGATCATTTCTTGCTGGGACAGTCCTCCCCTTGTGTGCTGTAAAATCAGAAGGTTTGGTGTCCATCTGTGCCCCAGGTCCCCCAGCTGAGCCTTGTCCTTGATGCACTCTGACATTTTAGTGGGGAGGGACGCAACACAGTGACAATTTCCCCTCTTTCACAGTGTTGGCCTTATAAATGTGCTGATTGCTTTAGATGACTGAATAACCTGCCAGTTTTCAGTGAAAACCACTGTAATGAAAGAGTTCTAACTGCTACATTAAAGTGTCATGCTAGTAGGGTGAAATGATAGAAAAGAAGGCAAGTACTTTAAAAATGTATTTTATGACACATGAAGAATACATTGCCCCTCCTCCCCAGCAAACACTTGAATGCAAACTTTTTTTCTGGTTAATACAAGTGATGTTAGTAACTCAAGGAACTTTTTTGTTCAGTCTTGCAGGAAACCTGATAGCAATGCAATTAGAAAATGCAAATGAGGTCACACATTTCCCACAAGAGTACTGAATTACCCCAGAGGAAACTGAGTGATATTCCAGCATAACAATAAATACTTAAGATAAAGTTTTTTGTACTGTTCTTGTCTGGCTGCCTGTTGTTCCAATTGAAAGTATCAATCGAGGCTGTGGGTGTAGTTTGGGAAGAGGGGAAAAAAAATTTTAAAAAATGAAAGGAGAAGAAAATAAAGGAGAAAAGGAAAAAAGATTCTATTTTATGAAATAATATAAGGTCTTTGTGGCTTGTGTCAGCATTTGTGAAAGATGAACTTGAGTGGGATAATGCTCCAGAAGAAAACGAAGTAAAGCTGGGCTTTACTTACCTGGAATTAGCAGTGTAATGTCTTCTTTTCTAGGAGTGCATGCTGTTATTTTGAAAAATTGGTTATTGATTCAACCAAAAGTCTAAAAATGAAGATTATGTTTGTGAACAGTGACATTGCTGAGGACTTGTCTTCAGAGTGTCTTTTTTTTTTTTATTACTTGCAGAAACTCAAACCTTCCCAATTATGAGTAGAAATGTTGTGCCACACCCCACACCTGCCCTCTGTGTCCATCAGCCCAAGCTACTCCTCATCATTCCTTGAAAATCAGCTTCCTCCACCCCCTGTCTTGGCTCATCCCATCTGAAGTTCTCATTTATATTGATTGTTTTCTTTAATTTTCAGTCCTTTCATGTGTCTAAGGTACATCTGGCAAATTTTCATCTGTATTTATTTAGCTATCTATTTTTCTGTAGTTCTCACCTCGTAAGTTAAAATCCAGATTGTAGAAATACAGCATAGAAAGGAATTCACAGCAAAGAGCTTAGAGGTACAGGATATATTTAGGACATGTAAGATGTCAGTCATCTGCTGCCAGTGACTTAGTTTGGAAAAAAAAAATGCTGTTTTCTTTGAACCATGTTTATGTCAACCAAAGTTTCTCGATGTTTGAGCTTTTCAAATTCTGAGCATGGAAATATGTAAATTTTTGTAATGTTAAATCACTGGGAATTGTGCAATTAAATTTGGAAATATATGAGGTCTGCAGCTAGGGTTTAAAACATTGAGAACTGCTGTCCAAAATCAATTCTTGCTTAAGCCCAGCTTGTGTTTTATTATATCTCATCTTATTTTGGGCTGCTTTCATAACCCAGCTATGAGTCCACAGCCATACAATGTGAATGTGAAAAGCTGATTCTTACAGACAGGGTTTTTTAGGTGTTTTTTTGTTTTTTTTTTTATTTAAAGCCTTTAAATAATCATCTGTGGTATTTTACCTGGCTGAGGTTTTAAATTCCAAGTGCAGCCTTTTATTGCAGGTCGCAAGCACAAAGGTCTGTGGGCAAGGAAAGGCTTATTCAGCACTGCTCTCATTCATGACCTGGGTTATTGTGCAGCCAGGATGCTCTGCACGAGGCTGGGGAGCCTCCCTTGAGGGAGGAAAATCAGAGTTTAAGTGGAATCTGTGCTTCCAGTGACTCCAGTCTCCCTGACACTCTTGAGCAGGTGCACCTGGAGGAAATGATAAAAAATGTGTTCACTTTCTTTCTTTCTTCTTCTTCTTTCCCCTGCACTGGGGTGAGATGTTACCTATGGCATCAGGTTGATGGGAGTTTGCCCCATCAAACTCTTACCACTAGAGCAGGGCTGAAAAAATGAGGTTTTAGTTCTCATTCTGCCTTTTTCTGACGATACTGGTGCATATTTTTAGTGTTGGGTCATTACACTGGCACTGTCCTCTTTCACTACCACTGTAGGGGGATCCAAGGCAGTAACTAAATCCAGCAAAATGGCAGCTGGAATAATTTTTATTTCTGTATCTCATCAGTGAAGCAAGACCTTGACTTACTTGTCAGGGAGAGTACCTACAGAGATTTCTGTTCCCTTCAGATAACTTGTGAGACATTGTTTGGGGTTTTATCAAATCAGATCAGTGGAAAAGATGAGAAAGAGGATGACTAATAAATTAGTATCATATAATTGTTACCAGTGAGACTGCTCATGATAATTGTGCAAGTCTAATGAAGATGCATCTGCTGAACTTGCCTGACCTCATGCTTAAGTGAATTTGAACGTCTCACGTGTAATCATTGCAGGAGGAGAGAGTGGTGTTTGTGAACTTCCCTGGCCTGATTTTCAGGTGTGCTGAATCCCATTGCCTCGTGCTGAAGCCAGGGTAAGAAATGACACACAAGTGCTCATTGCCTTGGAAAATCAGCCCACTCTGGGAAGTTTCCAAGCGCTGCACTTGCTGCATTTAGTTCGTAAGCAGTCAGCATCATACCAAGGGTCAGGCTCAAAGCTGTGCTCCAAAGACCATGTGTAAGTGAAATTCACTCCAGATCTGTCTTCCTTCAAACAAAAAGAAGTCCTAAGGATTGAACTGCCTACACGGAAATAAGTTGTTCCTGATAAAACAAACCCCTTGGACTGCTGCATGCTCCTGCCTGTGATGTGTTCCTTGCCCTTGCCAGATCAAAGCTTTTGACCTCCCATTTCATGTTCTTTGTTGGTAACTGCTGAAGTCTGACTGCCACTTCAAAAAAAAAAAAAATTGTAGCGAATATCCTAAAAATACCTTCATTGCTGTGATAATCTGATGAAAGCTGCTTGTAAACATGAGCTTGAGTGCAGACAGAAATTGCTTCATACAGGCATGTCCATAAAAATAAACTTTTTTTTCGGGGCTCTGAATATCCGGGATCTTTCCTTTAGCCCAGCAAGCTGAGACAGGTTGGTAGGTGCAAGCTAAATGTGAAGGAGAGTTTTGGTTCCTCCCAAATTGGAGGATGCTGGGTCCTGGATTGTTGGATGAGGTAGTGACCCTCTGGCATGTCCAGCTGGAGTGAGGAGAGGAGCAGGGATGGGTGTCCAGCAGGGCAGGGTGGCCTGAGGAGTCCCAGCAAGGAGTGGGATCTCAAACACTGCCCCCACCCAGCAAAGCATTTGAACTCAGGCTTGAATTTCATCTTGCAAATGGAGATAAATTGAATGTGTCCTCATGGTCAAATTTGAGCATTTCTTAGGTGCACTCTGGAACTGGAGAAAAAAAAGAAGAACAGTCTTTTCTCAAGAGCCTCTTGAAATAACCAAAGGATAACTTGAAAGGGCAAATTCTCACGCTAGCACTGAGAAGTACCAGGCTGAATTACTTTGCTTTGTGCTAAAGGAGCAGCAGCGCCTGTGATCTTTTAAATCTCTTGTGATCTTTTTACTTGCAAACATTATGAAGAGGAGGAGTATTGTTACATTTAATTCATTATGATTATTTTAATTCATGTATCTTTTGAACCTCATGGCTTTAGAAAAATAAAATGAGATTACAATTTTTTACAGGCTTTTAAGGGGTAGACTTACTCCTGCTTCTTTCTGTGGTGAAGAGCACTTGTAGTAGTCTGAATTTTAGAAGCAAAAGAAGTGTGTTTTGAAATCAAGTTTTCAATTATTTGTTAGAAATTTTGCTGGGGAGGATGAACTCAGATTGCTGGCCCAGATATTTCATACATTTTTCTCAAGATCAGGTGCAGGATGAGAGAGGTAATTCCAAGCTGCAATAGATATTTTCACTGTACAGTATGTGAAAAGATCTACCACCTTTATTCCCAACCTACAGGTAACGAGTATGAGTATTTTGTGATTTAATAGCCCTGCTCTTGAGAAGTACTTGTATTTCTGAAGCCATTGTGTATGGCTTCTCCCAATTATGAGAATGACATTAACTTGAAGATAGAAGTGTCTCTTTGTAAACACTAGAAGGTAGAGTACAACAGTAATTTAGATGTTTCTTAAACAATCCTACCTGAGAAGCACTGTGAGATTAGATCTTACAAAGGGAGTATGAAAAGGTCAAGTTGATGTGGGGAGCTTTGCAAGGAAACAACCTCATCAGAACTTTTCTTCTAGGATAAGATGTTGAAGCCTTAAAGTGAGGAGGAAAAGTACATGCAGAACTGTGCTTTGGGGGTGATGTCATCTTCTGTCCATTGACAGCTCTTACAATATTCAAAGCCTGACAATGACAGGAAGAGTATCACAGGTGCTGGAAGCATGTGGGAACCGTAAAAGATTCCACCAAAGGCAGACAGATTTCTAAGGTACGTGCTTTGGTACGTGATCCTTGCAGAGGATGGAAGAGGAAGATCACTTGAAGCCCTGAGAGAGTGCACTGGCCAGGAGGTGCCTCTAATCATCCGTGTGGTACCACAGGATAAGTGTGAGCACAGCTCTGCCTCTCCTTCCCAGCTGAAACTCCCATCCTTCAGACATCCCGTGGGCATTTTGTGTCAGCTCAGTAAAGAAGTGAGCCCTGTACCCATCCCAAGTCTGCAGCACAAGAAGCTGATTGAAGTGCTCTGGTGACTGCCTGGATTTCAGCTTAAATTGGTGGCAACTTACCCAACAGAAGGTGTGGGTGAGTTCAGGTGGTTTCTGAATTTCAATTAAATTCTGCTGGGAAATCAACACCTGCTGTCCCAGCCTGGTCAGCAGGCACCTGAAAATCCCCATTCTGGCCCTGGGGGCATGAGCTGCAGCCTGTGTCCATGGGGCCCTCAACAACCTTGGTAGGTCTTCTGATCAAAGAAAACAACATGTATTTGGGGTTTTTTAAATAAGAGCCTTCTGTGGTAACCACATGGGTTATGCACAGAGCTGGTGCATCTCTTTTCTCTGGAGTCCAGACTTAACTCAGCATTTAATTACAGTAATCACAAAGGGCTCTGCTGCACCTTCTGCAAAGAAAGGATCTCCTGCCTGACTCACAAGCCAGTGTGTCATGTTCTCCCTATTTAAAAATTCTCTGGTTTTACCTGTTACTCTTCTTGAGCTTTTTTCTTGCTTTGCAGCCCTGCAAAACATTTTGACTCCTCGGTCACGCTGATCACATTTTACTGGTTCAGTCGGGTAAAATTTTCCAAAGCCTGCAAAGCCAGCCAGATACCTAACAACCTTAAATTTGCATGCATGCCTCATTTTTCAGCTCTCAAGGAACAGGGCATGTAGAGCTTTGACACTGACTCCTCAGGAACAAGGGGTTTTGGCATGCCTGATGCATTTGTGTGTGTTACGTGGCTCATTCTCCTCCTCTGAGGGCAGTAACTTGGTTAGCTTTTAGTCAAACTTTTTCTTCCCTGTCAGCTGATGTGTTCTAGAAGCTCATGCACTTGCCAAATCTGACAATTTTTCTTACTAATTGACTCTAATGCAAACTGCTCTATGCAGCCCCACTGCTAGCTGATAAAAAACAAAAAGTAATGAATTTTTGCTTAACTAGCTGATTTAATTAAAATGTTTTATACTGTACTTGTGTGGTTTCTATAAATGGAGAGGTAATTTTGTTTAATGAGTTCCTAACCAAACATAACATTCCTGACTGTACGTAGCCAGATTTGATAAAGGTCACAAACGCTGCAATTCCACTGTTTGCTTTTGGAAGTCGTGATGATCAAACAGCTTGCTTGGGTACTGGAAATATCCTGTCAGGATTGGTTCCCTCTATTCCTGTTTGTACCAGAAATTATTAGTAAGTTTTAGGAGCAGAGGGTTTTCTTCTCTCTATCTGAACACTGTTCATTATCTTTAAAGTGGAAGTGTACTGCCAAAATCCCATCTCATTGTCAATTAGTGGCTTCTCTGCAAACACATTAATTTAATGCCCCTGCTGAAGAGCTGTGTGTGTTGGAACATCTTGCTGCTAAAACAATAGTTTTCAGAGCTGTTTGACACAAATCATTCATGAGTGGCAATTTATGTCGTGATGGTAATGGGATGTGACATGAAGCTATCTTTGATTAAATTTACCACAGCTTACAACTATTAGTAAATAAAGCTAATACAGACAGTCATCACAGAGTTCTAGATGGTGGATGAGGAGAAAAACAGATTATGGATTTTTTACCTGTGCAGTTCCTAAATAATAGCTTCACATAGCACAACTATAATAAATTAAAGTCTAAAATTAAAAGTCTGATCTTCTTAAAACTACTTTTTTCTCTGTCTCCAACTTCAGCAAATTCAGCAATGACCTAAATAAAAAAGGAATCAATTACCGTAAAATAAATAAATTTGCTGTTTGTTCTGCAACCCTTTCATTCTACTGTATGAGAACACAAAATAGAATATCTTTCTATACTGAAAGATCAAAAACTGGAGAAATGGTGCATTTTGGGAAAAAAGGGTTCATTCGTCTTCCACTGCCGTCCCTGATGTCAGCAAAATGTTGTTTCCTTAGAACAGAATTCATGCAAATGTTTATTTTGCAGAGCTCTCATGTTTCCTTTGTTAAAGAACTAAGCTGTATTTTCATTGTCTTATTTTCTGTTTGGTAAATATCATTTTCTCCTGTCCTTTCTGCAGCTACCATGGAAACAAGCAAAAATGCTTCAGATTAAATATTTTTAAATAGATTCTTTTTTCCCTGGTAGAAAATGGTACCAGTTTTCAAAATGTATATTGATATAGGAGATGAAGGGAAATATGTTTGAGCAATGGACTAAAGGTGGCTTTGTATCCCCTTGTATTGATAAAAATATATTAAAAACACGTTGCCTCGGTTAAACCCTACGAGTGACACTAGGGATAAAGCAACCCAAGTATTATTTCTTTTCTGAAAAATGTCTAGTGTGAAGTGCTAAAGATTCTACAAAAATAATAAGACTGGCGTATAAATAAAACAGGTTAAATCATAAACAGTTTTGATACCTGGGAAAAAAGGCCTTATTTCCTTTCCTCCAATTGCAAAGGTACTTTTTATTCCAAGTGTAAGTATAATATATTTTAGTGCCGAATCTGGAGCGTTTCATTTTTTTGGGTTGAGCACTCTGAAATTATTAATCTCCAACCAACGCACCCTAAGAACTCACTTGTTATTTATATGCAGGGAATGGTGGCTTATTTACCCAAACATTAGAGTGATCCAAAATGTTCAGCTAAGCAGGAACACAAAATATGATATTATATTATGTAAATGGGCTTGTGATACGCTCTGCTGGATAATAACTTCCAGATGTCTCCGTAGCCAGAGGCTGACGGATATCAAAGGCAGGTTGGCTGGGAGGGGAGACGAGCCAGCTGGCGAGCCTGGCTACTGCTAAGTGTAGCGGAAGGTGGGAGCTGCTGTTTCTTCACATTCACTGCTTTTATTCGTGGGCTAGTGGAAAGTCAGCGGCTCGTAGCCTTCTTGTCACGAGCAGGATAGGGCTGGAGGGGCTGCTGGGATCCCACGTGCTTTGTTCTGTCTCTTTTCAGCCTCTCTTATGGGTAGAGGTTGGGTTTAGTCTGAGTCTTCTCCCAATAAATGAAAGGCTGGCGAGCCACTGACCAGCACTGACAGGAGATTATAGACTCACTAAATGGCTTTTCCAACACATCCTTTATTCGCAGTGCCAGGTGCTGACAGGGAATGTCCCTGAGCTCTCAGCATCGTGGTGTAAGTGGAGTTAGTTGGAGCACCCTGCAGCCTCAGCAGTTCGGAGTAAGGTGTCCTGAAGCTGTTGGGTTTTGAAGCCTGACAGTCCCTTTGGGATTTAGCTCCGAGTCCTCTTCCAAATGCAGCAGGTTGTGTTCACCATCCTTAAAGGCAATTCTAGACTGAAGAGGGACTATAAATTACTCTAGGGAGAGGCCACTGAAACTGCTGACATGGACTCCAAGACACCCCTACACCTTCTGTGAAGCAGCCTGGGAGAAGGAAGTTCTTGTTACAATCCGTATAGACTGTGAGAAATTAGGATTGTGATTGAGGCTGCACCTCCTCCAACCTCACATTGCTTTCTGAAAGCTTGATCTGCCATCTCAGTGAAAGGTTTCTGATTGACTTCTATATGTTTTTAATTTATTTCAACTAATAGCCAAAAAAGGGGGAAAAAAAAAAGTGGCAAGGGGAATTAGAGAGCAGATTCTGCCACTCTGAGCTGCAGTCAATCCTCAGCTCTTCAGCTGCCTTATCAAACACAGGGAGAATGGTCTCCAAGAGGCTCTTCCTCTGCCCTGCAACTGCTCATAGCAAATATTCGAGTTGCACATTCCAGAGAAAGAAGCATTTATCAGCAGAAGATGCAAGGGCTGTGTTACAATTTGCCAGTGCTGGTGATGCCCATGTGTGTCACAGTTATGGGCCAGGAGCCCACTGGAAGAGACATGGGATAGCTCAGAGCCAAGTGTCAATCTCAGGCTTGCAGAATTTAGGCTTTGGGTAATACAGCCAGCACAGGACTGCTCAGCTTCATCAGTGAGCTCTGAAAAGTTCTGCCCTAATAAAAATACTAAGGCATAAGATCCTGCTGAATCCAAATTCCCCTAACAAGTTTACATCCCAGCATGGGATCTTCTCCTGTTGTTTTTCTTCATCCCACATTTTGTAATTACTTTTTCCCCTTGATCTTGAAGGTTTTCTTCTGTTTAGGCTCAGCTGTATTTCTCTAGCTTATCAGTGGCCTAAAGTGATAGACAGGCATAATTACTGAATTATCTGACTATTCTATATCCTCCTGTAATTATCTTTGTATTACTAAAGACTGTGCTCACATGTTCATGTTTAGAGTTTGATCCTGTTGTGACAAGTTATAAATGTCACCGTGTAATTTTGGAATGGAGAGTGGATTTCACTTTCCCCTGGGCACGTGTTTCATGGATTGCTTTCTTTGGTGCTGCACACCATCACCCTCGTGCTAAGAGAGTCACAAAAACAGTGGGAGGGAAACCACCCCAAAGCAGCAGCACCAGAGGTGCTTGACTTGGTTTTGTCAAGGACTGTGGGCAGTTTGTGTTATGGTGGCACTACAGAAGGCAGAGGAATATTCCATCTTTTGAAAATGCGTTTGAGATTCCCTAAAGCATGTGGTCAGTGAGGCCATGACAGAAGAAGCAGTTTTCATCTCAGTAAAATGTGCTATTCAGCAAAACCAGAATTGGAAACTGTGTTTTAGAATTAATTTAATTTGGTGTCGCATTCTGCTTTTGAGTTGAACTTTAGATTCTTGCTAACTCAAAAACACTGGAGAGCTTTCTGAGGCTCGCAGTTCGACAATGCTGTTATTCCAGATATGTTCTGGGATGTTTCAGTCAGAGATCTGAATAGTTCTGGCATTTATACTCACCAGACTTTGTTACTGCATTTGTCTCACAGCTTTTAAACAGCAGAAAACATGTACAACATATTTAAACAACACCAGAGAAATTAGGGTCATGAGAATGCATTGTCAACAAATGAAGATAAAAAAGAGCTGTTGTTTAAAAAAAGAAAAAAAATTGTTGTTGCAAGATGCTTTTGAAATTCTACATATCAAACTCAGAGTCATGTTGATGATTTATTCTAATATAGGAAAACATCATCAAGAGTGACAAGCAAGCTAGTCACTGTCTAGTCACCTGCCAGCGAGTATTTCATACAGACTAAAAAGGCTGGTATTGCCTTGCCGAGCTGACACTAATTATTTCAGTATACACGGAGCTTTGGGACTCGTGTTAATTCTCAAGTCTCTCTTTAGTTCAGACTCATTCCACTGCGTAAACTCAGCAGAGCACAAATTATTTGACCATCCTTTCATAATCTGTCCCCATGCTCACTTGCCAATTATATAAACTGATCCAAATACCTGCTCTCAAAGGATTCCCATTTGGGAATCACAAGCCAATTAAAAAAAACAGGGGATATCCACTATTCTGTGGCTCATGTCTTGTAGTCCTATTTCATGTTGTCATGAATTTCTGAGTGTCTTCTTTAGATAGCATTGTTTTCATCAGTGTTCAGAAAAGATACCTTTCTGGCAATAAAATAATTCTTAAATGAAACCTCTTTTGGGTATAACATTGCATCCCATGGGAAGGAGGTCAGCAGTGCCTACCAGTATCCTGACTATCCCAAGAAAGTCTCCCACTGCCACACCATGACTCTGTTTCTTTGTTTATTTCACACTTCAGTAAGCGTTCTAAGAGCAACATCTAAATACTGAACATGGTGCTGTGCCTGAAGGTGTGTAAACAGCACGTAGGTGAACACAACCCACATCAAGAGTGTGAGACAGGACCTGAGGAACGTGGCTCTGTGTGTGGCTGAAAATACTATATTTGTCTGTTCTGTGAAAATTCAGCTCTGGAAAAGGCTTGTTTTTAAGGTTTGCAGTAAAAATATCTGCATTTTGGCACAAATGCTTCCCATCCTTCTAGCCAGCGGATGTCTGCCCTCCAGAGGTAACAGAGATCAGAGCCATGACCAAGCTGTGAGAATGGGCTCCTTGCTGCTTCAGTGCCCAGCTTCAGTGTCTCCAGCCTTTCTGGAGAAGATCCATGCAGCTCTAGAGCCACATCTCAGTTTAACTTTCATGTAATGTTTAGTTTTCATATGCTGTATAGTCTTGAGGAGACTGCCTGTTTCTTTACCTCCCAGTCAGGAACTGAAATGTGCTAATAGATGGATTTACATCAAACTAGAAGGCCTTAAGCAATGATTCCCACTGAAATCAGTGCCTACAGATAACTGCTTGGAGGGTGTTTGGGTTTTTATGTTTTGACTAAGACAAAAAGTGAATGTGGCTTAAAATGGCTGGAGCCTCAGAAAATGCTTTGATAGCTTTTCCTGCATTGTTCTTGTGTATTGGAGCAGTGGGTTTGGGGTGAGAGTCTTTATTTTTTTGAGAAAAATAGCTGAAAGTTGTAACATTCAGGGAACAGTATTCCCACTGGATCTTATCTCAAATGAAAAGAATGTGATTTGCAGTCTTTGTGATTTATGAAAGTTTAAACATTTTCTGGTGGGAGTGCAGGTCACCATATGGTAACAAAAGCCCTTGCTAGTTATCCTTTCTGCAGACTTTCAGAAGTAATTGCTGGAATCCTGGAAGACCACAGAGTATTGAAGTTTTGGGACCACATAACCTCTGAAGAGCCTTCCCAAATCTACATTTCATTGATTCATCATTCTATGAGGCATACATTTTGTAATAGTGAGCCAGTCTCTCTAAGTCAAAACCATGGTCCCACCATTTCCATTTTTATTTGTAGTACTGTAACATTTCCAACACCAAAGTATTACATGCAGAGAATCCATAGTTTAAAAAAAAAAATCACAAAGAAGGACTCAAAGTCACACCAAATAATGAACCTGTACTGTACCTGAGATGTATTATACTTCCCAGGCAGTGTGGGGTGTGTATTTTGGGATTTGTGTTCAAAACCCAGATCTCATATAATAAAGATAATTTGTTATGGAGCACTAAGAATCTGAACTAATGCACCTTTGCAGCCATGGGGCTGACTCTCCCTCTGGCTGGGGTTGGGTTCATGTGGCAGAATACTTTTGCAGTACCACAGACTGCAGGTTTTTGTAGCCCTGCTTATTCTTAATAGCAGACTGTAAAGCTGGACCCATGGCATGAACTGTAAAGGAATCTTCTTCCATTTTTTGTGTTCTGCTAGATTGTACTTATGGGAAATTTGCAGCAGCTTCTTTACTCCTGTGCTCTGCTGCATCTCCTCGCAGGTGAAATGAAGATGATACATTTTGGGAGGCATCTTGACTTGGGAGTGACAGCTCCATGTATTTGTGAATGGTTTAATGGTTTAATTGATGAGGTGGTGTTAGGTCATAGGTCTTTTCCAACCTGGCTGATTCTCTGATTCTGCGTTTTTGTGAAAGCAAAGCTGCAGCAGAGCTGCCAGTAAACACCTTGTGTCTTTGTTCCACATGGCCATTGACGCCACTGTTGGGTCAGGTCTTGAGAAGTGAGGATGAAACTAACTGTGTGTGCTTTCTTGTTTCCAAAACAGCCCAAAGGAAGGAAGGCAGTGCCTGGAGAGCTGGTGCAGCAGCAGAGTGACACGCTGCTGCCGTGGCGGCAGCACCAGAGCGCCCACGGGCTGCGGCGGCAGAAGCGGGACTGGGTCATCCCCCCCATCAACGTGCCAGAGAACTCCAGAGGGCCCTTCCCACAGCAGCTGGTCCGGGTGAGTTACGTACGAGATAGTGACAATGGTGCTAATAATAATGGTGATCTTGTAACGGCTCTGGTGAAGCAGGAGGTGTGGGAAGCCTGGCTCAAAGCACTCTCTGCTCTCCCTTCCTCCTGCAGCAAGAGTTGTCTTTTCGTGCTGCTCCAAAGCTCCTCGCCCATTTCCCTCCCCGTTTGACAGCAGCCTAATCGCCTCCTTCCAGCCAGTCCCTCCCAGACACCGGCACTGCTGCCAGGATGGCTCTTTGCCCACGCTCCCATCCAAAAAGCGGCTGCAGGTGTAAAAGCTGGGCTGGGTGGCACCCAGCAACGAGGGTGAGGCATCCTTCCCATCCTCCCCATCCCTCCCCATCCCTCCCCATCCCTTCCCATCCTCCCCATCCCTTCCCATCCTCCCCATCCCTCCCATCCCGGTGCAGATGCGCCCTGGCCAGGGGAGGTTGGCTGCCTGCTGCCACTGCAGATGGATCCCCCAGCCTCCCCTGTGTTGCTACTTTCTTTCTTCACAAGGATAATCTCTGAGATCAAGTTTACCCATGTGGTTTTCTGTGATGGTTATGGGATGACAGGAAAAGGAAAGGAAGGGGAAAGGAGTGTTTTTCAGAGGCATTTGGTTGATTTATTGTTTCTGTTGATAAGCGTTAGTGAAATACAAATACATGTTGCTATTCCTCTTGTGGGTGCTGGTTTCAGCTTTTGGAGCAGTCGGATGATTAGCTGTTAAAAAAAAAAAAAAACAAAACACCAGAAAAAAAGTAGAACTCCTTGGCAGACATTTGCAGCTCTTCTCTTGGAAGAAAACGGCAACAACTATAAAATTTCAGAAGTTATTTTGAGTAGCAGTGATGTGTCATTGGCATCCCTTCTCAGGAAGTTCATTTAGTCCTTTTGAAGCAGTGTCTGGATTCACATGAGTTGCATCATTACCTGTTTCTGTGTCTGGGAGGAAGGGGCATGTTCCCAATGCAACCAGGATAAGCTTGGATTGTTGGTGTCATTTCTCTGTGCAATTAGGGAGTACAATAAGGACTAAGAAGTACCAGGTGGCAAATATTCTTACATCTGTCCTGGAAAACCAGGGAGAGAAGCCAGGAAGTCTTTGTGTGGTCAGCAGTGTGGGGTATGGAGTGACCCATTAATGTGTTGTCCTACTAAGCTGAAAAAATGTCTGAAGAGGAGAATAACCTGATGTGTCAAAAATGCCTTCCTAAATTAATAATTTAGATTAAATATTGAATTCCTGTGAAAAATAAAGGATAGTACTTGCAAAATGAACTTGTGCTCTCTTCCATTCCCTACTGATTGCTTTTGAGTTTTGACTAGACAGCAAGAGGACAACTTGGCACCAGCTTACCATGGCAAATTTATTGATTTATAAGGACTGAAATCTCTATGGCACTTTTTACCCTACAGTCTGGAGATGAAACAGAAGGACTCGACAATGCAAAATTCTAATATTAATGGAAATGACAAATAATAAATTTTATATAGGTACAGAAGAATTTATATTCGTCATGTAGACTACCGGTAACCTTGGAAAAGTAACCTGGCTTGTGGAAATACAGAACTCCCAGATTTTCAGCAGTATATTCCATTGCAGTTTTCAAACCCAGATGCTAGAGGAAGCACTGAAAATGAAGTAAAAATGGGGTGGGAAATAAAGAAAACTAAACTGGCTTACAGAGGGCTGTTTTCCTCTTCACCTGACGTACAGAAAGCATCATAATGACAGGGCAGATGATACAAAGAGTGCAACTTGATTAAGCGTGAGACCCCTGATGTTTCAGGCTTGGGTTGAGTTTCTGCTCCTCTGCAGCATCTGGCCCTTTTGCCAATGCCTGAATGTGAAGCTTGGGTGATTCCTATCAGGAGTTACAGCTCCCCCTGTTAGACTTTGCTCTTTAATTATCCAGAACAGGACAAATCAACATCTTCGAAGACCAGCACTATCTGATTATTTCCATCCACATAATCTTCAGATTGCCCTGGAGCATTTTGCTGTCTCCTAGATCTAGGTAAGAGTTTTGATCTGATTTCCCATGCTTCTGCTCGCTGGGCACTGAATATTTTTGTGTCCATCTGCTCACAAACTGGAACCAGAAGTGCACAAGTTGCAGCTCAGATCTCATTTGTACAGAAGAAGGTCTGTCACAGTTTTCTCTGCTATTTTTTATAAAACATTCAAACCTACCACTGATTCTTGGACACTGTACCTTTTTTGGTCTAGAAAGACCTGGCTGAGCTAGCATTTTGTAGGTACAACTAATGGAAACCTGTCCCTCCATAGTGCTAGCTTTAGTTCTGGCTTCCTCCAAGGAGAGGAAGGGATGGCATAAAAAAATCTCATCACTAAAAAACCAAAAGCCCTACCAGAAGTACATTTTCATAGAAGTACATTTTCATAGAACCACTTGCTGTTTGCGTTTTTATAGGTCAGACTAATTTGAAATGCATAGGCAAATCTTCCAGGTTCCCTCCTACTCCTGCTTCCTATTGTGAAGGTAAAAATTCCATTTTATGGAAGTTGATTAGTTACTTGTCAGTATTTTTAGCAAGGCTGTGCCTGAATGAAGTTTAAATCATAGCAAAGGTGAATGCAGCTTGATGGGAGCCACATACCTCGAAAGGCAGCCCTATCTGGTTCAGCTGGGATCAACTATAATTCTCTGCTCATTAAACCATTTCATTCTGATAAAATACATTAAATGAAAAAGTTTTTAGAGAAAAAAAGAAAAAAGGAACATTATCCCTGCCAAAAAAACCCTTCTGTTAATTACAGGGTTTTTTCTTTCAGAGGAACATCCGTGTCTCTTCATATACATCAACCATAACTAACTAGGAAATGTGTTTCAGAAAAATAATAGCTGAAAAAATAATAATAGGAATTTCTAATTAATTATGGCTGCTGAAAAGATTTACTTACTCTTCGAAGAGTTTAAATGAACATCTGACATTTATAAGCTAAAAATAATTTGTTAGTATAAAAAAATGTTTTGTAAATCCTGCTTTTGTCTTTGAGCTGAGAAAACAGTTATCAAAATTTATTGATATATGCTTATTTATTTTGGAAACATTTATGAAAATCTTGGGTTTAATTTCCTTCTGCTTCACTTCCACCTTTGTACTAGGAATAATATTGTACATGCTGTGAAATATTTCACTGTAGTGAGGCTAATTTCATTACTAATTGTCAGGTACTCTCATTATTATAACTGAAGTCCATAAAGATGCCTATTAAAAATACAAAAACAATATGAAATCCCCCTCCTTCTCCAAGCAAATGACTCATGCAGGCACACTGATCAGCTAAGATAATATATTAAATAGTTGCACCCTTGCTGAGCTCTGTCTATTTTCTCACTGACTCATCCTTTTTAGCTACAAGCGTAGCTAATTCTTAATTATCTATTATCTAATTATCTATTAGCTTATCTTGTTTTTCATCCTCTTTTGAACTTCAAAAAGAATTTCAGTTTTGGATCCACAAGCCAGTCTCCAGCTGCTTCTAATGTGAATCTTAACTCAGTTTTCAAGGCACACCTTGGTCCATCTCAATGGGCTAACTGAAAATAATTTATTTAAAAATCCAAGTCTTGTGCAGAATTGGCCTTTGGTCATCTTTGATATGTTAGATATTCTCTATCAAACACTGCAACTGTGTTCTCCTTTGTGAGGGCTCCAGACTTTCAGTTCATCTCCAGGACCTTTGCAGAGCTCTCAGATCCTCCCATCTTGCACTTCATAGACCCTAATTCTTCCAGCTTGCCTATATTAAACATGGAACTGAAAAATGTATTATTTTCCTGTTACATCTCTTATGATAAACAACTTGTTCATTCTCATTACACCAGCATGAAAATCCCCCGAGGATGACCAAGACAGGATCTTGGTGCTCTCACAGGCTGCCTTGATTGCATGCTACAGGCACAGCATGGGCTCTGGGTGCTGGTGATCTCAGCCACAGGAATACTAGAAACAACCTGATGTGTGTAACAGGGCATAAGAGGGAAGGATGCATTTTATGTAAATTTAATCAGAAAGTCCTGAAGTGGCTTGGAAAGTTGGCAGAATATAATATACCTGAAGACTCTTGTGTTGTTGCTTAGCAGAGGTGTCATTGTCAGGTTGGGTTTCCAGCAGCACAGGGCACGTTAAGGGAGCAAAGAGCTCCTCTTGACACACTGCAAAACCCTGTGCTGGACTCATGGGTGGGTTTAGCATATCTTAAGCTATCCTGTGACATTGAATATTGAATATGAAAAAAGTTGATAGCACACTCTCCAGCTCAACAGCCTGTTTGTGAGCCACAGCCTACCCTGGTGTAGGAAATGAGTGAGACAGCTCTCACAAAGTCTGAAATCCTGCTGCTGGAGACACACAGGGCACACTGAGCTGTGAAAATCCCTGCCAGCTTGGACCATCAGCCCTCAATGCTGCCATCTCCTTTGCTCCTCATGGCTGTTTCAGCATGTGCCTTTGCACTGTTTTAAATAGTTTTATTGTAGGAAATCCCTCTTGCCTCCTCTATCACAGCGTTGCTCACTGCTGTGAAATTGGCAGTGCAGAATCCATTAGCTCCCAGCTGCAAGACAGATGGCATCTGTCTGTGGTGAGAGAAGGTTTGTTGAGAAAAGGCCTTGCAAATGCTTCCCAAAGGACATCAGACCTTACTTTTCCTGAGAGAGATGCAGACAGCCTTGATTACAAATAGACCTAGATCTTCCTTGTTCTCCACAGGAACAGGTGTTTCTTTTGCCTTACCAGCCATACACATACTCAAAGAAAAAAAATGGCTAGTTCTGCCTCTCAGTGCACCTCACCTTTGTGATGCCCTGTGAGCATCATCAGCTGAAATTCAGAAATTAGGGGATTTGGTCTTTATTGTAACATTCAGACCGAGGTAAGAAGGAGCAAGCCCAGAGGGTGGAGAGGAAATGGGATGTTGTGCAGCTTGTGGTGCTCTGGAGAGTCACAGCCTTTCTTTGAAAGCTGGTTCAAGGATGTAGAGTGAGACAGCTCTTGGCTCAACTGCAGTTTCACCCCGCAAACCAACCTGACATCAAAGAGGGAAAGATGAGCAGGAAAATGGTCCATTAAATGTTCACCTTGCCATGGTCTTGGCTCTGGTATTGATCTCTCCTCTGTGTGTGTGTGTGTGTTACCAAACCAGGACTCGTATGTGACTCACAGAATGAATGGAGAACGTGAAATATGACCCAGTGCCACTTTCTTGACGTGTCCATTTGGAATTCCTTTAAAACCTACGCTCTGAAGCAGGTTCCTAGACATATTCCACACTATATGTACTGCTCAAAGGACATCCCTTTGTTTGCATTCTCCCTGCTGATGCCATTCTCAGTTTCCAGCGTTCACCAAAAGGGAAGGGCAGGTCCTGCTGTAAATCACACATCTCTGCCAGAGCTGGTGGGGCTGCCCCAGTGTGTGCCATTTGGGAATCTGGGTCAGGGGAAGCAGATGCCCAGTGCTTTATGGGCTTTCCATGCACATGCACATCCAGCATTATGGATTGAAAAGTGCAGCTACAGCATAAATGCTCCATTTAAAATTCTCTTACAACAGCATTCATGCCTATACTGTAATTATACATATTGTATTTCCTTGTATTCAGACCCATAGGGAATTTATATTGTCCTTGCTAAAGCCAGAGGGACTGAAGGAAAGCAGTCATTTAATGATTCAGCTGTCTTGGGCTCTATGATTTAATCAATCATATGAAAGAAATTTTTAGATTCTTTGTGTTTAGAGTTCTCTTGTCTGAGCAGAAAATGTTCCCTTTTTGAATTGCTTTAATAGCTGTATTTATGCAGCTGAAAGTTCCTTAAGAAATGAAAGTAAAATCAAATTGCTGAGAATGCCTAGATAATTTATCGGAGAATATTCAATTAGAATATATTAATATTTTAGATTTCCATCATTAATTTAATATTCAGAGATTTAATTTAGTCGTTGAATTGCTGTAGTGCCATGCGTGGGTAGATTGTTAGGCTGAGTGCTTAAAACACCTGCCACAAATGGGTGAATCTCACTTTGATTCCCAGAAGCACAAACGCCTTTCTACTGACATAAGTCTTGCAGCAAAAACTCAGACACTAAATCTTGCCTGTGCTCTGCATTTTTCCATAATTGCAGAAAGGAATAATACAATCTTCTAGCAGAAATAAATGCAAGAGCCTTATTTATTTATGCATTCAAATCCAGACTGAGGGGGAATTTGGTGCTCTGTGGTTCTGAGTTAGTCAATGTATTACTGAAGAATTTCGTTTTGCCAGACTGGCCTTGTCACTTACTCAAGGAGAACCGTCGTAAGTGAGGTTGGGATTTGAAGGTGATTGACACTTTGCAGACAGATATCAAGGACTCCTATTGCCCAGTTCATCTAAAAAAGCTGCCCTTGAGTTTTTGCCATTTTCCAGGATGCTTTGGGAATAGTAACGTGGGTGGAAAAATGCCCCACTAAATCATTAAAAACCCACTAAATCATAAAATGCCATTTGATTTGGAAGTGATAAATCTCCTCTGAATGTAGCGTCCCAGTTGCATGAAGGAAATGGAACCGTTTTGAATTTCTCACACAACATAAAAACTGAGATTCTTACAAGCCACTGGAAGCAGTGAGACTGCTCCCACTGATCAGGAAGTAGGATATTTCAGAAGTCTCAAAAATCATTGATAATATTTATGATTAACTTTAAGTCATTAATTTGGTGTACAGCAAGTTGGACTGGGAGGAGACTGGGACAACAGACCTGTGGTCTGACCTTGTGGTTGATGTTTCAAACTGTTCTGAACTCAGCATCCCCTGAGGCAGTGGGCTGGGATATACTAGCAGGGATTTGTGACCCTACTACTGATCACTACTGGTTAAATACAAATTGTAAGTGAGAGACACAGAATGATAGAATTCAGGCTGGGAAGGACCTTTAAGATCCTCAAGTCCAGCTGTGATCCGTACAGCATTTGCTTAGATATTTTTCCATGCAGGATCTGAGTTTTTCAGCCTGCTTACATCGCTGAGGATGGTCTTTCTCTCACAGAGAAGAAGCTGAGGCAGGGAAGCTGAGTGGCTTTGTTTGAGACCACAGAGCTGTTGCCATGGCCATGGGCAGCACTCTCCAGTTATCAGCATCAGGGCCTGTCCTTGGGTTATTTGAAGAATCTCATAATGGACTTGGATTTTAGTGGAGTGGTCAGAAATCTTCTGCTGATGGTTATATTCAGTCACATCATTCCATGTCTGAGTCCACTGCTACACCTGTGCTCTGGGTCTGTTATAAACAGCTGTTTTCATAGCCATGCAAAGGTGCTTCTCTGCTCTCTGCTGGCTCTCCACCAATTCCTCCACCACCCCCATCCAGCCCACACCTTCTAGCTCCAGCTTCACATCAGGAGCAGGAGATTCAGGAAGCACAGAAGGATAACTACCCCTCGAATTGTCATCACAGGCATACTGCAAAAGAGTTCATCAGTCACTCCAAAGAGTATTTAGCTATAATACCCCCATTGCACATATTGCAACATATCATTACCTCCCATCCTCTCCAGAAAGTGAGATAACTGTAATAGCCACTCGGGCTGGCTGTCATTACGTGTACAGGCAAAGGCAGGAAGGCATAGTCAGAGCTAATGCACACAGCTCATGAAAGCTATTGAAAATCTGTAAAAGACAGTGTACACAAAAACAGTGGGTTAATTTGCTCAGAAAAGAGCTTTGGTTTTGCTCCTGCCTTTTCCAAAGTAAAACAGTAATAATGAAAAAAGCTGAGACAGAACAGACAAAGAGCTCACAATCTGTCTCTTTGCTGCAGGAGTTCATTCTTTAACACTCATCACCCACATTAGGTGGCTGTGGGACTTGGCTTCCTTGATGAGTTGAAATGGAGTCCTGAAGACAGAGTGGTGCTGTGTGGGTGTGAGTTTGGATTTGCAGAATGATGGTGCAGATATAACCTTGACAGCTAGGCTGTTGCTGAAATTCACTGTAGCAGGCTGGGATAAGATAGGAAAAAAAATCTACAGTTTTTATTTCCTTACTATTGCATATGTTCTTGATAGTCTGCACCAATGAAGAATTAAATACAGCACTCTGGAATTTTAGTTGTCAGCTTTTAAGATTTTAGAGAATTTACTCTTGGGCTAATTTTAAGCTCTCACTGCTGTGCTTAATTGTTTGGTTTTTTTAATAACAGCTGAGATTTTCAGTGATAAAGGTGTCACCACCCAAATCCTTTCTTAGCTGTCTCTAATACAGGCTGATGAAAGATGTAAGCCATGGCTACATGATGGGGCAGCAAAGAGTGGATGTGCAGTAGTTTACCAGTTTCATTAAAGGCCCCATTTCTTTGCAGTTTGTCCTTTCCCATAATTCTTACAATATTTTTTAATATTTACCATATTTATAATAACATTCATATTTGTTGCTAATTTCCTTAATTTAAAGGACATTTTCGTCCTATCCGAACAGTTAGACAACTTAAAAAGCAAACAAACAAAACCTTGGATTATATTAAGGGAAACATTTTGCCCAAGGCAATTTGGATATCTGCAGATGGTGATACTGAGCATTTTGGCCCTTGTTCAGCAGAGATTTTAAGAATGTGCCTAAATTTGAGCCTTTAAGTAACTCTGGTGGCTCTTCAGAATTTATTTGTTGACTGGAAGCTAAGGACATGAATAATGCCTTACTGGGTTAATGTATCCAGCATTGTGCAGTGCTAACCTCTTTGGCCATGTTTAGAGTTTTTATTAGATTCCCAATTTTAATTCCACTTCTCTGAGTGTACTGGTAGTGTGCAAAGAGCACACTTTCAGATGTGCACGCACATCAGCCTTTGCACATGTCCTTTTTTTACCTAATAAGCACCAGAACCTGCCTTGAAAAGCCACCCAGTAGACCTTGGTTGCATTTTTTGGGCACTGAGTAAAGACAGCTGAATTCTTTCCCCTCCATGAACCAACTCATGCATCCCCTAAGAGCAGCTGCTGAACCTGCCACATCCTCACCCTTGTCACAACAAACCACCTGGCCCTGCCCTCCCCTTGAAGAGTTTTACCTGAGGAATTCCCCTTTAGGAATCAGGTTTTGGAAGCCAGGACTAATCCTCTATGTCACAAGTTGTCAACTCCTAAACCTAAAAGTTTATCATGGAAATATTAACAGACCCCTAAATGCCATAGTGCTGCTGGCATTGCCAGGGCATTTACCTTCCTGACTCCTCCTTCCACTCATGATCTCTGCTCATTTTAATCAAAACATCATGACCTGAGGAGGGTTTTGCATCTGTGCTTAGGCCTTTTTTGCAGTTGACTTGCTTGTTTGATTTGTGCTTCGAGGCTTTGTAACATTTATTCAAGCTGTAACATTTATCTAGGCAAAAAACCTAATTTTCTTGTTCTTAAAAGAATGGAAGTTTAAGGAAGAAGAAAAGCTGTGTGGGCTTGTTGTTTCTGTCTAGGAAATGGAAGGCATGCATTGTGTTGTGAGAAGATTGGACATGGAGCCCGTGGTTTGAACCTTTAGGGGAACTTGCAGTGTATGTGCCCCTCTGCCAGTTAAACTCCTCTGTGGAAAAGGCAGAGCTGCAGTGCCCCCATTAGTGCAGGACTATGAAAAATTCAGTAGGAATGGCCAATTTTCTGTATTTCCAAGTCCCTGTAAAAAGGTATAGCAGCTAAAAGGCAGGGTTTCTGTCCACACTGAGCTATTTGGAGTTATTTCTGAAGTAACATCACTGGAAGGGAGCATATTAGTAGAGGGAGGAAAAGAAACTAGGATTAAGGATCTGCACTAAAAAGTGTTGCTAGTTAATCCAAGCCCTCAGAAGGGATTTGTGTGAGTTGGAAAACAAAAATAAATGTTTGGCCAGCTTACATTTTCAGTAGTGTGGTTTGCAGTGAAGTGATGACACAATTTACTTACCAGTAAGTGGCATTCAACTGCCTCTAACAAAAAGAAATTACAGTGGGAGAATCAGACATCATCAGAGCATAAATCTTTTATGGAAGATTATAGCAGTTATTTATTATTTGAAAGCAGAGAATTGAGAAGCAAGGTGGCAGTTTTCTTTCAGTCATGGGAAATGCACCCTGTAATGTCTCCATGGAAAAAAAGGAAAATGCTACACCAAAGTGTTCCCATTCAGCTCAATGGCAAAAGCACTATTCGTTAGCATCTGTTTTTGCAGGGAAACTCCTGTTAAGAGAGGAATTTAAATATCGGAGGAAGTGTTTCCAACAACTGTCTAGGTTTGCCGAGTATTTTTCAGACAGTGTTATGTTTATGGCACAGGTTTTTGTATGCTAAAGGAAATGGCAATTCAGAATTTATGAAACAGCTGCTGTGTCTTTTGAGCACCTAAGGGACAGAATGACACAACATATATGTATTTCTGAAGTCATTGAAAAGAAACAACAACTTTCTGTATTTCCTTTTGAACCATAACCTATGGTACCTGCAAGCATTAATACCTTTTCTTTTAATTTTTTAATTAGAAATGAATACAAAATGTAACGTTCGGGTATAACTTGCTATTAGGAGATAGCTCTTTTTCTCCTCCTTCTGTATCCATTCAGTTGTTAAATGTCCCCCTCCCTTCCTTTTTTTTTAACCTCTTGTTCTTAATGAGACTTCCTCCTTCTCCCCATGAATCTTTATGTAGGGAACCTTAGCTCTTGATTAATCAGTAATTAGGGAAGGAGTCATACTGATTTCAAGTCCTTAGTATCATACTCTCCAGCTGAAATTCAAAACTAAAATCTGAAGGAAAGCCATAGTGTCAATATTATGCTCTGTCTAACCATATGATGACAAAAATCACATCAGAGTCAGACCAGGCATATCTATTTATATAGGCACAAATCTGTCCTGCTTGATATCGAGTGTAACACAATCATAATTCTCTCCCACGGCTGCTTTCTCACACATTCCCTGCCTTTGTCACCATCAGCATTCAATATTTCGCCTTAAAGTTTACTACACCCTCTGTCATCTCATCTGACACGTACTGTTTCACTTCACTCCGTGTTTGCTGAGCAGTTAGGGCTCAATTCAAAGTTTAATGAGCCCTCATTAACCTCCATGAGCTTTGGATCAAACCCTTGTAGTCTAATATGGAAATAATGCCGGGGTATTATGGAGTTAAAAGCTGCCATAGTGGTCTGAGGATAAAGTCACTGCGGGTGGGCAGCTTAATGGGGCATTAATTGGATAGAGGGTATTCATAAGTACTGAGCACTGAGTGTGGATGCTCTTGAAAGAAGGGAGCAAATGCTGAATGGTGTGATCCTAAACCTGAGGTTCCCTTTGCATCTGTGCTGTAACTCTGCTTTGGCATTTGGGGGGTTAATGCTGATGGGGAAGAGTTTTCTGGCCCAGGTTGATGGGTGCTGTCACTCACAGGTCATCTTCCCTCTCCTCCTCCTGCTCTGAAGTCCTGCCTGCCTTGGCTCCATCAAAATCCTTCTTCCAGAAACTAGGTGTTAGCACAAAGCTGTTGTTGGAAAGGAGATGCTAATTCCACAGCACAGCTTTTGCATTTCCTCTTTTTTTCTTCTCTGGGGTAAGGTGCTTTCAACACAACATTTAAAGTAACCCAAAATGTTGGTGTTGTCTGAGCTCCTGGTGCCAGTCAGCCCTCCAGCAAGGCTGTCTCCCTGTTCCTGTGGACTGCTTGGAATATTCTCTGGGGGCTCTGCTGATCAAAGGCTCCCACCAAGTCATGTCAGAGCAGCATAAATTCAATATTTTAGTCTGTTCCCTTGGGTTTACCCTTTTTGTGCCCAAAATACTGTTAATTCTTGGAGAAGCTCTGTTTCTTCCTCAGGCAGTGTGCAGAGGATGATCGGGAACAACAGAGAATTAGTCCTTGTTGACACAGATTCCCTCAAGGTCCGAAGGATACCTGGGTCCCTTAGCAGGTCCTGCCGCATGCCCAGGGCCACCAGGGCAGGAGCTGATACTGCTGTGCAGTGTGGAGGGGTTGGGAACTGTGACATCATCTCTTCACCAGGCGAGTGGGACTGATTCCTTTCATTTATCTTAGATATTCTCTGTGCTTCTTGCCTTTTTTGAAGAGCTGTTCTTTTCCTTCTGTGAAGCCACAGATGCAACACATCCTGTCTTACTCCATGCAGCCAAGTGCTTTTCCCTTTGGGCTGGTGACAAGCCACTTATTTCCTCCATATAGCTAAGGAAAAAAAGAACAATCACATATGCAACCATTACAGAAATGTTTTTCTGGAAATTCCCAATCCATATCTCCAGAAGACATGTCCCCATTCTCTCTTATTTTTAAGCAAAAGGCTGTGTAATAGCTGTTTCTGTACTGCCTGTATGCCAGCCTGCAGTTCTGCCTATCCTAATCCCATATGGGAATGAAGCTTGAACATACATGCTAGGAAGGGTTAGGAAATTCTGCTTGATTTGCTGCTCTCCTTTTTATTCTTCAGTTGATTAAGCAGCTGCTAAAATAAGCCTTCCATTGTAGGAATTCCATAATGCCCTCCCTTCTAGAACAATACTGCAGCCCATATACCTCCCTTCTTTGTGGCTTCAAGTTTCCAGCCCTTGTTTCTTATTCCACCTTTTCAGGTCTTGCTTTCACATTTTCATTTTTGCTGTAGTGTGTTCCCAGGGAGATCATTCCATGCATTTTCTCTGTCTCAGGTGGTCCCTGCACTCCTGCTCAGTCATTCAGGATCAGGAGTCAGTCACAATCCCTGAAAACGCTGAGGTTGCCTGAAGTCTTGGCTGGCTCTAGTTCTCGTACCATCAGTTCCAAACCTTCCTTCTCAGTTGGAAATATTTTTAAAAAAACAAAAAACCCCCACAAACACCTAGACTTGTGGTGTTTCCAGAAATTGAGAATGTAAATACAGAGCAATCTGTGATGAAATCTGGAGCATTCCCACCGTCGTCTCTCCATGGGTTTATGTACCAGTTAAATGTCACCACTCCAGTTTTCTCGAAAGGCTGCTGTGTTTTCCTGCAGGACAGTGTGGGTGGAAGTGTGGGCATTTCACAACCAAGGGTGTTGCTTTAAGGACTGAATCAAAGTGTGGGAGATTTCATTAATCTTTTCCATTCAGTTTTTCTGATTGAGCTTTTTTTATTTATAATTATATGTCTGTCTGATTGAGAAAGCTATTTATCCATTCAATGTTGAATGATCAAGAAGAAAGGATGGACAGGATGCTTTTAAAGCCTTTCAGCCCCATAGTTGTCACCACTTATACTGATAGCTTGCACTGGAAAATGGAACGTGAATCAGAGAAAACGTGGGAAATAATAGGAGGAAAATTCAGAATCCATTTCTGATGAGTTATATTAAACCCAAAGATCTTCCACTTCATAGAGAAATTATTTAAGTTTTATGCAGCTTTTGAGATTATGACAAGCTGAACAACTTGTTCTGGCTTGGTGCTCAAGCGCCATATGGTACTACTTCAGCAATTTGATGTGATATTATGAATAAGAGTGCATGAGTAGTGAAATGTTTGGGGTTTTTATATCATATTGGCCTTCTGCAATAGACATTAAAAATGAATTCTGTTTAGAGTAAGGGAAAGGGGAAAAAAAAACCCAGACCTGCAGGTTTCAATAGCATAATTGCAGAAGCAAGTGCAAAATGCATCTGTGGTGATTAGGAAAGCAGTTGCTGACAGATCTCTTGGATAGGTGGCAATAACCCATGTTCTACAGACCCAGTTCCCCTTTTAGGTTTTCTCTGGTACAATGCTTGTATTATCTTTAAGGAAAAATCTTTATATGCTATTTTCTATGTTCGGGGCTAGTGGTTTACAAATAATAATTGTTATGCAAGTGGAAATTGACTTTGTGTGTAAAAATAAAATCTTAGGCTAAGCTTGTAATCTCAGACAAGTATATGAAAGCAATAGTCAGCAAAAGATAATGATAAAATCTCAATGTCCCTGTCTGAAGAAGGGTCATCACTCTTCCTTGTGTTACTTTCCCACTAATTATAGGAAGTTGCTTCTTCAAATTTTGTTGCTGAAAGCAGTTCATGGATAGCAGGATGTGATTGCCAAATTTTTGAGGATGAAGTAATGTGGAGATGGGGGGTGGCAGTGGTCTCCCTTATTGTATCAGTGTGTACTGAATTCTAAAGATAAAACAAACCCCACCCCTACCAATATATATGTATATTTTGATATATGTGATAGATTTGAACTAATGGTGTGTGTAAATCAGACATCTGGTGTGCCCAGAGAGGATGGGACTGGTCCAGCAGTACAGATCTCATGGGAGGAATCTCTGGGAGACAGAGGGTGGCACAGGCTCTGCCTGAGGATTCACTGGAATGACTAGTGGGACTGAACACCTGCCTGGAAAATTTGGCTCAGTTTCTTACTCTGAATTACAGCTGCATTAGTAGAGTTTTAAGGGACAAATGCTGCTTTGAACACAAACTGTTCATATGGAAAAATGTCTGATTTTTATAGTAATTTTGGGATTTGTCTTGTCTGGATGTTTCCCTAAATTTGTTTTTCAAATGGCTTTTGGTTCAGTATGGAACTTTAGTTTGTGATGTGGATAGTGCCTCCATTCCACAGAGCTGACTGGTTTCCACTAGCTGTTTTGCATTGTTTTTTTTTACCCTGAGAATTTCTTTCTTCTTGCTCTTAATATATTCCCAGTTGGAATTTAGGTTCTAAAAAAAAAAAAAATCCTTCACCGCTGTGGTGATTTTTAGCGGTCGTATCCTTTTATGCATCATTCTCACACAGTGTGAACATTTTAACCTTTTCTTAATTATTAGCATTTCCATTCCTGCTGTTCATTAGTCTGTGCTGGGCAAGGACCATGATGTGTTGCCCAAGGATGCAGCCGTGGAGCTGCTCAGCTCCTGCTCTGTGGAAACCTCAGCCTACAGAGATTTTCATGGAACATCTAGCATCTCGCTTTTGAAGTCTGAGCTTAGAACTGATTTATTTATTTTGTAATGGATAGGTTGGCTGGCTGTCCTGCTGAGTTATCTGCTTTAGGTAGATACGTGAAAATGTTGTATTAATCCAAGCTGCTGTTAACTGCACTCCGATAGTAAACGGTGCGTAGCGTATTCTTACCACGAGTACACAAAAACAATTATTCCTGACACCTGGTAAAATCTAAACCAAGAAACTGATAGAAATTAAGCAGTAAATTACCCAACAAGGTTAAGGTCCAACCTGTCTTCCTCTGGCTCCAGTTCTCACTTACAGATGGAATTGTGGCTGAATCTACAGCTTTAGCTACCTGGATTTTCTCCTCAGATATTTAGTGGTATGTGCTCTCAGGCTTCAGTTCATAACTGAATTGCAGGCACAACTGCTGCTGATGCCAGGGGAGCCTAAATGACTCTGCAAAAGTCAGAAAGGAAATCCAGGGTATATTTGAGAACTGAGCAGACTCTCCCAAATCCCCCAAGTAATCCCTCCACCTCAGGTTTTTTGCATTTGCTCAGGAGTTGTTAAGATGTTGCTGGTGGTAACTTGAGCTGATGGATATTTCTACAAAATTTAGTTTTAAAAATAACACCCAGCCAAACTGAAACTTATTTCAAGTGTTCACATTCCGTAATGTTACCAGTAGTATTGTACTTCTCATAATCAGTAGAGGCCCAAGTTTTCAAAATGTGACTGTATTTTGGCAAAATTAAGATTCTAATATTCGTGTAGGTTTTGTTCTTCATTAATTTTCTTCAGGTAAAGAAAAAATCCTACTTTATAAATAGCTTTTATTTAGAATACAGTTCAGTGGTGCTTCTGGAATATTGGTTTGTAATTCTCATATTCATTCAGTCCCAGCTTTTCAAGCTATGTGTAGTGAAAATATAACCACTTTCCCCTTGGTTAGAATACAGTACTTAGTGGTTTTTAAGTCTGGTACTGGGCAAACTGTTCTGGGTTTTATGTTGATGATAAAGCTTTAATTGCACTTCTGAAATCCTCATCATGTGTAAAACAGTACTGCTAAACTAAATGGGAACAGCATCCCATAAAAACCAGGCAGCCTGGAGTGTGATTAAGAGACAGTAATTTTTCCTTATCCGGACCAGCATGGTTTCAGTTTTCATACTTTGCTTTGCAACACTTCACCACTGCTCACACTCATGTATTCCCTACCACCATCCAAAGATTTATGTACAGCCTCCTAAATTCATCCTGCTCCCTCCTGCATGGAAACAGCCAAAACTCTACAAGAATTCAGAGTCTTTAATCTCTCCACAACTCTCCTGCAGCCCAGCCATGTCTGAGCAGCTCGGTGACAGGAGGGGACAGAAGGTGGCAGGAGGTGAGAAGAAGGTGGCACCACGTGTACTCAGCAGACAGGATCAGTTTGACCCTCAACTCCTTGTTTCCATGCCTGGTGTGGGGAGCTGTTGTACCTACAGAATGGTATCGGCTGCGTGGCAGCAAAGCAAAACCAACTTGAGAATTCTAAGTGGGAAATGGGAGGAGAAAAAATGAGAATATTGCCAAAAAACTCACTTTCTTCGGCAGGTGCTAAAGTTGCACCTGCCAGTGAGCACTAACAGGGCTTAGTTCACTTGGTTGAGCATTACTCAGGGGAGATTTTGGGCCAAGTTTCTGTCCTTGCCAACAGTTTCTTTCTCCACTGTAATTCATTAATTAGCAGCTATACCTGTTTACATAATGAAGTGTCGGAGAGCTTTTATCAGTGTGTTGCCATATGAAATGTCACAGTGTTCTCTTGATCAGATTAGAAATGTCTGTCCAGAAAGTCCCCAGCATTTCAGGGCACTGTATGTGACTCATGGAAGGGGGCAGTTAATGATGGTGCCAGTGGAAAAGTCAGTCCAGGCACATTTTCTACAGTGTAATTTCCCAATGCCCAGATATTTGAAAGTAAAAAAAAAAATCAATACTTTAGTGTACACAGTGCATAAGTTTAAACTTGTGTTCTCAAATGAGATGTTTTAATTCTGTTGCTCAGTCGTGCTTAGAAATAAAAAACTAGCCCAGACTCCAGTCCTGTTAGATCCCTAACCAGTTTATAATAAATGTGGAGCTGCCAGGATTACCATCCCCAGATATGGAGCACAGCATATGGTATCTATGCAGCAAAATAGAGCTTGCACTGGGGTTCTGGTAATAAGTTTGTATAGGTATGTACATATAGATTCCTGTAACACTGGTTGGAGACAGATGCAGGGCTGCCATCATGGAGTATATTTAGGTGGGTTTCTACTTTCTTTTTGTCAAGGGCCTGTCTCTGTTGTGATGTGATTGGAGATTTATTTCAGTGAATATTAGTATTTAAAAGGATTTTTCCCTCATCTTTCCCTTAGTCCCTTTTTGCTGAATGTATGCTTCATTTCATTCTGTTCTATGCTGAGATTTGTTGAAGAGGATGGAGGAGAGTTTGTATTTCCCTTTTTGGCAGCCTGAGCTCTGTGTGGTTTGTGTGAATTCTTCTTTCAGGAGAGAACATTTAAAGGCAAGAACTCCTCTTTGTGCCTGTGGAAGGGTAAAATCAAGCTTCTCCTACAGCGCGTTTCAAAGCGTTTCACTAGGAAACAAGAGCATTTTGCATTCACATATCCTAACCAGGATTCGTTTTGAAGAGGCTTGAAGGCAGTGACAAATAGAGGGATTTTATAATGTGTAACTCGGCTGAACTGCCAGGGTTCTGCAGAGAGGCATCCTTTGTGCAAAGCTAAAAATGTCATAGGCTAGAATGAAGTAATAGCATAAAGTAAATTTCTGAGATTTTCCTTTAAAAATATGTTTCAAGTATTCACAATAGAGCTGTGCTTTTAAAGCAGTCAGATATATCCCCTACAGATTAATTAGTAGTACAATGCTTGATATTGAAAAGGAGAAGATGGTAAAGGTGGCTGCATTGAAAAATTTGTCAAATGTCTTGAAAATGCAGGGAGAGAATCAGCAGCAAGAGCACTCTGCAAGGGAGCAGAAGGATGTCCAGAGACACACAAACCCACTGTGGAGAAGGTGGCATCACCCTGCTGGGTTTAGCACAGGTTCTCTTTGGCACACAGCCTCTGCTCAGCCCCTCCATATCCACTTTGAGACTCTCAAATCAGTGACTCCTTTGCTTTCAGTCTGGGGATTGTAAAAAATCCCCATCCCAGCAGAGCTGTAAGGGCAAGACACCAAATCCTCCCTGTGCTCCAACCTCTGTCATCCTGAGAAAACAGGTCGTGATCTGACCCCAAAATATGTTCCTGGTGAACTTTGCTGTTAGTCTAGAAGGAAGAAACAGCATCAAACCAAACAGCTGAGCTTTGTGAAGGGTTTAACATGCTCTTACAGTGACCTCCTGTGGAACAGAGACACCCTGGTGCCCTGCGCTGGGGCAGTGACACTTTCCGTAAAGCCCACGGCCCCTCACGTCCTGCAGGGCTCTGTCAAAGACTCCCAACTCGTTTCCTTACTCTTCTCAGACAACATCTGGATTTCCTTCTAGCTGAATGAACTCTCACCTTTAGAAAAGACATCTCTGATTAAGGTTTTCAGAGCCACAGGCTGCTTAGTGCACGTCTGCGAGGCAAGAGCCAACACCTGCCTTCAGCAGTTCAACTACCCAACCTTGTTCTTTGCATGATGGTTTTAATAAATGTTATATCAGTTTTAATATCATGAGTATTTCATTTACAAGGTGATGATGTGTTTGTAGAGCATGCAATGCATTTCATTTAGCAGTTACATGCACGGAGGGATGCACTGAATAAAATATTACTTTAAAATTAGATGATTTCTTTAATTCTATATACAGGCTCTTTGGGTTAATACATATTGCATCTAACTCAAGCAGTGATGTAGCTTCTATAACCTAGTTCTTCATGCATTGTAATTCTTTCCATTGTGTTGTCCAGTGAATTTTATGAGTATTATTTGTTAATATGTTCATTTTATTTGAATAAGAAAGCAAGTCATCCCAATGCAGTGACTGATCATGCTGTGAAATTAGATTTTTAGCCTGTAAAGGGAAATAGTGTGTTTGCATTTTTAGGGAACTGTTGCCCCTGTGGTGTTGGCTTTGCCTTTGTGAGAGTGTCTGTAGTGCTAGAGCCACTCCAAGGGAGATGGTGCAGCAGCAGCTGCTCCAGAGCAATTCCCAACCATGGCTGTGGTCTGAGGAGGAACAGGAACCCCTGTGCAGGAGCCACTGCCCCAAGAGTGAGGCATGGGGACACCTCAGATCACCCAGGACAGATGAGTTCACCAAGCAGAACTGGCCAGAGGCAGGGCAGGCACAGGGTCCCCTCTGTGCATGAGTGGAGCTGGGGACGTGTCCCCACTGCCAGAGGCTGCAAGGACTGTTCCAGAGTGGCTCCAGCCTTCCCGCAGCATGGCATACCTCATTCCAGAACCCTTGCACGCTGAGGATGTACTGAATTGTCAGCCAGCTGAAGGCTTCCCTTTTATCTCCTACCTTCTGCCTTGTTTGAGAGAGTAGAAAGACAAATTAGGGCATTCAGCCACCGTGCTGCATGAGTCACTCATCTTGAGTCACTTGTGGAAGAAAAAACCCAACCTGGGCTTTTTTGGGCTGTGCTGCTGAAGGAGTCCACAAGACCCCTCAAGTACCTCCAGGCACAGTTTCTAAGCCCTTGAAAGTTTCATTGCAAGGTTGTTTGATACGTTATCCAACAGAATAAAATATTTCCAGTTAATGTTTTAAACATGTGCAGCTCCAACCAGCAGATGCAGAGAGACCAGCAGAGAGCAGAGATGAGAGCCTGCACTTTAGCCTGCTCCTGCATCACACTTACCAGCAAGGAACCACTGGAAATTGCAGCCCCCTTGTTTGCTGCTTTCATGGAGGATGAGAAGAAGAAAGAGGAAGGGAAGGAAAAGCTTTTTGGGAGCTGGAGCCACCTGCCTCGTGCATATTTCTGTGTACAAAAGGGAAAGAGATGATTCAGCTGCCGTGCAATGAATATTTTGCTGGCGTGAAGTCGAGATGATCAGAAGAGTGAATTCATCCTGCAGGTTCTATTTCATCAGTTTCACATCCAGAAAATGTCCTTCTCTCCATAAAGTCCTGATTATTGTGCAGAGAGATGAGACCCAAGCCCAGCATGGACACTGGGAGGCAAATGACTGTGGCTGTGGTAGGGCATTAGATCTGAAGGCAAGGTCTGGGTCCCTCTCTCATCTGTGGCTGGGTCTGTGCTGGAGCCAGAACTGAAAACTGGCAGGGAGGTTATCAGGGCTGTGGTCTGGCTGAGTTAAGTGTCCAGCTGAGCCTCAAAGATTTTCACATTTTTGTTATAATTCATTGGGGGAATCCAGCAGGACTCCACAGGCTGAAGCCATCCTCGCTGTGTCATGGAACTCCTTCTGTGCCCCAGAAGGTGCCTAAAGGCTCATCTTGGTAAGGTGACAGCATCTCAGATTTCAAACACAAAACCTTTATCTGAATAGTAGTAGATTGGCATGAGCAGATGATGCTTCTTCATGTCCTTGTAGCATGATTTCTGCTGCAGTGTGAATGTGCACATGAACAGCAGCAGGTGCTCAGCAAGTGCCAAGCAGATCCTTGGTTTCTTTGTAAATTGGCCTTGGCTGATGGAGTGGGGGGAGAGAGGAGGGTGTTTAACCCTTTAGCTGGAAAGTTGACCTCAGTGAAGCTGTAGAGAAGTTGCATCTTCCATAATTGCATTAATTATATTCTGAGGGATTTCTCATTTTCCTTGTATTTAAATGAGGTAGAACTTGACTTTTCTTCCCCCGTTCCATTTTCACCCATTTTTCTGGGCAGGGCTGCTTATCTAATCAGCCACCAGTGTTTTCTCTGACAGTCTCGCAGCTGTGGTGACACTCAGTCTCAGTCACATCAAACAAGTAAATGACTTTCATTCACAGCACCTTTTGTCTGATCAAATAGGTAATTACTACGTGAAATTAAAGGCTTTAACAAAAAAGTTCTTTATTGTTCCTGACTGACAGAAGCAATACAAAGAGAAGTGCTGTGATTCAAATGCCATGGTGACACCAGCCCCATCGTGGAAGCAATCAAAGGCATTACTTATACACTCCAGTGAGAATACAAACCAGGCAGAGGCAGACTGACAGACTGCCTTTCATCTTTCCTAGCCCCCCCAACTCTTTCCTTTTTTTTTTTAAAGGAGAATATCATTTTATGTAAATAGTAAATATGACAGGAAGATCCAGATGTTAAGAGATGTATTTGGAGGATCAGTGCAGTTACCACCATCAGTAAGTAGGGTGCTGGCTTTGATTGCCAAGTGACATCAGGCTAATTCATGCTGTGGCTTTTGGGACTAGTGATCTAGATTTCCCTGAAGCAGAAAACAAAACAAAGAGATTTCTTTGAAAATGAAGAATTTCAACATTTATCCTCAGCATCTCCTGTGTTAGAGCCAGCATTTCATCCTCTGTTCTCCTGCTCTGTCCTTTAATCACTTCCTCTCTCCGCTGGTGAGCATCATTCTCTGCTCTTTGCATTTTACCTCTGGGAGAGGTAGATTTACCACCAAGGTGCTTTCAATCCAGTTTTCACAAAGGACTGATGATGGAAAATGGGATGGATAGAGTTTCTCAAAAAGCTTTTCTTTAATGAGGGCCACAGGGTTACTGCAGTGAGCAGGGAGCCTGGTTCTGTGCATCAGCCTGTGCAAGGGAGGTAAAGAGAAAGGTAAACATGGAGTAAATATGCCTGTTTGTCTATCAGTTATTAGTGACACAGAGCTGCCAGGAACTGAGTCAAGGTCGTGTTTGAGCAGGTATCTGCGACAAGAGATTGCAGGTCTGAATTATGCCAGCAGGGAGATACAGTATATTTGCTCTCACCATCCCTGGGTCGTAGGCCGAGTGGGTAATCTGCTTTTTTTACCAACTTTCAGGGTAATCTGCTTGTTTTTTACCTTAGTGCACTCCAGGGAAACTGAAATTTATGGAGCTGGTTTTGTGTTGGAGTAGGTGATGTGCTGAGGTCGGTACCCCACACGGATGTTCCCATGGGTCCTGTGCAGCTGCTGGGGTACCTGTGCTGAGTCAGACTCTAATCACAGAGCTGCTCCCATGAAATTAGTCACGGAGCTGTGTGTTAACCTGACACACTCCCTGAACCCAGACATTTACAAATATGTAAGGAATACTAACAGCAATGCGCTGCAAGACTGTAATCTCTCTCTGCTCTCTGTACCCGTGCTGGATACATCAGATTAAGTTCTAGAGGTGAGGTGACAGCACAGCCGAATTTTCTCGGCAGCAATCACAGATATTGGAAAGAACAGCTTCCCCTCATCTGCAGGAGCAGCACAGAGTGAGCTGAAAGCCAGCCCTGAACAGTATCAGCAGGAATTGCTGGCCACAGACAACTTTGGATCAAACTGTGGGTCATAAATCCAGCTGGTTCACAGACTCATTTGCCATTCCCTGAGCCTGCATCTTCCGTGCCCTCCGCTCTCCACCGCGGTGTCCCCACTGAGCGCAGTTCAGTGGAGTTTTATTAGAAGCAGGGCTGCTTGTGGAAGATCAAACGGCAATTGTAGCCAAAAATAGGATTTTTCCTCATCTGCCTCTAGCTAGGAATAGGAGACAAATCCTTTCTCTGCGGCCTGTGCTGTACATGAGGTTATTCATTAGGACTAGTCGGGAGCTAAATTAGAACACAGCTGCCACTCGTTGGGCAGTTCATCATGCAGAGCAGACCACTTTGTGGCTCCCACCACTGCAGGGGAGTCAAATGCACCTCCAGAGGCAGTTTTTAACCTGCACATCACCAGAGGGTTTGAGCACAGATTGCTGGAGGGGTGGAGAGCAATCTCCTTGCTGCTGGGGCTGCTCTATCCCAGGAATCCAGCAGCCTGCTCCTGCTGTTCCCAGCAGTCCTGCAGAGCAGCCCCGGCTCACTGGGTGAGAGCACGGTGTAGCAGTGGAGGTAAAGTGGGATGTCATTATGTGGTTATATAGGATTTCTTAAGCTTTTGAGAGTCAGTTCAATCGTCTTGAAAGAACATATGCAAAATAAGTGCTTGGCATTGAAATACCTCCAAAGTCTGGGAAGAATTGCAGCCTGTGGATGAGGCTATCTCTGTTCTTGCATGAGGTTTATTGTAACTGATGTCTAGCAGCTTGGGGTATTTCTACCTGTAAACTGAAGCTGCTGCTTTTGCTGATTGACAAAGGCACCAATGCTGTTTGCAGGTCTATAGGAGCGTGTAGGTTAAAAAGCTTAAGGTAAAGATGTCTGGCATACTTCTCAATGGGTATTAGAGGAAAAAGAAATTGAAAGTACCCAAAGCAGAAAACTACAAAAAATTACTTTATAATGTCCATTTAATGATGGTTTGGGAGTGGAATGAATAGATAGGGAATATGGACAGCAACACACTTGGAAGTGACAGAGCTCCTGTTTGCATAGCTGCTGGTGTCAGAGCCCAGCCCATTACCAGCAAATGTGCACTCCAGCAAGGGAAAGTTTGATTTCTAACCTTAAAGATACAATCTGTTTTCTTGGATTTGTTTCAAACTCTGCAGTGCCAGCTGCATAAAATACCACTAAGCTTTTGCACAGAGACATTTATAATCACTTTACCCTGTAGCAGGAAAAAACGTCTTCATTTAGACACTCATTCTGAGTTCATGCACACATTAAGGACAAACTTTAGATCTTAATGAGGTGTAGGAGGGTTTTTTCCCCTCTTTAGTTCTGTTTTCTGTTCTCTTATAGATCATACTATATTTCAGAGCATTGGGAAGAGAGATGCTGAATCTTTAATGTGATGTGAAACAAAGGAAAAAGTCTGAACTGCAACAGAGATGAACTTCAGAATTGTAATCTCTTTAAATCCTGATCCAGCACTCACTGAAGTCGATGGAAAGGCTTCGATTGATTTCAGCTTCTAAAGCTCAGTGGGTTATGTTGGTTTTTGTCGTGTTAGTTTAACAACTTGCACTTCCTTCTTTGGAATTCTCTTCTGGTACATTTGTAAATATAAAAGCCTTCCACAAGCCACTTAATACAGTCAGATACTGGTGGTTGTGCTTAGTGCTGGCAGGAGTTAGTGGCTTACAAAGAAAGGGTTAAATGGAGACCTTCTCTGCGTTTCCAAGTCCCTCCTGGATCATTTTACCCTGCCACCCAGTTTTCCATCCATCTTTGGGGTATGGCTGTGCCAAGAGCTCAATCTCAGCACAAGTGATTCTGAAATGTCCACAGGTCATGACAGGGTTGTTGTCACAGCCCTTTCTGGAGGCTGGACCTGTTCCCCCTGTCCTAATCAGCCACCTTTTCCCAGGAACAGGTTTTTGCTGGATCTCTGTGTCTTTGGTTCCACCACAGCATGAGTTTCCCAAGCTTCTGAATTTGTGTTTGCTTCCTAATGGGAAGGTAACAAACCAATTCAAATTATTTTAGTTTGGGGAAACCAAGCTGGGTGCAAATACTAATTTTTTCAGTCAAACAATCAAGTTGTTCAGGGATTTTTTCATTAGATTGGATTTTCTTGTCTCTCTGGCAAGAAGTGACTAAAGAGCTCAATACTGTGGACACTTTCCTCTAAGCAAAATGCTGTAACTGTGGAATATTTGCATTTCACTAAACCTCTTCTTTCAGCAGAAAGACCAATTGTGAAAAGTATGTTTATCATTTTGTCTTAAAGTGCAGATCTGATTGATTCTATTAGACTATCTGGAGCATGAACATAAATATTAACATAAAGCTCTGTATAATTCAATATTTACTTGTCAGCCTGTGCCCCCTTGCCCAACATTCATAGCTAGATACCAAAAGTTTAGGGTTTTTTTCTTTTAGAATTTTGTACTTCAGACTCAAGAAGCTTGCTTTGATTATTAAAAAATACATATCTCAAACCTTTATTTGCATCTGAGCATTTTGGCTATTTCTTTGTGTGCCTAGTTGGCTTTGATTCTTGTTAAGTGTTTGCAAGTAAGAAGAGAATAAAGAATGTGAACAAAAGGCTTTTAAGGATATATCCTGCTGGAAAGCAACCTAGAAGTCATGACCATGAAGAAAAAAACCTAGTGCAGAGGCTTTTATGTATGCTGCCTTTTGCTTCTGCAGATCTTCTTATCTCAAATGTGATTTTTCATTGTGCTTCATGACAGATTTTACCATTGATGGTAGAAATAGAAAACTTACAGACCTGACACTTACGTGCAAATGTTAAGATCTGAATGAAAAAGGTGCTCACCCCTAACGCTGTACTGTGACAATCTTACTAGGTATGACTATATCTGGTTTATTTAACAATGAGCCTTTCCAAATAAAAACAATTCTTCCTGATATTCATAAGACAATTCATATCAAATAATATCCAGTTAGAATCGTTTGAAAATTGCTACTGATTTCAGTAGTCTTAGAGCAGTTGTAGAATGGGAAAGTCATTGGAATTTGCTATTAGGGTTGTATAAAAACTATGTTCTTTTTGAACATAAGGGAACATTTGGTAAAATAAATAGGTTATAAAGATGTGTTAGTGTGCTGTGGAATGCTAAATAGTAGCCATTAACTTCTCAGATACTATGTGGACTTATGATTTTTGTTCTTGTGTACCCTTAAGTACAGATGGGTGTAACTGGTGCATGAATTTGGTTGCCTGAGCTTGAAATGAAGTGTTGTTGTTTGTGATGCACACCAGCACAGTGATGTGTCACAGAGAGCAAATCGAGAGCATGGGAAACGACATGGCCACGTTTGATTCCTGCACAGGTTAAAGTGCACAAAGCACAAGGCTGTAAAAATGTATTATCTTAATCTCTGGGAATGTGATCTCGACTCAGCCACTTATTTCCATTTGGTTTTTTATGCAGATGACTTCAACCTCTTGGTCAGTTTCCCCGTGGAAGGAGAATTCATCCTATCAGAAAATAATTTCAGATTTGGCTGAAGAATAAATCTCTTAAGCATTTTTTTTCCTTCCCAAACAAAGTCCTGCTAATTCCTGTAAGGAGAACAGTAAACCAGGGCCAGCTCAGGGCTTCCCAAGGCTGTGGGTGGATTCAAGAGGCTGCTTGCTCGCACCACAGGAGAGAGGATGGAGCTGGGATGAGGATGGAGAGCCTAGGAGATGATGAGCTGTGGCTCTGCAGGAAGAGATGGATGTGAGTGGAAGTGGTTGTCGTGGGCTTTGGCATGACTATTTTGCAGTTCTGTTTTTTCGGTCTGTGCTGTGGTAGCAGTGATAGCATCCAGGCTGGTTTTCCAGGGCTTAGAAATCCCTGAATGAGGCCAGAGGCAGCAGAGTTGATTTTGTCACAGCCTCCCAAACCACTTCCCCACACAGCAGCCTTTGCTCAGAGCCAGCCCCAGTGTAAAACTATCACAGGAATTTCATCTCCTTCTTGTAATGCAAATACAGAGCAGCTCAGCTGCCCAGAGTGGATCTTTTTAGATTGCCCCGGTGTTCCAGAGAGGAAAACATGGACTGTTAGGTGCACTTGGCATTGCCATCAGTTCCAGCAAACCTGGCCTGTGTGGAATCTGTACCAATGCTGTGTTTTGCAGTGCTGTGGGCAGTGCTCAGGTGTCCAGCTTGGAGCTGAGCCTTGCATGATCCCAGCACCACTGAGAGGGTTCAGAGCTGAACAGGCAGTGCCAGGGAGCACCAGGGAGTGCTAGGGAACACCAGGGAGCACCAGGGTCAGCTCAGACCTGAGCTCTGCCTGAAACATCCACAGCTCAGAGGTGATCCTGGAGCAACATCCTCTGTTTAGAGCTGGACAGAGAAGCTGTTTGCCTAGCAAAGAAGGAAAAGTGGGATAAAAAGGTGTTATCTCCTGAGAGAGAGGAAAGCTTGGCAGGGTTGTGCTGTGGCCACCAAGTCCCCCACAGTACTGGTCTGGGGACACTTGAGTTGCACTTAGGGGTCATCACTGCTTATATCCCAGGAAATTGTCTGCCTGACTAACTATTCAGATGTGAAATGGCTGAATTAAATAAGGATTTGAACATGCTGCTTCTCCTGTATCATGAGAGAGCAGGATTGTTCCTGTGTGCCTGATTGTTAGGGGAAGTGGCAGTGGTGGTTTTGGGGTGACCTCCTGGCCATGGGGCATTTCTGTCCGAGTGGGGATCTTGGAGAAAGAAATCAGGCTGCTCCTTGCAAGGCACATGAAAAGCAAAACCCTGTAGCTCTGAATGTGGGCTATAGTCACTCAAATCTTGTTTAGAAAGGGCATAATATCTTTGCCAAACACATTTGCAGTGTTGAAGCTGCTCATAATTACGACCTTCATGAATTTATAACACTGTATGCTCCAGCAATGGAAAAGGCTCCTACACTTGAGTGATGAGATTTTGATAAAATAGGATTTAAATATTCTATTAGCAGAAATGTTATATTAAATGATGAGGAGGCATTCAAATACTGCCTGACTTTCACCATGTGACTGTGAACTACATTATGCCTGGGTCAATTAGGCTATTTTAAACCCGTGGCTTTCTTGCATTAATCCTTTTCACAGAAAGCCAGTGTTCCCTCTGAATTTCCCCATTTCTCTCCTCTGGCCTCCCCCTAATACACAGCACTGTCTCCTACCAGATCCAGCAGGCTCTGCTGTTTTCCCCTCTTTCTCTACTCTGATACGAGCTGCAGTGTGTGAGCACTGGGAATAGGGTTAACCTTGATCCAACTGGAAATAGGTTCCTCCAGGCAGACTCCCAGCTCCTGCTTGGATCTCCCTGCTCGCTCCAGCTGCCCCAAAATCAAGTTGTGTCCCATTGGTCATAACCCAGCCCCAGCTCACATGTGGCAGTGCAGGAGCCTGGACACAGGATGGTGTTGTTGGGGGTGTGCAGAGGTGCTGGCACAGCTGGACACTGGGGCAGACTGCAGGGGGAGCAGCTTTGTGCACACCTTGTAGCAGGCTGGCCACTGCTCAGAGGGGAGGGGGTGGCTGTTCTGAGTATTTTCTGTCTGAAAGCTTAACAGAGATCAAATGGGAGCGTGTGGTGAGCTGGGGTAGGAATTTACTGCACCCTCATTATTTGCACACAGACACTCCTCAAGGAGTATTTCACTGGGAAAGTGGAATAAGCTGTTGCCTGCAGTGACAGTTCTGATGCAAACATCACCCCTGGGAGAGATAGCAGGAAATAGCCATGGAGGGAGTCAGACATGCCTGTGGATCGGCTTGGGGTGGAGGAGAGGTTTGCCCCAGAATTTATGGCTGATCAGTAGATTGTTGCATTTGAGTTGACTAACATCTCCCTGTGTGCTTTTATATTTTCCCCCTAGTGTTAATGGTCTTTTTCTTTTCTTTTTGTACTCCAGTGGTTTCTAAAGAAAAGCTGGCACAGCTCTAAGTCACAGGCATGCTGCAATAATTGACATGCTTTGTCAATCTCTCTGCTCTTTCATGACCAAGAGCTGACCCAGTCCCTCTCATATACCAGGTGTTTTCAGGGATTCAGTATTAAGACACAATCACTTTAGTGGATCTAAGAGATAACTCCTGTAATATTAAACTCTTAGTCAAATATTTTGAAATGTGCTGAGGCCACATAACTCTTTCTCTTTTTTTCTTCCACTTTTCAACAAGAAAATAAAACCCGCAGGACCTAAAAGATCACTCAATGATCCTCTTCTCAGTGATGTTGTATGGCACAGTTGGCGAGTGTACGAAGGCATTGGATCAGAACCAAGTCAGAATTAAATTTAGGCTCATGAAACTTTGTTCTCCGATTTGATTCTCAAAGCTGCTAATCCTAAATTATCATGAGAAAACATGTAAAAAAAAAGAGACATAAAGACATCAGAGCAGCTGAGCTTTCAAATGGAAAGTCAAGTCAGACCTGCTGTCTGCACACTCTTTACTCACTGGAAATGGGATGTTGTAATTGCCTCGTGATCGGGCTAATTGTGTTTACCTAAACCTGCAATGATTTTCCCCATTTACAGAAGTCTGAAGAAGGCTTCTTCTGTGAGCCATTGCAAGCAAACAAACAGAAAATTGAATAAATCATCCCACAAAAATCAATTATTGGGGCAACAATTATTTCTGACTGGCTTTTCCACATCTGGTTGTGGTTCCTGGTGTTTGTCAGTGTGAATACCAAAGACTGTAAAGCATCACACAGACCTCGAGTTTGGATTCCAGCATTGAAAAGCAGACTTGTAGCTCACCAGTGAGATCCAGACAAACAGCAAGGAGGAAAAGCAAATAACACAAAGGGGGAGAAAAAGCATGAAAAAAATAGGAAACATTTTCATTATTCTTTCCCCTTTCTTACTGACATCTCAAGTAATTGTCTGGGACGGGCTTTCTGTAGCTCTCACTTAAGAAATTGTTAAAGGTCATGCAGTTTGGCCAGGCAAGATTAGCCATCCTTATAGGCTAATAAAATCAATGTTCAGACAACATCACAGCCTGCATTTAGATGTAGCATATTCCAGATACATGCTTTAGAACAGCCATGCTGCACAGAATGCAAATTGATGATGAAAACTTTTCAAAGGTTGTCCAGTTCTTACAGGAATGAAAAGAACATTGAGTTCTCCAGTTTGTAGAGCAGCCTGTTTGCTTGTCTGTCACTGCTTCTAGTCTAAGCTTCAAAATCCCATGCAGGACAAATAATAATTAAGTAAATAAATTATATTTCCAAGCAAAAACAACAAAGCCCTCTTAAATTACTAATCCTGGACTTTGTATTTGTGTGAGTGGTCATGAACAGACAACAGCACTAAATATTAGGTTTTGTCCCCATTAACATCTCAATGTGTAATTATTATTGTTTGTATTGCAGCAAACAAGAAATGTCAGCCCTGTTGCTAAAAATCAGAAGGTTGCCAGTAGGTCTCCTGAAAGTTCAAACATTTCATTAAATGGTTTTATGTTAGGTGTGTAACGATGCTGGTGATAATACAGTGTAATGGTAATATAATAGAAGCTACAAATAATGTTTTATGACTGTTTTGTTCTCTATACTACAAGTCTAAATGGTTTCCCTTACAAGCCAAGCAGAAGGTGTTTTATAACAGTGTCTTAAAACCTCCTAATTAGCAGCAGTTTTAAGATACACACTTCTTGGCAATCTTTTGGGGATCGATCGAGAATAACTGTAGCAGACTTTAAATCTTCAGCCTGGAAAGATTATCCTAATTCTTTTTCTAATTCCCCTGTCCCAAGGCACCATGACTGGAGATTTCTGAACAAAACAGTGTCTTGCTGGCTCTGCTGGCATGTAGGTCAGGCACTCCAGAACCACCATATAGCCTGTGCTGTGCTTTGAGGGGGAAAATTTCATCAAACCTATTTTCTTATCACACCCCAGAAGCTGTTGAACCTTCACATTTAACCACACAATTTAAAAATCTTTGCAATACATGGTACCCCAGTTCTTTGGCAATACCTTATTTCCTCCAGAAGAAAAATCTCCCAATTCCATGGGGTCTTTGGGCTCTCTGATTTATCCTGTGTCCTCAAAATACATCATTGATATGCTCCCCTGCATTTACAGAGGCAGCAGAGCTATAGATGGAACTCGTTTTAGGATGACATTTTAGTCATTGTTTTCTAAGGCACTGTTTTGCCATGATTTACTACTTGTGTGTATCAGTTATAGAAGTGTCATATTTGATGTCCTCAGTGTTTCTTCTCCTCCTTTCTGTGCTGGTTGGTATAATTTATATGAATGCTTTAACACCCCCCCCCCCATGTGTGGTCTTCTTGTAATGTACATATAATTACCAGCCATCTTCCAGCTTTTTTTGGCTACATGGAAGTATTTTTAAATCTATTTCAGTCCTGCCAGTGGATATATACCCACACACATGCACACACATTTTGTGAGCATGGTTATTTGGGCTTTCTAACATACTGTGCCTCAATGATAAGGCCTTCTCAAGAAGTGAACAAAATGTTTTGGAGATAACAGCATTCTGCAGCACAATGTACAGAAGGGAAAGTTGGTTTTTATTCTTGCTAGGCTGGCAGGCTGTCTCAAAGGAGACAGGCTAATTTGAATGGGGTTCAGGTTGCTGTAGCCTAAGTTTTTCTGTAGTTTCTGAAATTATGTGTTTAAGCTTACTGGCAGCTACAAGTTCTCATCCTGATGTGCAGGTGAGCACCTGAAAGAACGAACACTCAGGATTCCAACAATTCCATCACTTTAGGATGCAGAGATGGAGGAATATCAGCAAATGCATCACACTGTGCAGCAAATCAGTTCTCTAAAGCAAGCAGCAAAATTTAAATAAAATACTTAATTTTTGATGGGGCCTCAAAGACTCTCGTTGGCTTTGGTAGATTTGGTATTGGTACATATTAACAGTGTCATTGGGAGCTTGTGTGCCACAGGCTGTGCTTCTAAAGCTCAGGGTCTGCTTGTGAAAATCAGATTCACAACATTCAGGCAGTCAAATCTCTTCAGCTTCCTCCTACTTAAAAAAAAAAAAAAGGGCTTAAAAATGAAGGAATTGGTGTCCTTCAGAATCTACTTTCAGCACTACGTTATAGAGGATCAATATACAAATGGTGGAGCTCTATTTTTGTGTTTCAGGGCTACTCATTTCTTCAGCTGATAGTACATCAGCCTTTAATCCCCCCAAGTGGCTTTCACTGCTGCATAAACTGCCAAATTTGCATTTGTTTTGAAGAGTTTGTTTGTGCACAGAGGTTTCAGAAGCTCGGAAATCAAACTGTAGCCACCGGTCTCTAGATATTATGAATCCTGTAGTTTGTTATTCCACTATGGAGACTAATAAGAAGCTGATTTCGTTTGCAGTGTAGTGAGCAGTTCCCATAAAGACCCTGAGCTGTGAGGAGCGATGGCAGGGCCAGCACATCTCCAGCACAGGGAGCAGTCCGAGCCTCTCAGCTGCTCCACTGGGCTCTCCCCCTCCCTCCTGCTCTTTTCCCTCTTTTAAAAAGGCATTTGTCAGCAACATCTGTCCTCCGAGCAGGGCTGAGAAACGCGCACCTGTGCAGAAGCAGGAGACAGATGAGTGGTCATGTCTCGCTTCTTCTGCATCAAGATGCAAAACAAATGTTGGCCATCAGGACCATCAAGTTGCTGTGGACACTCCCTGGAGTACCCATTCTCTAAAACCACACAGAATCTGCTTGGCAGTTTGTGAAATATGTCATCTGCTTTCCATATGTTTCCTTTCCAAACTCACGGCGATGTCAGAAAATATAAAGTTGCTTCCCATGCAAAGGGCCCAGGTCCCCTGATGAAATTCCTTTCCCAACTTGGCTTAAATTTGCACTTCTCCCTAAGAAGTCTTGGGTTTTAAATAAATATGGGGCTGTGGACTGTTGTTTTAATGCACATTTATACATTGCTGATGCAGAGAGAACGTGTTGTACATCACTGCATTGCGTCTTGGTGCAGTCTGATTTTCATCCTATGCTTGATTTTTTTATGACAAAACCAAAACACATTAGGAGGGGAGCTCTGTGTTCTCCCTGTGAAGCTCTCCTTGCTCAACTTTGCCTTCCCATGTTGTGTTCTCCCTATTGAGCTGGAGTCACTGGTGACTTCAGACACCTCAGACACGTATTTTTGTTGTTTGACTTTCCTGTTCATCTCCTGCAGGCGCAGACTGTTGGCAGTTCTGGGTGGCAATGGATGCAAATCCATTGGAGTTAAAGAGGAAGAAACAAAATTCAAGGTCTGTTTGCTAGACAGATACACCAGGCTGTATTACCTGGTTCAGGATTACCTTATAAAAAACTTGGAGGATGTATAATAATATATAGAGAACCTTGATAATGTGTTCAAGCAATAGCTTGATGTAGCTCTGGCTTGTGCACATGGGTTCATGCTCCTGCTTGCAGACGTGGCTGGGAAGGTGCCTTGGATAGCTGAATGATCCCTGGAATGGTTTCTGTTGGATAAAATGCTGTGTGGGGTGGGCAGAGGCTGGGGATATGATAATGTGACATTATTTTCCTCCTTTTTAATGGGAAAGTTGTCAGCATTGCTTAAATCCTCATTAGAATTCAAAGAGCCCTAACATCGCCAACACTGTTTCAGGATTAGAATTTGTTAATTAATTTAATCCTCTCCCCTTCTTCATCTTCACGGATTCTGCAGTGACAGATGGTAAATCCTTAAGACTTCAGTAGGAATAAAGGGTTAAAATCCAAAGGCCTGGATTAGATGGGATTGCAAAAAGTGCATGAACAATTCTTAGTGTCTGTCTTATGATTTGCCAACTTCTTGGGCACAAGGTGCTGAAGTGCAGAGCAGGCAGAGTCCCTGGCTATTAGCACTGTTTAGTTACAGTAGATAAGATTGAGGGCTGTGTTTCCTGAGCATGTCACTGTAATAACTGACTTGTTTGTTACAACTGTTTTCCAAAATCACAGGATTGTTCCCTAATGTGTTGGTGAAAAATGTTCTTATTATTCCTGTCTGCAGTAAAGGGCATCTCAGTGCCTCCAAAATCACTCATGTAATAAAACCACTGCCATTTTATCATTTTATTAGAATAACAGTTTTGTATAATGTTGCAAATATTACCCTCCAATATACGATGGTAACAGTAACAGCAGAAGACAGGCACTTTTATAGCACAAAATTATTACCTTGTTTAGATTATCAGATAAAAATTTTACCATCACATTAAAATGAAAATGAAATGAAGGCCAATAAAACGCAGACAGGCCCTGTCCAAGCAGGGGCCCTGGGAGGTTGGCTGCTGGCCACAGGGGCTGCCAACCTGCCTGGAGGGCTCTTGGCCAAGGAAGCCACGCTGAGAGGTCGCCAGCTGATTTTACACAGAGAGATTCAGCTGCCCAAAATGCTGCTGCCAAGCGAGGATGGCCTCTTGGAACGGTTTTAAGGTGTAGAAGGAAAAGGGAGGAATGCAGAGGAAGCCTCGAGCTCTCTCCTATTGCATCGTTGGGAATAAGTGTGAAAAATAAGGAGGATCAGGTCTTTTGAAAATGTTCTTCCTGTGTAAGAGTCAAACCCTTGGGGGAATCAATAGAGCTCTCACTGATTTGAATCAATACCAGCACAAGCTGTTAAAAAGAGGAATATGCCATGAAACCACTGGGCTGTAGGAGAGCAAGCCAGCCATGGCACATCCCTGTAACACATCCCTGCCTCCTGCAGTGCCCTGGGCTTTGGCATTTTGCCCTGGCTCTGCCAGCCGAGGCTGAAAAGCTCAGGGGGAGGTTGTCCCCTTCCATCCCTTGTCTCCAAGACTGCTAGGAGAGAATGAGCAGGGTTCTGCTCTGTGAATGAGCACCAGCACTGCAGCCTGCTTATCTAAAATCAGATTTGTGGCTGCTTCTAGAAGGCCAGTGCAAATTAAATTGTTACTTGGCATCCAAAAGATTCAAAATGCGTTTCAGCCTCATTATTCTCTTACTGCGTGTTTTTTCTCTTTCATTATTTACATCTTTGGTATCTGCTTTTGATACCTCCTGTTAGATTTGTCTGATGCTCATTAATATCTTCCCTACTGGCTCATACAGGTTTTATACCCCAGTCTGCAGGCACAGTGAGATCTTTCTCCTTTATCACATGCTGCAGCTGATTTCTTTGGCCATCCCTTCTTCCTGATTTTTCCCTGCCACTGTATCACACAGATGTATAACCAGGTTCAGCACTGGATTCACGTTATTCTTGCTCCTTCTTTTCTTACCCTTGGGGAATATCATGCAATGCTCATTCACCAGGAGCAAAGCACTTCTGGTTTTGAAATGCTGGCTTCTACAGTTCAATTCTTAATGTGTCACCTAAATTCTAAAACATTTCAAGTCTAAAAAAATTTATTTCTTTGGATGATATCCCCCAGTGCTTGGGATATCACAGTGAGCTCATCAGTCTGTTGAGAATAGTATTTGTGCCTTTAATCTGTGTTGGCATCAGTGGTATTGCAGGTAACATTCTAAACTGGAACTTCATTAGTAGTTCTCAAAAGAGAAGGACAGGTGAGTTTTCCTTGCTGAAAGGAGTTGGTAAGTTCGGGGTGAAGGTTTCCAAGTACAGTGTGATACTCTGTACTAACAATGTTTGGCATATCTCCCAACACATCCCAATCAATGCAGAATACCCAGCATTGGTGAGAGCTGCATGTATAATATATATGCAGATATACTCTGACTAAATCAGTGTAAACAATGCTGGAACAGTGGGACAATCCATTACCAGAAATAAATTGGCAGGGACCTGCTGCAGAGCTCCCAGCATTGCCAGCTCTGCCCAGATCAAAGAGCCATGCCCTGCCTCATCCAGGGGAGCTTGCAAAAGGTGTAGAGCAAGCTGGTAGCTCTGGGATGTGGTCAGTGGATGCAGCTTTGGAATAATGAAGCTCTTTTATGTGGTCAGAGCCCGTTGTACCCTGGCAGGAGCTGCAGCACAGCTGGGGATACAGCACAGGTGAGGCAGCCGTGGTTCTGTGAGCAGCCAGGACAGCCTGGCCAGCCCAGGTCAGTGCCCTGCAGAGCTCCAGCCCTGCTCCAGCAGCCACACAGCTCCATTAGCCTGGCACTGTGCCCTGGGAACACCCCCAAAACCTCAGCAGGACCAATTAGCCAGGGCAGGCACAGCCACGCAGCCTCCGGTGCTGGCACTGCTCGCTGTGCCCTGAAGGCACTGCAGCCCTGTGCCACACAGACTGGCCAAGCTCTGCCCCCATACACCTGATCCCTCAGTGTTCCCTTGGATGCAGCCTTTCCTGAACACTGGCTCCGTTTTTCCCTGTTTTTCTCCTCCTACCAAGCTGTCCTGCAAGGGCAGGGAGTGGTACCAGCACCTCTGGCCGTGCCCCGGTGGAAATTGTCCATCCTCAAATGTCCCAGCTGCCAGAGTTAAGACACAATTTGCCTATCCCAGCACAAATGGAACAATATGGTCTCTTATTGCTACCCTCTCTTTCCATGGCTTTGCTCTGCTAATTTCTTAAATTAGGAAATTTTCACATGAAAGGTTTCTTTCTGACTTCCATCGGCATTTGTCAGACTCTTAGGGCAGAGGGCAAAACTCAAAACCTGCATTGGGGAGTGCAGTTCCATTGATGTCAGCAGAAATGTGGCTGCTTACATCAGTCCAGAATTTAGCCCACAGTGGTTCTTTTGTAGCATCAGAAAGCTCTGTGTGCACCTGAGCTGAATGTCCACGCTGTAAGATCAGAGTGTGGCTGGGACAATTGGCATGTGGGTAATTGGTACATTTCTGTAAGAGAAAATGGTTCATGATCCTTATAAAGGAAAATAAAATAAAGTAATGTTATTCCCCACTGACATATTAAGTGAATTGATAGTGTTTGAAAAGGCAGGTATTAAATCTGGAAGCAGCATGAGTGTTATGAAGTAGCTAGCAGTTTTATCCCAGCAATTTAAAATTCCTATCATTCAGCTCTTGCTGGTTTGAAAGTCACACATTTATTTTAGATTGTAGCCATGAATTTCTTGGGAATTACCTGACATGAAAGCATGGAAGAGTCACTTCATATGAACTGACAAGACAATATCAAAGAAAACATCTTGATACACTTAATCCAGTTGTAAGTGACTTTTTATAAAGTGTTTTCATTCAGCTCTGTTACTCATTAGGAGCATCTTGGTATTAGGAACGCCATTAAGTTGGCTACAAACTCTGGGCATCCTGTAGGGCAACAATCTAAAGCATCCCTGGAGATCTGATTTCAGACTCCAAATGGATTAGGGCTTTTTCTCTCCTTGTGTGCATCGTTTACTCAGGAACATGAATTGTCTGGCTCTTTATTTCCTTGCTGTGCCATTAATGTGGAAAATGCTACATAAACATTCAGTGTGTCGGGATAGGAAAGTGGTACTGGGAGAGCCTGGGACTACACTGGTAGGTGTATTAGAAGATAGAACTCAAGTTTTTGCCTTTGGATTGTATCTGTCCTGTTCTGCTGTGCTTGTTTAATGCTGCCAGCTTTCATGATCACTAAGAATTCACCAGCTGATCTGTGCTTTGAATTAGTTCAGATGGAAGGTGTGGGAGATGAAGCAAACAAGGAGCCCAGATGCCTTTGGCAGGATCTGACACCACTCCTGGTGTGCTGGAGATGACCAGATGTTGCAGGACACGGGAGATGGCTGCTCTGCCTTTGCCTGTCCCACTGCCCTGATGAGATGTCAGGGCACAGAGATGTTCTGGCTCGTGCTGCTGGGGAGCTGTCTCCTCCCATTACTCTGCCAGATGATTTGGAAAGCGTGACCCTTTTCCCATGTGTGTGATATCCAGCCCATCAAACACACAGGCTGTCACAGCCAGCTGTTGCCCCCAGGAAAGGACAGCACGGTGCCAGAGGAGGGGGCACAAGCTGCCCAAGCACCTGCAGATCCTTCTGAGGATGCAGGATGTTCTTTCTGCTGGGCTTAGCACTCCCTCATGGGGCACCAGTTCTGCTCCAGGCCAGACAGAGATTAATAAAGCGTTCATTCCCCCACATTCTTAGTTAAAATAAGCCATCAAGCTCGGTTCTGGCTCCAGGGTTGCTCTCTGGTTGGAAGCTGGGAGGAGCAGAGTAGGGAAGGATGGATGTGTTTGCCTTCCCTCCCCTGAGAGGAGAAAAAAGAAGTCTGCACTGGGCTTTTCTTTTGTGTTGGCTTTAACTTTATGGTCGGCATCTGTCGCTGATGAGCAGTGGGAGCTCCGAAGTGCTGACCAGCTCTTTTCACAACCCTTTAAATAACCAGAAAGACACACAAAGTAATAAAAAGAGGAGATGAGAATCCATATTAAAAGCATTAATAACATGAACAGAATTCTCTATTTAAATAATGTTTTGAAACATACTGTCAAATATTTTTCTATTGTGTGGGCTTTGCAATGCAGCCTTTCTCCCCTGAAGACCTGAGGACTGAAGTGTGCCAAGTCACACAAGGGGAAGTTCTGCGTTCAATAATTTTTTATTAAAATTCTCGTAAGATGGTAGTGCTCTTCTGTCATGACTGTCAGTAGAAAGAAACATCAAGACCCTTGTACAAGGAAGGATTTAATTGCTAGCATCACAAGTGTTTATTCTCTTGCAGAGCTTCCAGTGGATGTGTTTCTTTGTCAGGATTAAATGGGAATAGGACTGAAAATCAGTGATGTTCTCATGAGATCCTGGATGTTTATGTACCTCATACCCTTTTTTCAAAATTGTACTGTATCTGCAAAAAGATACTGCTTAAAGAATGAGCAGTCAGATGTTTCCAAGGCATCTTCTGACTTCTTGCTTGTAAACAGAATTCTTTATTAAGTGAACCATTTTTAACTGCATTTTCTAGGAAAACAGATTTGAATTGCTCTGTGCTCTTGGTATGTGGCATCTCCTAGACCTCACTGGGCAAATCAGTGTTTTGAAAGAATCTGCTTGTTAAAAGCAGGAGCCTGTGACTGCATAAGTGATAATTGTATATTCTGTGCACCATGCCAGTGTCTCTGTGTTTGCCTGCACACCACGCCTGTCTCTGCACTACCCAGGAACCTCATGAGAACCTAACATGGAACTCCACTTCCCTTAATCAAATCCAGCTACCAGTTCCCAAGGAAAACAAACAATTTCCCCCCATGTTTACTGTCATACTTTCACACATCATATACACAAAAACCCGCTTCTGCTAATTTAAGAATTATGACAGTTCACTCCTTCTTTCCTTCACACCAGAGCAGCAATACATTTTGAGTCACATCAGTAGCATTCCCGCTGACCAAGATTATAGCTCAGCAGGAAAACAAGTCATTCCAAATTGTCTCCTGGCATAAACATTTTGGATCACTTTTATATTACAACTGAAAGGGGAAAAATCTTGGGTTTCAGACTCTTTTGTGCTCTTGTCACGGGAAAAATGACAGGGCTTTTATTTCTACAATGAGCATTACTTTTGCTTCTTTTTACTGCTTTAGCAATAACAACTTAAAAAAAAAAAAAAAAGCTGTGTTTTTAGTCTGCTGTTTTTACACATGTATCTGCAGATTAAAGACTCCCTAGGTACCTATTGACACAATAGACTGTAACAGCTCCTCTGGAGCCATGTCAAACTGTTATAATCAACCCTGTCAGTGACCCACAGATAATAGGACATTAAGAGGGGCTTGAACCATATCTTTCAATCCCAGCTGGGTGTCTGAAGTGATGTGGAGGTTGCAGCTCTTCAGCCCATGCTCCAGTCACATATTGAAATGACCACTGAGGTGACACTTGGTTGGGAGCAACACAGAGGGAAGGATGAGCAGCATCTGCCCTGGTTGAACATTGTGGTTTGACACAGCAGCATGGCTGGGGAAAGGGCTCCCATCAGTTCCTGCTGTGCTCTGTACCTGTTTTTTATGGATGAAGGGTTTGTCTGGAAAGCCTTGGGACTGGGGCCTTTGGTGGACAGTCTTCTGTGTGGTTTTCTACCAGAGAGCTGTCAGTCAGACCTCTGGTATCTGGTATTTGTGGGATGTTTGTACTCTTCTGTCGTTGGTAACAGTGCTGCTGGAATTGTCATCCATCCATATATATACATATCTATATATATATATATCTCTATATCTCTCTATATATGCAGATTCTGGTACTTATTCTGATACATTTTGAGAAAAACATCCCCTTTAGAGTTGATGGAGGAAAGAATTAGGCAGGATGGAGCATTTAATCCCAAAATCTTTAATGCTGCCCCAAATTTTCTCAAGTACCATGCAGTCAAGAAAGCCACTGCATCCTCCACTGCCATCCCAGCATGGCACGAGTGACCTCGAGTGGGATTTATCTGTTTACTTTCTAAGGCTGTTGAATGCATAAAAGTTGGAGAAGGGTGGTGCTGGAGTTGACAACAATATGGTGCTGCTGGTCCTTACAAGCTATTTAGAATGCCATCTCAATTTAGCTTTTTAAGTAGAAAAAAAAAAACTTATTTCATCCACTGGCCCAACACTTAATTACAGCAGCTCTGGGAAGAACCGAATATTGTGAAGGTCAGTAAAGTTATGACCCTCCAGTATTCAAGTCTGGTTTTCTCCCTTACAAAATTTAAAAGAAGAAATCACTTTTGTACCTGATAGGCCTTAAGGTTTGTGGATTTTAATGGATGTCTGGCTGTCACAGAAATATATAGCATTAAAGACAACGAAATGTTCCAGGCAGTAAAAGAGGCTACTTTAAACAAATTGCTTGTGTCATGATTTCGTATTCATCCCTCAGAGAAGATGATTAGGTCTTGTGAAGACAAAAGGACAAATGATACATTTGTAGCATGGAATTAAACCCTAACATTTCCAGGGGAAAAAAAAGAAAAAAAAACCTCTTCCTTCTTAGAGAAAATAAATGTGAGTGGAAAGTAAAACTAAATTAGTGTATATATCTAAACATGCACAGAATTGCCAAGATTTTTTTTTCCTGTGTAAGTTAGTGAAGGTCTTCCAGAGCTGTCAGCAGAGCTGATACATCTGTCTGTGTGTCTCTGGTACCCTCAGCTGGCCACGCTTGCTGCTGTCAAGACTTTCCTTACTTCTGGTAACTTTGCTGATTTTTTGACCATTTGAGGTGTTTGACATTTGTCTCGGGCAGAACAGTTTCAAAAAGTTCTAGCTGAAACAGTTCTTTCATCTCGTGCAATTAGGGTGAGGCTCAAATGCATTTTCTCATTTTGGTACCTGCTTGTTTTCGGTTACAGGCTGTTTCAGAGCCCTTTGAAGTCGATGGAAATGTGTCCATTAACTTCAGTAGACTCCAGTTTGTCCCTAATCGATAGTAATTCGATTAAAATAGCTCTGAATGTTCTGGATCCCAGTGGATGTTGCAGTGGTTCTTTATGTTGCAACAGCCCCCAGCTCTTCTGTGCACTGTCAGTTCTGTTTGCCAGGGTAAGCACAAGGAGACTTGGGAATCTCACATTTCTGAGTTTACCAAGGACATCTTTTTCTCCTTGTCGCTACCTGAATGGATACTCAGAGCCTCCCACGGCTGCTTACCCCAGACCAGTGCATCAATCTCTTCTCTCAACTCCTAATCTTTTAAACTCAATATTGAAGGGAAAGAGCGGAAAAATAGCCACAGAGCTCTGCACTGAAACTGAAGTTCTGACACAGATGCAGAGTTTTCTAAATCAAAGAGAATTGATGAGCCTTGCACTGGCAGGTGTCCCATCTTGATCACAACCTGAATAATCCTGAAATTAAGATTGGAGTCCATCAGTGCTGCCAGATGCACCCACTGCCCAGTTCTGCCCCCTGTGCTGTGGTGGAGAGCCCTGGCACACAGGGGCTGGAGCACCACTCCTCAGTGGGGGACACACATCCTGGAGTCCTGGGGACTCATGATCAAAGAGGCACAGAGGTGATGAGTGTCCCCTGTCACCCTGCACCCCCTGCCAGGTGATTCAGGTCACAGTGGGGACAACCCCACGTGCCACCGCTTAATTAGAGGCAAAATGCCATCCCCCAGTCATGGCCTCAAACCAAAAGGGATGAGCTAAGGGTGAGTGTCAACCTTTGGATAAAGAGATGGGCAAGAGCACAAATGCCTAGGAACAGAGCCATGGAGAAAATGAATAAGCTGCTCTTCCAAAGCAACTCTTTCTTTGTTAGACTTACTTAAAAATATATAAAAAGTAAGCTGTAACTTGTATGTTCAACAAAACATTTTAAAAGTTCACATCGTTTTCAACCATACCCTGCTAAGCACAAACTATGATTCATTTGGAATTTGCTAATTAATACTGGCATGGCGTTGTCCCCTGCTGTTGCCCAAGTTCTTGCATGAGAGAACTTTTTCTTTTTAAAGAAAAAAAGAAAATATTTTATCTTGGAACAGTAAGGTGCCTCTTCAGATGTGAAGTCTGCCAAGATAGAAAAGAAAAGGGGGAGAAAAGGGGGGGGATTTTCCCTTTGCTTTTACTGAATTACTTTATCATCAGTAGCACAACCAACTCTTTAGTAAGGTGATGACCAGAAATACCATTGCAAGAAATGCTCTTTAGCTCATCCACATCTTTAAGTACTAAAAGCTGGGGAAGAGTAAATCATCATTCAGACTCTGAGTATTGCAGTGGGAGAAATGATTTTGCCTCTTTTCTCTCTATGAACTAGTGGATGTGAAATCTTTCAAAAAGTAAACCAACTGCTCTTAGTAAAGCTATGCATATAGATATTTAGCAGCTAAGCACTAAATCCGTGGAATAGGGGGAAAGTGCAGAAGTAGTGGATTAATATAAAAAGGATTCTTTTTCCCCTTCAAAGCCTCCTTAAGTGCTGACTGATGGAATAAACCCTGAAAACTTTCTCTGTGCTAATTGTCATGTTCCTTGGCTTGCATCCCATTTGCTGTCCATCATCCTCTGCAGTTTGAGAAAGTTTCACACAAGAGCTTTCTTCTGTGTTTACAGGCATGCCATGTAGTGTATTCAAACCCAGGGATAGTTCAGAGGGTCAGGAAATCTTCCTCCTGCTTCTTATTAAAAAGCCCTGAAGATTTAGAATTTGAAGAAACATCATTTCCCCACATACATCCAGCTCCTCAAAGGCACAAGATCCAACAGTGAGCTGTCCTAGAAATAAACATGAAGTGATATCCCACTCTAATCACACAGAAATACTGGGTCAGCCTGGCAGCCACTGGAAATGGGTGTAAAGCTGAACTTAGAAAAGCTGTGCTGGTTTACACCAGCTCAGAGAGCAAGGCATGGCTGATAAAGCAGCTGCATGGTTTGGGTATGTGGCAGAATGTTTTCTTTTAATTTCCTCTGATGATTTAAAAAAAAAAAAATACTGTATGAAATAATAATAATCTGTTCCTTTCTAGTATAACCTTTGGAGTGTGCACAGGACTGATGGAGGGAGATGACCTGTAATTCCATCCCAATTAAATGCCCAAAGTCAGCAGTTCACAATTCTTTCACTGGTGGATTATTTTCAACCTTCCTGGTTCCCACAGGACCTATTCCCTGCGTCATTACCAACTTTTTTAAATTGAAAGTATTATGAAGGCAATTTCCTGCTACCAGCAACCAGCAACTTTCACATCACTTTCTCAGGGCCCTGCAGCCTGAGAACAACAGCTACAGCTAAATCTGTCAGCAACGGAGTATTGGATGGAGTGACCTGAATTACCAAAAATCAAAATGCTCAAAAAATGTGCTATAAGAAATGAGTTCTGCTTACTCACTACTGATGGTTTCAAAGGTTGTTGGGGATCGCTGTGTTTCAGGTCCACTCCTGCTGTCACCAGGTTCCAACAAAGCTTTTGGAAGGTGTGTGTGCTAGATGGGATGGATCTGTAAAACCCAGAGAACATATTTCTGACTCACAACTGAACTATAAAATCTGACATGACAGTGAATGTAGTGAAGAGATCAAAGAGCAGGAGAAAACACTGAGATGTTGTAAGAGCTCAGATTTTTTCTTAAAAGAAACTGGAGCAGGGTTCCCCAGCCCTGTTCCTGGAGGGCTGCTCATGGGAGCGAGGAGCAGGCTGGGTGCTGCTCAGCAAAGCCATCTGCAGTGCAACACCTTTTCTGTCAGTTGATGTTAAGGAATAATCTTTTCCAGGGCTCACACAGAGGCTGCATCATCCTGTGGCTGCACTACAGGAGCCCATGGCAAGATATTCTGCATATCCATAGTAAGATGTGCAGGAAACCCCAGGAATAATTTGATTTAGGTTTCAGGTGTTTTGATGGGAAATACAGTTGAACTGGAGATCTGGTCCTGATTTTCCAGTGTTGAATATCTTGAAATGTGTCATTGATGCTGTCAAATCCACAGAGGAAACAACATCTCTTCCAATCTGTTTTACTTGCTGGAGTAGTGTGTGTCTGTTGTAGCTGTGCTTGACTGAGAGTAAAAGTGGCAAAGCAGCACGATCTGGGGTGGGTAGTACCCCTCCAAATGAGCCCAGTGTGCAGATTGCTGCATTTCTATGTGATTTGGCTGTCCCCAGCTGGTCCTGATCCTCAGTATTGCCAGAAATATCTCTATTACACAGCTTGGAAAACAAGCAGCAGGTCGGACGGGTTCTCCATGCTCACAGTCATTCTCTGTTTCATTCCTCTGGCTGCAATTGATGGACCCAGCGGTGTAGAACAAATACTGCTCCCATAATTACCTGCTGCCTGCTAGATCCACAGGTAGCACGGGGTCAGGGGAGCTTTGGTGGCAGCCAGAACAGAGCAGTAGGTGTGTGATGAACACACACTGCCATTTCCTTATGTGGGTCCCCTCATTGGAAGTACTGATGTGGTTATTGGGCATCTCTAGCTAAGAGAATGCAGTTTGTTGTCCCTGCCAGCTGCATTTACAGTATTTTGCTAATCTATTCTTTTTGACACCACGAATGGTGTATTTCTTTGTGCTCCTTTATTGATCGAAGGAAAGATTCAATTTGACAGCAATTTCAGGAAAGCCTTCAAGTTGTCCGAGATGCAGTAGAATTATTAACCACTCTAAGCTGACATATGGTAATTTAGTGTTTAATGTTTGCCCTGGCACACTGAGGAGTCATCATACCAAGTTACCAGCTGATGCCCACAAGTTCATGAGTACATAAAGAATAGCTGAAATACTTTTCTGTTTAAACACCCAGTCCTTTATTCACTGGGTGTTAAACTTCCTTTGGCAGGGAGGTGGGGGCTGGATCCCCCCCTGCACTACCCACTACAGTTGGCATAAATTAATAGGATTTTGCAGCTTTTTGCAGCTGTATTTGTACAACTTCATCTTGAAATAATTTTAATTTCTGTGCCTAGGCTTATAATTTTTTCAAGCGCGTTACACAGTTGGCTGTACATAATTATGTCTTACAGCCACAAGCACTGACAATCTGCTTACCTAAACTATTCTGCTCTAAACTTTTCATTTCACTGATGGTGAATTCATATAATGCATGTAATTCACAGATCAGAAATTAAATTATCAATTAATAATACTGCAGAAAAAAAGTCAAACAAGAAATTCCATATGTCTGTCAGAGTATCTGCAGTTAAAAGGGGAGTTGAGAATAAGCATCCCAGATCAGTCTGGACTCTAAAATCCTTGATGACTTGAATGCAGTTGTTGTTGTTGGGGTATTTGGAGGGTGAGAAGCTTGTGTTTGTGATCTTTGAGGACTGTTACTTGCTTTGGAGAGTTAAATACAGAAGCAGAATGTGCCATAAATGGAAGTGAAATTTGAAAAGGCTCTGTAACGTGTCAGAAATTACTCCTTTTTTTTTTTTTTTCAATCTATGGCACCATGTCCTCAAGCTGGCCTGTCTGCCTCTTGCATTAAAAGTGTGTGGATGAGAAGCACATCAATAAGTCACATGAATAAGTCTAACATGAATTCAAGTCAAAGCAAGCAGGGGTCTCAGATCAAAAACCCACACAGAAACAGAGTTAACGAAAGAGAAAAACTTGCCAAAAATCCAGCCCTGTGAATTCGTTCCAAATGAGCAGAGTTCAGCCAGGTTTGAAATTTCCTCGAAGGCAAGCTCCCATCCCTGATGCACGAGGCACGTCTGCACAAATGATGGGTGTTTGAGTTGAGGACACCCACAGCAGAGGGAAAGGTACCCTTGGAACTCAGGGTGTTGGTGCAGGAGCTGCAGCTGCTGGGGGACCCTGAGTGTAGGCAGGGGCTGCAGGAAGGTGATGGGAGGGCACAGGAGAGCTGGCTGGAGGAGGGAGTGCTGGCATGAGCCTGGCAGCGTGTCCTGCAGCTGCTGCATCCTGCATGGGTGCCAGATGTGTACGTGTGGGCACAGGCTGGATCCAGCTGTGCAGGATGGCTGTGCCAGCCTGGTGTCAGCCTGTCACCTTACTGGATATTCCTGACCACAGAGATCTTGTGGTGTCTTGCTCTGCAAGTTTATTGAAGGAAAAATACAGCTCTTGAGTGTCCAGCATAGCTGCTGTGGAAGGAAACCTAAGTGTGTGTCCATGGGCAGAATCTGGCCATCAGGGAAAAGTTACAGAGGATTCAATGTTTTGTCTGTGTAACAAAGGTGGATGAGTCCTAGGAACAAAGACATCTTACACTGTCTTTGTTCACTGGTCAATAAATCATAGAATCATGGAATATCTCAGGTTGGACAGGATCCTTCAGGATCATCACATCTAGACCTGCACTGATGTCTTTTAGCATTGCTCCCGTAGTGCACAGAGAGAACTTCATTCCCTGCCTCCCCACGTTGGTGTTTTCTTTTACTGACCATTGAAATAACTTCTGTATATGCTGTGCCATGTAATCTACCCTACATAACAAACAAATAGGTTTGCTTTTCCTGTAATAAAACTTTTTAGAGAGACTTTGAGAGCTGCAGAGCTTTAAATCCTGCTCTGCAAGCATCCCAAAGTAGTGTCTCAAATACGAGCCTCAGCAGATTTTGTTTTCCAAAATAGACACACTGGAGGGTTTTATTATTGTTTCCCATTGTTAGCTATTTGCAGGCAGGTCCAAAAGCTTTATTTTATGCTGAGAGCAGCACTCACAATCATGCCACAGCACCACTTCTCCATGATCAGTAAGATCTGTAGGCATCATGCCATTGGGAGTTCAGTGCATGACTCCGGGAAAGCCAGAGCTCAGTACAAAAGCAAAGGTCACACACACTAAGACCAATTATATCCCTTGAATATGGGAAAAACTTCCTTCCTGAGGACACCAGTGTGTTTGTTCTCCCCTGAATTCTTGTTCGCTGTGTCCAAGCTCACTGTCCTACCAAGAGGAATGCTGCTTGTGGTAAATTGCTGTGGGTCGAGTGAAGATCATTCTTCACTTGTTCTTCTGCTTTGCAGCTAAATTTTTAAATGCCATGGGCTGGATTTTCAGCTGAAATAGATTAGCGTGCCTCTGTTTGAAGCTACTGAGTCTACACTGATTTATATCAACTGAGGGCCTCAATCATTAGTTACAGTGATCAGGTTACTCCTGTGTAGGTCAGTATTTGCTACCATTATTTATCTTCTGCACTGAGCACTCGAGTTTCCTGCTCAGTTTTACCCAGAAAGGTGCTGGATTCTCTTTTCCAGGCTTGTTTTGTGTCAGACATGATGTAATGACATAAGGCTTCAGGAGAGATTCACTTCAAAAAGAAATGAGGACAAATTCCCACTGCCATGATTTGTTTTTCTTGACTTTGTCTTCATTTAGGCATAGCTATCACAGGCAGCAGCAGGGTCAGCTGCAAGAAGGTGCTTCAGGATGGTACCCTCTGCAAAGAAACAGTGGGTAGCCCTTCTTAAATAGATTATGGAGGATGATCTTCTCTTGCCTGTCACAACTCCTCTGTTAGAGCAGTAAGAACAGTGTGTTTTGAACTCTCAGAGGTATTTCCTCTCACCTTTTGTCGTGGAGCATCCTCTGCAGCAGAGGAGGGTTTGTGCATCTGGTTCAAATCCCAGTCAGGCAGTATCAGCCCCTTGCATCTTGCACAGTGTGAACCAGCCTCAGTTCTTCAGGGCCAAAATTCACCTGATAGCAGCACATCAGCTCCACTGGGATGCCTTCAGTCACTGCAGTGAAGAATCTGCTCTCTTGCAAGAGAGATAAGGGAAAGAGTAGTAAAAATTAGTTTTGTTGCTTCTGCTATCAAGGTTCTGGCAGTGATAAGATGTTGGTCACGTGGAGGTGTTCTGTAATCTTTTTTTCCCATCAGTGCTGCTCTCCTCCCTCTCTCTTGCCTTGCTACAGTCTGAAGCATTTCCACAGTGGAGTTCTCAGGCTGCACAAGTCCCAAAGAAAGGCACATATTGCTGTAGAAGTGACTGGGCCATATCAATTACTGTTAGATGTGGAAGTTCCATTAGCATTGGCCAGTTCCTGATTATGGGGACCTTGGCTTCTTGACCTCTATAATAGTGAGTAATGCAAATCTCTTAATTATTTAATCACAAAGAAGATGCAACAAATTGCAGTTCACTGAGTTTTTCACTGGTAAAAACGGAGACCTGACAGGAGCTTCTGGCAGTCCCAAGTCACCACTCAGAAACTTTGACCAGCTGCAGAGTTACACAGAGCAGACTGGCCCCATGAGCTCTGCAGACCTCAGTCTTTTTGTGTCAGGACAACTCAAGCTAAAACATAAATTCTTTGCTGTTTCAGCAGGTAGGAAAGTAGAGTTAAGCTGCAGCAGATCCTTGGCCTGGATGCACTGCTGCACGCCAGGTACTCTGTGCTTGCAGTGTGTCATCTCATCATGTATGAAATTTGGTTTTCTAGGCAAAAGGATTGTTATTTTGTTTTTATCCCAAGCAGAATAATGGTAGTTTTGAATTAGACCGTGAATCTGACAAGTTCAATTTCATCTTGTACTTATGTGTGGGGTCACACACAGTTACTGGCCAGAGTTGCAGGCAGAAATTCTCTCCCACTGCATTACCAGCTCCTTATTCAGCCTGATTGATATGCTGTTCTCCATCTGTTCAGTGTTACATTTTCATCCAGGTATACAAGGAAAATCCTGGTAAACAATTCAAAAAAACTTGGAAGCAAGAGAAGGAGTGAAAGCTATCAAAGGTACCCGTGGGCATAGGGGAGGCTCCAGAGGAATGTGTCCATGTGGATATAATTGGCCTGGAGGGAGCAGCAGGGTTGGAGAGGAGCCCTTGGACAGGGGAAGCTGTGTGGAAGCCAAATGGACTGGGAAATGCTGGGAACTGTCAGCAGCTGAACATTTGGTGCAGCACCTCAGCCAAGCACTCACAGGGCGCGTGCAGAGGAAGCAAATCCTCCTGGTAAGGAGCAGGAGAGCTGGATGGGAATGGCTGTTTGGGAATGGCTGGATGGGAATGGGCTAGATAGGAGTGGGCTGGATGGGAATGGCTGGATGGGAATGGCTGGATGGGAATGGGCTAGATAGGAGTGGGCTGGATGGGAATGGCTGGATGGGAAGGGCTGGATGGGAATGGCTGGATGGGAATGGGCTGGATGGGAGTGGCTGGATGGGAATGGCTGGATGAGAAGGACTGGATGGGAATGGCTGTTTGGGAATGGGCTGGATGGGAATGGCTGAATGGGAATGGGCTGCTCTGCAGGTACCACAGAACAAGCCAGGCACACAGGAGAGGTTCTTCTCTTCTGGGTTCAAACATCTCATGGCTTCGTTTCTTTAACACAGGCTGCATCATCAGTTACAGTAATGGCTTAAATGACAGCTTTAATCTCTCTGGAGCACTACTTGTACTCTGTCTTATCATCAAAATAAATAACATTAGAAATCACAGATTTCAGCTGGAAGATTTAGCCTGATGTGGGAGAGATCCAGACGTTGGGGCAAATGGAACGTTTTATAGTTTGGCTTTGGATTTGTATTGTAAAGAAGAGGAAAAAACTTACGCTCTCAGCAGTGAATCTCAACCATGTGAAAATTTGGTGTCTAGTCTAGCTGTAGTCCTTAGTTATCTCTTTCTCTTGGTGGAAAGAGAAAACCACTTCTTCCAGGAAATGTGATGTATACTTAAGTCTTCAGGAGGATGGATTTCACCCTGGAAAGACTTGCTACTCTTCTTTTTGTCTGAGACCAGATACAAAGGTTTCAGAAAATCATGTGTGAGATGGAACCAGTCCCACTTGAAGAAAGAAGGAAATTCCCAAATAAAAGCATGCAATTCCCTCCCTTCTTCCTTTGCCAGTAGGGGTCTCTCCCTACTTAACCTTCTTTGTAAATGCCACCACCATGGACACTTGGCTCAGTCATTTTGTCCAGGGGTGGATGAATACTTAAGGGCAAGCTGCTGTTAAGCCCAGGGCTGGAGTTAGTGCAAATGCTGGGTTTATACAAACTGCCCTTGCCATGTCCAAGCATCCTCTTTGCAAGGCACAGAAGAGACAGTTCTCTCTGAAGACAGAAGTGTTTTAGAGGGTCTCCTGGGGTTTTGGGGTTTTTTCATTTCCTTCTAGGACATAGCTTGGGGTCATTGGCAAGTGTCATAAAAGGAGACAGAAGTTAAATGTTACCTTCACCTGGTTGGGTCTCCAAATCTATCTTAATTTTTCTCTGCTTGACTTTTGCATCTTTTTATTGAAACCATATGTGATTCTTTCAGCAACATGCAGTAATTTGTTTGGAAATACAGGGCTAGAGATGTGTCTCTTTGCTGGCTTCTGAAACAACTGTGAAATAAGAGTTAAGAACTTTTATACAAATGAGTTCTAAACATATTGCAAATTCAGTTAAAAATAAATAAGTAAGTACTTAGCAAAGAATTCAATAAACAGTAAGAGTGGTTGAATTAAAATATTTCCACTAAAATTAATGAGCCAATCCTGGAATGCTTAGACTGACTCTTAAGTGTGCTCTTTTAAAGGCTTTGAATATGTTTGCCTGTCTGAATTTCTATGGAGCATTTTGAATGCATGACAGATTATAATCTTCAATTATTTTAATTTGGTTTTCTTAATGGGCAAAATAGCTAAGAGCTTAATAATAAAAGACACTTACTGCTTATCATTTACATTATTTTATGTGTTCATTAATAATTATAATGGGCTTTATAAAACAAAAAAATCAAGTCTGAGTATCCCCAGGTCATGTTAGTGCAAATGTTGCATACTATTCTGGGGAAGATTTGGTAAACTAAGTGGTTTTTGAAGGGCATTTTTGGCTCCATATGTTGTAGAGCAAGACAAAGAACTTCAAAGGAGATTTATTTTCTGATTCATTCTGTGGAAGGAAAATGTAACAGAGGATAAATGTCCTGCTTTGCTTTCTCCAGATACATTTCCAGGCACAGTGCAGGAAGGGCAGAACCCGGACCACCTTGTGAAATTCTCAGAATGTATTTATATAATAACACAGGAGCCCTGTTGTTACGGTCACATCTCTTCTGTAGGCTCAGTTGTCCTTGTTCATTCAGCTTTTCCTTACACACCCCATTTCCTGGCCCTCCAGGCATTTTCTTCACTGCTCTCTAAACAGTCTCCATTGGAACACTTTTTTTTCTGGCAATGTCATGCTCCAAAAACTGTATAGTTTGTGGTCTCACTGGTGCCCTCCAATCTGCTGACCACACAGCTTTCCATGCTCTGTACCAGCCCTGCTCCTGGCATGGGAGCATTGCAGGGATCTCTGCTGGTTCCTGTCCCTGCCAGGGCGAGGGAGGAGAGCTTGTGGATTGAACCCCTGCAGCAAAAATAGGGCAGTGCTGAGAGCACAAGGGTATGGATCAACAGAAGAAAACCAGTGATAAAATCTGGTACCTTAGAGGAAATTCTGTTCACCAGTGAAGTTTGTGGGAATGGTTTAGGTCCCCAGTAAATCCTGTCGGAGATGCACGATGTTATCTGTAAAAGCAGGATGCAATCCTGTGCCACAAACACTGCTTTTCTAAATGTGACATTGCTGCAGAGGAGAAAGCCTGCTTGAAAGGGCTTGACCCTGTATTGTCTCAAGAGTTGCAGTGTTCATTTTCAGACATTTTAATTATTAGATCAGAACCTGCAGTAGAAAATACCCATCTTGTGAAATTGCACCATTTCTCCTGTTTCTGGGATTGCTTTGTAGAAACAAGGGCTGAGTCAGACTCCGGATGTTCTGGTTCTGAGTTGCAAACATTGCTGTGTTTTGGATGATGCCTCCGTGATGATTTGAGCTCCAAGCACTCACTGCTGGGCTGCAAGGCCACCCTGTCCTTGCTGGCCACAGCCAAGCAGAGGGATGGCAATGCCAGCACAGTGCCTGGCCCTGCTGCAGGTTCCCTCTGGGGCTTTGGGGGCTGGTCCCAGCTTCCAGATGGTCCATTTGTATCTGTCAGAGTTAGTGAGAGTTCCTGCATGGAAAACACTACCTGTGTTCACAAGGTAGGGTAGGAACAAGGGATTGCAACTTCCAACATAAATTGCCTTTAGATCTGGGACATTTTCCCTCACCAGTGTATCAATCCACTCCAAGCTCCATCCCAGAGGGGTTTTTTAGAGCATAAAAGCTGCTTTGCAAGCAAATTCCTTTTATGACAGTCATCAGCCATCATCATTCATCCTGCTCACATCATCATATGCAGAGTTGTATCATGCCAGGCACTAGAGGAGCTCAAAGCTCCAAGGGTTCTCCGAGTAAAAAATGTATAAATGCAGCTAAGGAAAACCATCCCTCTGCCATCTGTTCTGTAACCCAGAGCCCTGCATACCTCTTGACTGCATTATAAAAGGAGAGATAAATGAAAGGAAAATTCATGTGTATGTTCTCCAGTCAGAAGATTATCATATGGATCTGTTACCATCTTCACACTTCCCAGCCTAAACGAAGGAAAAAGTTAACTCCTTTCTGAACCAGTACATTTCCCCAACCAGTAATTTTTACTTCTGATTTAGTGAGCTCCTTGGGAATAGAGAGGGGTTTATTATTATGATATTAATAATATTATTAGTATTATTATTTTTACAGTTATTATTATTGTAAACTGCTCCAGGAACAGTTTCAACAAAAGAAGTAAACCTTGCATTGTGTTCAGATAATGTTCTTAACTTCTCAACAAGATTTACCAAATTGCACCCTGGGAATTAGTCAAATGAAACCTTTGGTCAAAATATTACAGGATTACTGAGAATTTTATTTATTTATTTATTTATTTAATCTCATTAAGAGTGCTAAAATTATATGTTCCAATATAAAAAGCATGTGTGTGATAAATATCTCCCTGGTAGTAAAATGTACTATGCTTCATTGTCAGTGGTCTTTGCAACTTTCTGTGACAAGTGCTACTTCTTACTTTTTTTTTTTCTGAACACTTCACACCCTTGTATTTTTGCTGGAAATGGATTTAAGTACAGGTAGCAGGCAAACCCTTGTGCTATGATTGCAATTAACAGCAAATAACAAGTCTTTGCTGAATATTTGCAGTATATTTCCCCCGTCTTTGTTTTGCTCAATGCAGTATAATTAGCTCCTGGATTTCTCTCAGTATAATTGGGTGAGTCGTGTGGGTCTTATGATATATTTCATCTCCTAGATCTGCAATGATTTACATACAGACAGCTTAGACCCTATTAATGCTAATAAAAGTGCTGCAAGGACATCCTATAGCGTGCACTTTATTAAACTGTACCTAGCTTTCTTCGAGAGCTTCTGTTTATCTGTGTTTCCCAAAAATAAAATATAGTGCCTTTAGCACTGAATATTTAAATCCAGGCTCCTTTTCCCTGTTTCTGTCTTTCTCTATGCATTTCTAATGCTTCTATCACAATGGGATCTGGGTACTATATGCAACAGGAAATAGAGCAGAAAAATGTCCACTAAGAGGCTCTTCCCTTCTGTGATTCGGGTTAAAACTGCTCCCATTTTGGTTCCCTGGAGTGTCTGCTTAGCTCCTTGGTGTTTGTGCTCAAGCACAGCCATAGCTGAGCCAGGTTGGGGCTGGGTAGAAGTGCAAAATACTTTGGTTGGGTAGCTGTGGGCTTTTTCCACGTTTGTTCAGGGAAAATTGGCATTGCAGTTTGTTTGGAGCTGTGCAGACACACACTGATAAAGACACAGAGCTGTGTCCCACATTACTCCTTTTAACTTGTAGGGTGGCAACCCCACCCTGGCTCAAAGCTGGAGGTCCAGCAGTGTGTTCCTGTGTTCACTTACCTTAAGCCTGGCTGCAGGTGTGGATGTAGTGGGCTGGAGCTGGAGCTCCCTGATGTGAGCTGTGCGTTTGCACAGGCATTGCCACCAGCTCCATTTCCAGCCCTTCCCTCTGGCAGGGCAGAGCTGACCTCCTGAAAATGGGGTCTTCAGCTATCAAACTGGTGAGTTAGCTGCTGTCACTGAAACCACAGTCGTGCAAGCAATGCTTGATTTTAGTACACCCTTCCTCACCCCGAGATTTGCTAATGAAAGCTGGATTCGTGGCTGTCTCCTTGGGTCTGTCCAGCCCCACATAAGCCTGGACAGATCCTCCTGTGCAGCACGAGGTCACTTTCAGTGTCCCCAGGCCCTCTTTTAAGTGACTATAGCAGTGTAAGTCCAATCAGTTTTCCTCAGCACTAACAGTGTAACAAGCAGTGAATCCTTTGGAGAGAAGACAAATGGAGCTGTGTCTATTCCCTGACCTGCAGCTCCAGCAGCGTTGGTACCACACAGATCAATCCTGGCTGTGTCTGTAATAACTGACATGATTAGCCATTAGCAGGAGCAGACAGTTTGGTGGGGAAAGTACAAAGAAAACTGTGTACAAACTTGGTAATGATCTGGACAAAGGTATCAAAGGACATTCTGGGAGCCAGGGATCTGATATTGCCCTGCTCTGACACGTTCAGCATTGTCAGCCTCCCGTGTCAGGAGAGGAAGGAACAGCAGCAGGTCACGTATGGGAGGAGTGTGGAGCAGCCCACAGCCCCCTCTCAATTCCTCTGCCTGACAAGCAAAACCTCCTCCTCCCTTGGGAAATGACCTTCTTCTCTCCCCAAATCGAGACTGTTTGGGGGACACAGGATCCCACGAAGTTCACTCAGACCTGTCCAAGGGTGCAGCTGCTGTAGCAGACATGCCAACATGCACTCAGCTACGAGGGCTCTGTTGTCTTCCCACTACTTCCTTGTATTCACAGACCTGTTAGGGAAAAAATTTATGCACATTGCTTTTTACAGTGCCAAGACACTTTGTGATGTGAGGGGAGTGGTAATTTATTTGTACCTTGCACTTTCTTTCGGGAATAGTCATGCTGTTGCAAGAACTTCTTTCAGCATTTGATCAGAAAATTAAATTTGTGTTTAAAGAGATAGTCAGGGTTGCTAGGACAACATATTAACCTCCCTTCTTTTTTTCCTCAGCTCTGTATCCAAGCTTCATGGAACTCACTGTGCTGTACTTGGCTTGCAGTGTTGTTCTCAAGGTGGAGAAGGGAAGGGCTTTCAGAAACAGTGTCCAAAACATGCTTTTCCTCAAATAATCACAAAAAATGGTAACATCCCAGTGGGCATTCCCATCCTGGCCTTGTCAAGCCAGCAGGGGTAGACAAAGAGGAACAAACAGCCCCATTCTTTGAATTTCATGGGAGTATTTGTGTGCACAGTCACCAGGACTGAGAATACGATGGGGGAGCTTGCAGACAGCGTTTTCAGAAATGATTAATGGCCAGGGGACTCTGGGTATGGCTGAAAAATTTGGACACTTTAAGGAGCCCAGGGTTTCAGTAATGCGTAAACAGCAGGGTTTGTGCATTTTAGGCTCTTCCACATCTCAGATGAAAAGCCACAATTTCAATGATTTCTCGTGAATTAAAGAGGAACAAAATAGCTGAAACTATGTGGAGTGTACTTTTCATGGCTTTTTGCCAAATCTTTGGCATTCAGCTCCCTTGTCAGGACTGATAGTGGTGTTACATCTCTGCAGCCTTCAGGCTCAGATCTTCAAAGCTGCTCAAACATCCGTATGGCTTTTGTCCGGAACTTACGGATTCTTGTCTCTGTTATTTCCTGCAGATCCGTTCTGATAAGGACAAGGAGATCCATATCAGGTACAGCATCACTGGAGTGGGAGCTGACCAGCCACCCATGGAGGTGTTCAACATTGACCCCGTGTCTGGGAGGATGTACGTGACCCGCCCGATGGACAGGGAGGAAAGAGCTTCCTACCATGTGAGCATCCAAGAGCCTGACCTGCAGCTGGGCTCACAGCTCAGAGCACAGCTGCTGGGTTCAAGGAGGGACACGCTGAATCAGCCAAACCAATGCAAGGTGCTGGTTGGTGGCTGCTGAGCATCAGCCAGCAGTGCCCAGGTGGCCAGAAAGGCCAATGGCACCTGGCCTGTATCAGCAGTAGTGTGGCCAGCAGGACCAGGGCAGTGATTGTCCCCCTGTGCTGGGCACTGGTGAGGCCACTCCTCGAATCTGGGGTCAGTTTTGGGCCCCTCACCACGAGAACATTGTGCATGTCCAGGGAAGGGTGGCAAAGCTGGGGAAGGGGAGAGAGAGTGAGTGTAAGAGGAGCAGCTGAAGCAGTTAGGGGGCTCAGCCTGAAGAAAAGGAGGCTCAGGGGAGACCTCATCGCTCTGTGACTACCTGGAAGGAGGTTGTAGCCACACAGGGGTTGGTCTCTTCTCCCAGGTAACAAGTGACAGAACAAGAGGAAATGGCCTCAGGTTGTGCCAGGAGAGGTTTAGGTTGGATATCAGCAAAAATTTCTTCACCAAAAGGGTTGTCCAGCCCTGGCACAGGCTGCCCAGGGCAGTGGTGAAGTCACCATCCCCGCAGAGATTTAAAAGCCATGTAGATGTGGTGCTTGGGGACACAGCTGAGTGATGGGCTTGGCAGTGCTGAGGGAACAGTTGGACTTGATCTGGGAGGGCTTTTCCAACCTAAACAATTCTGTGATTTTATGAAAGTGGAGATAAACTGATGTCTTTTTCAGACACAGAGTCATTTGTTTAAAATGGTGCAACTTCACACTGCTTGTTAAATCCATGCAAATTTATGTGTAGACTGAACCACCCAAAACCATGAGAAGCCAGTCACTACATTAGCATGTCTTGGGAAATTACTAATTTAAGAATCATTACTGCATCTAAACATGCAATAATTGCTATAGTCATTTTTCATTTTAATTCACCAGGAGATGTTCAGGCAGTATGATGGGGGTGTGTCAGATAGGTTTTTAAATACACAGATAGGCTAATATTAAATATCAGGGAATTAATTAAGATTAATTACACTCAAAAGTGATGGTGCCTCATGCTATCCTAGCTCATAAAATACTCTACCTGCAGAATCCTCACAGTGTAATTGGCTGCTATGTTTTGATATAAATCACAGCTCCTCTGTTTCACAGTGTAATTGCACAGCAGATCCAGTCCCACAAATTGCTAAAATAATAGGTTGCCCCTTGCATGATAGCCCTGCAAAATTTCAAACATTTTCTGCATCTGCACTCTGGTTGTCTCCTGGAGTGGTTGTGAAAGGTTGTTTCATGGATTGCTATCAGCCTTAGCCCATCTCTTGGCATGGTAATGGCCCTTCCCAGGGATGCTGTAATGTCAGCATGGTGCACGGGTCACTTCCACTGACACCACATCCCCAACTGCACTGTCAGAGATGCACATTCTGTCAGCTTTATCAGGTATCCAGTTAACCATGTTGACACAGCTTCTGGGCTGGGGTGGAAGGATAAAGAAAATAGATTACCTCTTTAGTTGGGTGGAAAAAGAGATTTCCCCTGGGTAAAAGGAGATCTGAAGAAAAAAAATATTTTATCCTCTGTGGACAAGAACAATTATTTTGTTTGTTGTGCCTAGGAAAATATGAAGAGAGGTTGTTTTGGAGAAGAAATATTTGAGATAAAGTGTGTGTCATCTCAGCGTTGTTGATATTGTTTCAGCAGTGCCAGGTTATTATAACAGTCTAGTCAATAATAAAAAAGTTCAGATTTTTGATGGAGCTGCTGTGATGTCTGCGATCAGACACTCGCAGTCAAAAATATGAGATGAAACAGATTTTGTCCTCCATCCTAGCAAACCCTGTGCCTCTTAAAAGCAAACTGAACCTACCAGTCACAGTGAATTCAGCAAATTGAATTCATGCCTTGTCAAAGGTGACGGGATGAGTCTGCCTTGTACATACTGCAAGATTTTCAGCCTTTTCTGTTCCTCACAGAAACCTTGAACTAGTGGCATCCATATGTAAATAAGCATATTCATACCCTGAAGGTTACAGGGAGATGTGTTTTATAGAGAGAATGACTGATAAGTGTGTTAGGAGACCTTATAGACAGGAATACTGAATGATAGAAAAACCTTTGTTCGGAGAACAGTAGAAGGTGATGGAGAACATTTTGTGTCTGTAAATGACCTTTAGATCCGTCAGCTTCAGTAGCAGTGGATTGATGATTTCTTGAACCATCAGTGGTTCATTTACTAACCCTTTACAAAGCCTTTATGAATACACCATGCACAAAGCAGTGACCTAAACACTGGAGTAGAAACTTACAGGAGGAATGAGCAGTGCTGGAAACCAGAAAAAATTCAGCCAGTTTACAGGAAGAAGATAAAATCCGGAGTCTTAGCTAGTGGAGGGTTTGAAGAAGTCAATGAATTTATGCCACTTCACAGAGCCCAGTCTCTAACTGATAGGAAAGGCAACGTGCAGCCAGGTTTGAACTGAGTGCTGGAAGAGCAGTGGCTGAGGTGTAGGCTTGGATGTGAACTGGAGAGCTTGGCCACCTCTAAACTTGTTTGACATCTGCTGCAGTTTCCTTTAGCATGAATTAGTAGCTTTGCTCTTCAGCTGGGGTGCAGAATGTCAGTGGAGCTGCAAGGCCCTGCTCCAGGTCCCTCTGACCCAGCAGGACGTGGGCTCTGTGTCTGGTGCAGCCTTGTGCTCCAGCTGAAGGTGGGTACATTTACACAGCTTCAGGTTTTCTGCAGCCCCAAACAAAACCAAGTCTTTTCAGCATCTCTGTCACTCTCGAGTGTTGTCCTTGCTGCTTTTGTTCCCAGGTAATCTAAAAACTAATTATAAAAGAAAGAACAATAATTTGCAAGTGTTTGTGAGGCTACATATCAAGAGTTCTGTTTCATTAACTCCCACATTTTCAACACATATTTTCTTATGCATAATTATCTGTGTTGCTTCAGGACTACCATTTTTAAAATACTAGTGTTCTAACACTCCCTGCATTCAGCAAGCCATTTGTCTGATGAAACCTCCCTCGTTCCCTAAGGTGAAACAGATTTTTTTCTAATTAGATCGGGCGTTCTGCAGCAGAACTTCCCCTGTTTTTGTGATCATTCTTGAACTTCTGGGGAGGATCATTCTGAGATTCAGGTATGCAGAGCTGTATGTGCCTCTGGGACTCACAGCCCCTGCCCAGGTGGTGTGTGTGCTGGCACTCCCAGTGATTGCAAGTTCAGCTGTATTGTGGCCTCATCTGTTTTTGTCTGCACTCCAAACCAGAGCACAAACTCTCCAGAGACCTCACAGACATCCCAGACACAGAGTCAGCTGAAAATACGAGCAGAGAGAAGTGAAACTGCCTCTGCAGGCACTGAACCAACCCCTGTGGAACTGCAGAGGGGGCACTGAGTGATGTCCTGGGAGCACCCCGGTGTCATTTGTCCCATGAGACACACATCTGTGAGACACACAGCCATGGCACACACAGCTATGGGACACACAGCCATGGGGGACACAGCCATGGGACACACAGCTATGGGACACACATCCATGGCACACACAGCCATGGCACACACAGCCATGGCACACACAGCCATGGCACACACAGCTATGGGACACACAGCCATGGGGGACACAGCCATGGGACACACAGCCATGGGACACATTCCCCACATTTCTCTGCCATCTCACTGTGGCAGGCGTGTGCTGCATCTCCCCTTGCAGTCAGCCCCTGAAATGTTCACTGCATGCCAAGAAAGTTTCAGCAGGTAGTAATATTTAATATGCATGAGTTCTCTTGGCCTTATTTAGCAGCACTCCCCAAGTCCTGTTTGTGCTGCTGACTGAATCAGTGGCTCTGAAAGTCTTTCCTGATCCAGACACCAGTTTCATATTAAGCTTCACTTAGGCCTGGCAAGTACAAGGGATAGAAAATTGGTAGCTTGGTTTTCCAAGACGTTTTTCAAGCTCTGTTTTCAAAAGACATCAACATAAACATGTCAGTAAGTAATCATTGCTTATGGTACTCAAGTAATATGCATTATGGGGAAACCTTGAAGCAAGTCCTAATCCAGTTCCAGACATATGTGTGCACTGTCAGCATCAGGCTGTGTGTGGTTAAAATACTCCCTCAAAAATGGCTGGAGCAGAACAGGTGGGTATAGAGTGACAAAGAGTTGTTTTAAATGCAAAGGAAAAAAACAATTTTACTACAAATTAGGGCATACAAAAGCTAATTCCAGTATTTTGAACCATGTTGGATAATGCCAGGCATTTGTGTCACAGTGCTCTAAATTGAACTTTTAATCACAATTAAGAGCACACAAATTAGGCATGACATTGTATGCTTATTGCTTAAAGGCTCTGTCACTGATTGATAATGTATATTTGTATTAGTAGTATTAGTGCCTAAGTAATATTCATATTTAACACAATTCACTGTGTTGACTTTGACTAACTACATTCAGATACCACCAGCCCCCAGTGTAATCAATAATCATGATACCAAATCATTTGTATGCCAACAGCTACATTTACACTGGAAACTGTCAGTAGGAAAACCTCAGAGACCTGTGGTAGCTGCTGCTGAATATGATAGCAATAATTGTCACACTTTTAAACAATATTTGTTAAAGAATATCGAGCCAGCTCCTTGGCTGGTACAGCAGAGTGATGCATCAGCTAGAGATTAGTTGGCTACGTGTATTAATTTTTCAGAATCCTTTGCAAGGTATTTCATTTGATTTTATTCCTTCTTCACTCCTGTCATGTTCTCCCTCTTGGGGAAAGCGTAAATATTTCAAACTAACTTTATAAATGCTTCTTAACTGTCTTTTCAGTCACCCACCAGCTCTCATGTGAATACTTGTGCATGCCCCATGTGTCTTGTGGCCCAGGTGATGCTCACTGACCTTTCACTGGTCATTTCGAAAACTTATATTGAATTTTCCAGCTCAAAATGATGTGTGTGTCTGATGGAGCTCAACCATGACCTTCTGTGCCTTGCCCAGTGCTACAAAGCACTGCCATGTATCTGGTTTTTGTCTCTCCATCACTTTAACACCAAAATAGAGGTGGTAGAGGTGGCTTGGTCTCAGAGCACCACGTGGGCTCTGACTGTGCCTCCCAGAAATGAGCCCCATCTCAGCCATTGAAGAATGGCTCCAGAACAAAGTGTGTTGTCCAGCTTGAGGATGCCTCATGAATACCAAAAGCAGGACGAGAGAACAAGGGAGAAGATAAATTAAGGAAAGGAAATGTAATATAGATCTGCCTTGGAGATCCAGGCAGTTTCCCAGCAGACAGATTGACCCCCTGGAGTCCCTCCTGCCTTGGCTCTCTCTGCTGAGGATGGTCTCTAATTAGGAATTTTCTCTTAACAAGGAATGGTTTTTAGCAGGAAGAGCTCCCATTGAGTTGAAATTCAGCCCTCTGGCTCAGGCTGGCACTGACCACAGAGAAGCAACATGTCATGGGAGACAGGGAGGCATTGGCACATGAGAATTGTTCAGAGAGTATGGACTGAGAAAATGAATGCAAACAAGCACAAAAGGAAAAAATAGAAATGTTCACTGAAGCCAGGCCAGAAAAAGGAGCAGGAGAGAGGAGTGCCACGTTCCTGGCACTGCAGATGCTGAGTCAGGACACCAGTGACCACAGCAGTGACCTCACCAGTGTGCCCAGCACTGCCCTGCCTCCCACAGCTTAGCCCAGTGCTGGTGCTGGGCTCAGGACACTCGAGCATGTCACCACAGGTTTGATGACATTCCTGCAGTGTTGCTCATTGAACATTTTGCCTTGAGTGCAGGCAGTGATGCGCTGATGGGTACATGTGCTCAGTGAGTGCAACAAGCAGATAGATGTGCATTGCTGAGAAATCCCTTACTCCTGGAGATTTCAAACAAAAGCTATCAAATGTAATTAAAAATTTGCAGGGGGAGAGTCAGATCTGAGGGGGGAGATAGCAGCTTTGCTCTCTGCTTTATCTCTGAATGGAACCATTTCCACTGCTGGAAATGCTGTAAGAGAGAGCCCAGTGCTGCCTCAGTTTGAAGATAATAACTTTAATTTTAGCTCTGAATTACTTTTTTTCAAAGACAGTCTGACCTCTGACTGTAAAGTTATTGAATTGCTACATCTGACATGATGAAGGATAGCTCAACAGGTGGGAGCCAAAGCAATTCCTATGTAGGAAAGAAATGCAAATATTAAGAGCATTGCAATCATGAAACAAATGGTACACCCTGTATTGAAAGCAAAGCTGGACTTCTGGCTTTAAAGAAAACGTGCTGGTTAATTTCCTTTAAAAAAAAAAAGTGTTTTTCTCCCAGCTCATTTCACGTGGCAGTTTGTTCTCTTTGCTTGATTAAATGTTAATCCAGCCCATCCTAATGGTGTGCAGTTCCTTTTGTTAAGCTCTGGACTTCTGAGCACCATACATGAAGGGGAAAGTTGCATCAATCACCGGCACAGTGAGAGTGAAAGATAGGAACCAGGGCTAATGCAATTAGCACATTTATTTGTCATGCATCAGAGGAGCTGGAGACCTCCCTGGCATGTCAGCTCTGACTCTCTGCAGCAGCCTGATGGTGTAGGGAACTGCTGGGAGGGACCAGACTCCTCCATCCTGCTGGATGGCACAAGCTGGTGTGTCCCCTGTCCTTCAGCCCCCCTCTGCCAGCCAGCCCTGGCACAGAGTGCCCAGAGAAGCTGTGGCTGCCCCGTCCCTGCAAGTGTTCAAGGACAGCTTGGATGGAGCTTGGAGCACCCTGGTCCAGGGGAAGGTTCCTGTCTGTCACAGAGGGTTGGAACTGGATGAGCTTTAAGGTCTTTTCCAGCCCAGCCCATGGTGTGATTCTGTGCCTCTGTGAAGCTGCTCTGAAGCCTTGGTTCCTCACCCACCAGCCCTGTGGGATGTCACACAGCCATCCCAAGTGCTGTCCCCAGTTCTCCTGGCAGGGTGGAGGTTCAGCAATGCTCACAGGGGCTGGAATGAAGAGGGATGGTGGCCAAAATCTGCAGCACTCAGAGCCAGGCAGTGCCTCCCCACGGAGGAGAGTGCAGCTCTCCTCTGGTGTTGGAGTTCTCCCGAAGCCACACACCATTTAGAGTTGCCATCTGTTCCCTTTAATGAGAAAGCTATCCATTTTTTTCACCTGGTTACTGATTGTTCCAGACTATTGTGATTGCTTTGTTTTATTAATTACTCATTTTGACATGCTGTATCTGTCTCTTTTGTTCAGAAAACAGATGCTCTTGTTTCTGGGCATTATTACTGATGGTTATTGCTAATAAGATAAAGCTGCAGTTCCAGTTTAACTGAGGGCTTAACACTGTAGCTCTGGTTATTGAAATGCCTCAGCACTGGGTATTTTATTCAAGCCTGAGGAAATTGCATTCTTAGTGCCATGGGGGCTCCCATTATTTGAAGGAAAGGGACTTTTTAAATGTCTTTTGGTGTGCAGAGCAGTGGGGTCAGTAGCTGTTCCTGTTCCTGGAGACCATGATTAAACAAAGAATAAACATTACTAAGATCATCCTGAAATCTCTTCACCTACTAATCCCTAGTATTATGGGTGTGAAATGCTGCAGGTTCCCATAAGAAACTTCTCACTCAAAATCATTTCCTCACTTTATTTGGGACTAAGCAAAATTTGCTTTTCAAATTGTCAGACAAGGTTCAATATGTCTTAAAAATTAAAATAGAGTGGTGTGTGAGCTGTGAAGGGGATAGGATAGCATCACTACACCAGCATTGAAGTGTTTCCACTGAGAATCACTCTTAAAATATTATTTCAATATTATATTAAGCTCTGAAAAACTGTCTGTGAGTTGAGTGTAGATGGAAACCATGTCAGTGCTTTCTGCTGGAATTAGATACTGGCTCCATTCAATTTTGAGAAAGCATTTATGATGTAAAGTCAATCCTTGCAAAACAGTCTCTCATTCTGCAGCAAATGCAGGTGCTGATATTGTGCTTTCATTGTGCTCATTCCCAGCTCCGGGCTCATGCAGTGGACATGAATGGAAACAAGGTGGAGAATCCCATTGACCTTTACATCTACGTGATTGATATGAATGACAACAGGCCAGAGTTCATCAACCAAGTCTATAATGGATCTGTTGATGAAGGCTCTAAACCAGGTACAGTTGAAAAAAAGTCTCAAGGTTTCACAGATTTTTCAGCCATTTATCTGGTGTGGTGGCTTGGGCTCTGCTGGGAGGGAGCACAGGGGGTGGGGAGAGGTTTGCTCTTGGTGGAAGACTGATGGAGGTGAGAACAATCTGGTGTTTGTTTTTCTGGATGAAGAGAAGGTGCAGGCTTGGGATGGATCCTGGTGGTCCCTTCCTGGCTGTGGAATTTGTAAAAGCAGCAGTTTTGTAGAGTGATGCTCTGTAGTGCTGTTCTCATACACTCATTGCACACGTACTGGGCTGTTGTTCTAATTACACAGTCTGGCAGTGGCCTTTCACTGACCCTGTGTCTCAAATGCTCAATATCCTCCTCCTTGATATTTAATTCAGTCATTTGCCAACTCAATATCTGGCATCCGGTCAGACTCCAAAGAAGGCTCTGTCTCAAGAAATCACTTTCTCACTTGAGACTTGATGCATACCTGCAGAAGTGGGAATATTCACATTGAAATTGCAGGCTCATCCTCTGTCCCCACAGACTTTTCTAACAGAGGGTAAAATAGGGAAAAACCTGCAGTTGAATTTCAGGAAATTTATGGGTGAAAAATCAGTGAGGGTGTAAGCTGTATGGGGAAAAGTGATGATTTTTACATGAGCACATTTATATGCTTGGAAAAAACAGAGCTGTAAAGGTCTTTAGTGTTCTATTTCCAACTCTACTGTTGATTTGTTATTTAAATGTGGTGTAACCTTGCAGTTTCCAATATGGGAGCAGGCTTGGTTTAGCTCATTGCTGAGTGTAACTAAAATGAATGTATCCATTCTTTGAACATAAGTTGTTCCGTGTCACCAGTACAATTGGAAGTCTCCTGAAATCAGAGGGAGTTTTTTCCTACATTCTCTCCTTGGTTGTTTGCCAGCTGAGGGGTTAAATACCCTGTGACTTTGGTTTGTGTCAGCAAACATTTATCACAGTGGCTGGGCTGCCGGAGGTGTGACAGGGAAGTCTCCGGTGGGCACAGTTTTTAACAAGGTGATTCACAGTCATGATTGATTGTCTTCCAGCACTGTAAGGGACAGGCAGCTGTGGGGGACACGTGGTGGGGACAGAATGTGACATTATTTCTGAGCAAAGAATAGCTCCCTCTTTGATTCCTTTGCGTGGTGATGTCCCTGCTGCAAAGTCCTGATGCTGGTCCTGCTCGGAGGAGGGAACATGAGAAGTCTCTGAGCTGACAGCTCTGATGACATCTTCCCAGAGAATTTCTCCAGCTTTCGTTTGAAGGCCACTTTGGGGCATATGAAGGTTTGAAGATTGATACAACATTTCCATAGCAAATCAAATTTCTTACATCTTATTTGAGGACAGATCAATATTCAGAGTGTTCCCAAATGTTTTAACTAGCTCTGTTCATCTGTCAAAGAAGCAGTAAATTGCATCCTCTTCTTGTCTGAAATCCAGATAAGCCTTTGAGCTATTAAATAGAACAGGATAATTTTGCCTACAAAATACTTGTGCCTCTGCTTCTAGCAGTGGTTTTTTTTAGTATTCTCTATCCCAGGCTGGAGTGCTTGCCTTTAAGGCAGGAAGGTAGAAAGCAATCTGTTTTTATTCAAAAGCAATTACATTTGTCTTTGATGTATTTGTCGGGTTTTTTTTTCCTCTCCTGTTTAATCAGTATTCTTTTAAAGGTTTATATTAGTATTGAATTTCTCTTCCTTGCTTTTGTAGAGCCTCCTAGGAATTTGGGTATCAGAGGCCCTCATTCCGTGTGCTTGGCAAGAAATATGATCTTGTGCCTTTGAGAAAGTGATAGAGAGGTCATGGAGTTAAAGGGAACATCTGTCTGCTCCTCCTTTGCCTCAAAATTATGTATCCCTCTTTTGTGCAGAGACAGGTGTAGACAATGTATTTAGCTAAGGGTAGATCTTACTAATATTTAGAAACTTTTTAGTAGCTCAGGATGCCTCAGAATATTTTAACAGCTAAGGAGGTACCACACCAGCCATTGCAAGAGAAGAAATACATGACCAGAATTCACGATTATTTCTGGCAGCAGTTGAGGAATGAGAGACACTGCATATTCTTTGAGGTAACAGCAAAATTTGTTCAGTACTGATTCAACAGTAAGTTAGATATGTATATGCATCTATAAAAATATATCTGCATATGTGTGAATATCCATGCTTCAAGCAAACCAGAAAATCTTATTACATGTTACAGGAGTTCAGCATTCATTTTCCTCTGCTCAGTGCTGCTGAACTGTGCCTGAGGACTGAAAATGCTTCCCTGGATATCCTGTGCAATTGTTATTTCTCACATCTTCCATATGCCCATTTATAATGGCCATGTTTAAAAATGCAGGATTACTTGATTACGACAGTATCTGCAATGTTCTTAATTTTGCACACCTATAATGAGAAAGGTGTTGAGTATCCCAAATAAATGCTGACTCTGAGGGCAGCTAGAAAGAGCAGCCAATGGCTGTTTGAAGTCAGTCAGAATTTTGCCCAGATTTAATGAAAAAAAAAAAAACAGATAAAAAAGGACATATGGAGCTCGAGCTCTTACCCATGGAAATTTTGCAGAGCAAGACCATCCAAAATGTGCAGAGGCTGAGCAGGGTGCAGCGACCTTGAGCTGCGGGGGAAGCCCCAGGAAGGCTTCAGCAGGATCAATAGAGCAGATCCTGTTCCAGTGAGCAGGAAAGGGCCCTGTGGTGCTGTCCCAGCACTCTGGGGTCCGGGCTGGAGCAGAGGCAGGGCTGTGTGTGCACAGCAGGCAGGGCTGTCCCTGCAGGATGCTGCCCCGCCAAGCACAGCCTGCTCCCCGCTTGGGGCAGGGATTTGGTGACCTGGAACAGAGTGTGGGGCTCTGCTCTGAGCTGAGCAGGGAGCATCAGTGTGTGCCAGGCCAGGGTATGGAGGTGGCCAAGTAAGATGTGACCTACTGACTCAACAAGCCCCAGGAGGGTGGAGTGAACCAAGGAAAGGGGAATGCTGGAGGAGGCGTGCTCCAGCCTGCGGCACCGTGACACTGCTGGGCACTCAGCCTCCCGCAGAAACAGGCTTGCTTTAGCCTGGAATACAAATACACAAAATTGTCCAAGAGCTGGAAAAATTGGCAGCAGTGTGAAGAGACTCATTAGACAGTCTGATGGGGTTTAAGTGAAGGGGCTTCCCAGCCTGCAGAGCACTCAGCCTGGGTTCCTAAGGAGTGCGCTCTCTGCGAGTCACCTTGAAGCAACCCTTGGCAGGAATAGAAATCATCAAGTATTATTAATTATAATAGGTTGTTGTTGCTGGCTAAGATTATAATAACTTAATTGAAATAGTGTCTTGAGCCGTAGCATAGTGTTCTTGAAATCAGGAGCTCACTCTTGGTGAAGTTCTCTCTAGTGAGAACTGGCCCCTGGACATCCTCAGATGTGCTGGCTCTTAAACTGAATTGCATCTGTTTCCTTTTCTGATACTCTCTGGAAAAATAGTTTAATGCATGTCTAGCTTATCTAGCCTCAGGTCAAGTAGCTGGGCAATTTAAATGTAAAAGCAGGCTCTTCCAAAAATGCAGAACAGGAGTAGTGATGCAGGATTTTCTTTTCCACGGGACCGTCCTTCTTCCTCACTCCCCCCCTCCACAAGTTGTTTTGATTTAACGCGCCACTGTTTGAAAGTGTATCTTAAAAGACCGTGTTTTACTCATGTTGAATAATGTTCTGCCTCTTTGAACTTTGCCTCTGTGTGAAGAACACAGCCAAGTTTCAAAAATGCAGCTGCAAGCTGGAGCTGAAATTCCCCTGCTCCCTCTGGCAGCGTTAATCAGCAGAGCTCTCCCGGAGCTGCATTGCCTTTCAAGCGCTGACAAAGTGGGATGGGTGCAGAGCTGCCTGCCCTGCAGGGATTCTGCTGCCTTTTCCATGCCCACATCTCTGAGCTGCATCACACCAGCTCCTTACAGCAGGAAGGAACTGGGGCTTGGAGTGGGATTTTCCCCTCTGTGCAGCACCAGTTGCTGCCTGCCGTGAGCACAGCCCCTGAACTTGTACTGCTGGGTGTGCAGGATCCCAGCAGTGTCCCTGGCAAGGGCTCCTCCAGGAGAAACTCGTACAGTTCCAAAAAAAAAAAAATACTCAATAAGATAGCATGAAAATGCTTAAATATGAAAGAAGAAAGGGAATTTAATCACAAAACAATAGTGTGATTGAGAAGGATTATTTCCATCTCTGCAGAAGCTTAGTTTTGCTGTAACCACCACAAACCCTTCCTCGTGGAAGGATGTGGATGTCTTACTTAACTGAAGCGTTCAGTTCTGAAAAGGTCAATGTGAAATGCTCTGCAGCGACTTGAGTGCTTTGCTTTGGGTTGTATCTATTTTGTTTTAACAGAAAGATTGTCAAAAATTAACTCATCTCTCCAAAACAATTTGTTCCTGTCAGACTGGCCTTTTCCATTCCCATTCATCCTTTCCACTTCACTAACTCTCTGGATATATCTTGGTCCCTTTCAAGTCAATAGCATAAGCCCAAGTGACTTGTTTTAAACTCTATCCAGCCCCTTCATTCTCCTGGAGTTCTGCAGGATAGTTTACTCCTCCCACCCTTCTTGGGAGTGGTGTCAAAGAGTACTAAGTACAGAGGAATATTAGAATTTCTTACATGAGAAATGTTGTAATTTAAAATTGCTCCATCTCCTCCTGAGTCCATGGAACTCTGATAGAATAATTGTTGATAACATGCCACGTGAAAAATGAAATAGCTGGGAGCCAAATCTATATGTGGCAAATAGAGTTAAAGAAATCTCATAAAAAATAAGCAGTATGTAAAAAAACCCAAGGATTTTAAAAGCCGATTATTCTACTAGTGTCCCAGTTTGTTTATTTTATTTCTATGCCAGCAGAGATTCCCTCAGAGATTAACACCATGGACTAATGCACAGATGGGGCCAGAAACTCGGAAGTCTGAATCTGAATATTAAGAATTTAAATCTTTAGCCTCAGTGATTTGAACAGAAAGCCAATTATGAGGCTGAATTAGTTTTCAAATTAAACTGCAATTTAAGGCTTGTGAAATTAATCTTTTAAGGCATATAGTTGCATTTGTATATATATTCATGGGGAGAATTTGGATTCTGCAGTTCTGGCTTGTTCCTCTTCCCCAGCCTGACAGTGCAATTCGTGAGGAGATGCCTGGTGTGCCTGGTTGTTTGTTCAGTGAAGGAACAGAGCAGGTGTTGCTGGGTGGCAGGGATGAGCTCTGAAGAGAAGACATTTCATTTTAAAAAATTAATAGGACACAGAGTGAAACCCTCTTCCTGCCACTGCAACTCATTCCAAAAATGACATAGTGCTGCTTGTAGTCAAAACATTCAATATGTTTTTTCCAGCTTGGAGGTAAGTTAATTTTAGAACTCTTCATTTAGGAAGGTCCCAGTTCAAGAGAACACCTGAACAGGTTTATGGATGGGGCTGCCCCACATTCTGGTTTGTAACACTAGAAACTAAAAATCATGCAAATGCTGAATGTTTCAGAGAGATCATGCACAAGTAAAATATTCCAGAGGGTCAGAGTAGGACTCAGTGGATTCTCCCATTCATCCCTGAGGTATTCACAGGTTAGGTGCATTACTTCTGAATCCATCCCAAGCTTGAATATGTTAATCTATGGCAGTGCTATCTCCTGCACCCTGGGCAGGTGCTGCTCTTATTCTTGTACTTTATATACTATTAAAAATGGCTTTGTCCAACCTGATTCTATTCTCTCACACATTATACATGGACTTAGGATACACAATATTCTTTTTCAAGTTCTTTTGCTCAGCCAAGCACAATTTTAAGATAAGAAATTGTTTTTCTGCAGACTCATGTGGTAGTGCTTCCCATTTTCTTTCGAGGTGAGTGGTTATGAAATCTGTGCTCTTAATTTCCTTTTCAGAAGCATCCAGTCCCAAGAGCAAGGAAGTGAATTATAGGACTGTAAGTGAGAAAAAAATGCAAATCCCAAGGCTAATGGGTTTTCCCTCAAAAAAAAAAAAAAAAAAAAAAAGACAAATTTTAAAAAAGGAAAAAAAAAAGGCCAAGTTGATATAAAGGAAAAAAAAAGTGGAAATGAAAGTCTGACACCAGTGTAGGAGGGAGTTACAACTGAACACTGTACTAGCCTACACTCTGCCTCCTTTTAACCAGCAGTTACACATAGCATAGTATGATACACATAATAACATTTATATTATATTCCACCACTTTATATGGTATTGTATTCTAGTATCAAAATTCAGGGATTGGATTGAAGGCTTGTGGAGGAGGTGTTCAGTGTCAGGTTGTGTGTAGCTGGGGCTGCATGATTTCTGGAGTCACACATGCCTTCAGTGCAGCATGAAACCTGGCTCTTCAGCACAGTTCAGTGGGGATGTTCAGGATTCCTTCTCATAAGTAGTTGATGCTTTCCTCCTTCTTTAAATTAGCCCTGGAAATGGAGAGGCTGCATGTGCAGGAATTCAACAGAGCTGAGCCTCATGAATTTATGCAGCTCAGGGGCTGGATGTGCCTTTGCCCATCCTGGTGGGATTTCTGTGGGGTTAGGGGGTCTCAGTGGGCTGCAGGCTGCTGGAGGGGAGTGATCTTCAAATCTGGCAAGGGCCATGTGTGTGCTGCAGTCAGTGCATCTGCTCCTTGGCTCTCCGGAGGTATTTATCCCATTTTTAACAATAAAGAGCTCTTATTTCCGTCCGGGGTGGCAGCAGCCTCTTCAGCTCTCTCTGTTGTCTCTCCAGACCTGCTCCCTCTCTTTATTCTCATTAGGTTGGCTCTTGCCCTGTCTGAAGCTGAGAATCCAATGTCTCTGCTAATTAGGAAGTGGCATCCGTTATGAATTAGGTTAGCTGCTTGAAAGGTCAAAATTTGCCAATGATTACAAAAATTATGGTGAAGGAGAATGACAGTAGCTATCAGTTACAACGGAAAGAATATCATTCGGAAGGGAAGTGCTGCTTTTATTTCATTCTTTTATCCAGAGCATGTGGGATGCAGTTTAATTTAAGTATATTTGCAATTTATTACACCTGCAGTACTTGCACTCACTTCTGTCATCTTGATGTCTTATCCATGTTCCTGTTCACCCCTGTGACTCCACTCAGCACTGTTGCTGGGTCAGCTACCCAATTTCATTTGAAACCCTTAACAATGAGTGTGTGAAATTGTTTCACATTACCCACTGAATGCATTCAAATTTTTTTGACTTGAGGATGCAGGTTTGTTAGATGAAATGCTTTAGTCTTTAAACTGCAGAAAGTTGAGTTGTACTCAGAGGACTTTTTCAGGATCCCATCATACTTGTCATTGGAACTTGGTTTTGATGTTTTTGCTTTTCTTGTGTGTCTTTCTGTGCCTGAGACCTCCTTTCAATGAGTGAAACCACCTAAAGAGTCAAGTGTTATGAGTCAGGGCATGAGATTCCCATCCTCTGTGGGGAATGAAACAAATATCAGGAAACTGTTCTGAGTGAAAAATTTAGTAAATGCTGTAAATTTTACACTGTTCTTCAGTATTTAATCTTCTTACAACACTTACTGTCTTCTCTGTCTAGCATTGGATGCAGAGGATTCACTGAGTGAGCTTTCCAATTTGGGGGGAAAAAATGAGGAGTAAGGGGAAGTTTCCATTAGTACAAAGCCTTTATTAACTTGGGTTAATGAAGATCTAATGTAATATGGCTATCACCACATGTCTGCACATAATGATTCCGTCCTTTTCTATGGGGGAATGATTAAATTAACTATCTTGTAGGTCAAAATTAGACTGAGAAGGTTAACCAACCTTTAATGATTCTGCAGCCATTTACCAGCCATTTAAAAACATAAACTGTAAGATAAAGCAAGACAGAGAATCAGCATTATTAGTAAAAAGTGGGTGAAGTTTTAGCATTTTCTGTTTATATTGTAGGAGAAGACTGAGAGGATTATGTGTTTTTGCAGTGACATGTGGGATAAAGGGCAAAGTGAAAGGAGTTTTTATTTTTATATTTTGTTGGCTTCCTGGTAAGTGCCCATTAGCTCTTTATTTTAACATGCATTAAATCTAACTAATGGATATCAAACCAGCTTAGAAAAATGGCAATTATAAAGCAATTGTAACAAAGACTTCAGGAGCACAACTGTGCCAAAATATTGTTTGTGTGCCTTAAACTCCTGGAAGCTCCATCTTTATGGAGAAATGAAGTTGCATAGATGGGAGAGCAGAGATTGCAGAAAACGTGAGGGGAATTAGCAGCCCTCAGCATGCTTTGGGATTATCTGAGCTACAAAGAACTGAGCTGATTCTCAGATTCCAGAGTGATTTGAGGGGGACATTTGTTTATGACTGTGTTTATCTGCTTACACATGCTCAGGGCAGCTATCTCTCTTGTTTTGCTTTTCTTTTTCCTTAACATGTACAGATGGAATAAGATACAGTGAATCTAGCAAAAACTCTTAGCAGTCTCTTACAAGGAGATGCAATTCATTTTAAAATTGACAAACAAAATTTAATGTACAGGTATAAATTATCTCCCTTTGCTTCCAATTCCTCCAGGTTCCGTAAGGCTTTTTTTTTTGCCTATCCTGTAGAAACTTTAATTAATCCAGTGGGAATATTTTCCATAAGGATTGCTTTCAAGCATTTCTCTCATGTCTTTTATCCATGGCTAGAAACAAAACCATCTCATTTGACAAAATAACATATGGGAGGTAACAGTCTCTGGGAAGTCAAAAGGAATGCATTGGGAAGTTACAGATTCTGGAGGTCTCGCTTTTTATTGATAGATCTCCTTCGTCATGCCATCCATTAATTTTAACTCAGGTGATATATGAACTCTGCACATTAGTTAATGAAGGCTAATGCACAGTAATCTTGTCATCACTAGCTGTGCATGGTAATTCAATCTGCTGCTCAGAAGAGCTGTTCAACATGCAGCAAATTTGATTTACTATTGACATGATGTACTAGGTTTGGTATTTTATTTAACGTACCATGTGCCTTATTTGATGAGAAATGGTTTTCTTTCAACAGGTTATGTACCTGAGTTAGGCCAGGTGTGTAGTTTAATGCAGTTATATCAAATATATATCTGTTATGTCAGCACTGGGTATTCATCCTGTGATACACTGCACAGGCTGGGGCAAATTTCTGAGCTTGGGCACTTTATGCATTCATTTAATGTTGTCTGTGTGCTTGAGAGCAAGCCCTGCAGAGCAGAAAAATAAAGGTGATGCTTTTCTCAGGCACTGAAAGCATAAAATCCCTCTTGTTTACAATTATTTATCCTGCTCTTGTAGCTTCATCACCACCAGCAGGGTCTGATGCAAAATTGGCAGAGTACAGATTGGGGGTCTTGAGTGTGACTTGGAGTTTTCTCATTGTTTCTGATCTATAGTAACTGCTCCTAGTCTGTTTGGGTAGGATATGGGGTTGTAAATATGGTGTTGTTAATACTTTGATTTCCACACACATCCTGTGGGCCAGATTGGGCAGTCAGTGCTTTGTCGCTTAAAAGCAAACAATACCAGCTTCAATCCTCAAGTGTGTTAGAGCTGTTTTCTGCCACTGTGTATTTGCCTAATTTGTGTAGTATTAGGGGCTGGATACAGGGATATATTGCCTTTATTTTAATATAAAGTACATGAAGATGTATCTCCATGCAAAGGATATAGAAGCATGACATTTTTTACTTCTATTGCAGCTAAATCATCACCAACCATCTCAGTACAGTGCAGGAGTTTATACAGCACCCAGAGGATGTCAGACACTTTATCTGTGTATATCCACATCGCTCTGTTGAATACTCTTGTGCACAGATCTATGTTTGTGTCATTCAGTGCAGCACACAGGTATCTGGAGGATACATCTTGCTTAAAGACAGGCTAAATGCAAAGCAAACCAAGTGGAACATAGGCAGTGGTGTAGGTTACACCAGCTGATCCCTCAGGAGCCATCCCTAGGGATGGTGCCCTCAGCACGGGGAGCAGGAGATGCTGTCAGTCAACACTGCCAGGTGGGAAAAATGTGTACACAGGAAAGGGAGGGGAGAAACAGCCACTGTCCAGACTGTGGGGAGGGAGAAGCAATTTGCAGCCAGTTTAGAGCAGACTGTGGTCAGACAGGCAGCCCCAGGGAGAGCCAGGAAGGAAGTGGCTGCTGCAGCTCCATCATGTGCTGCAGCCACACAGGGCCCTTTGCAGAGGGCGTTTTATTAAGTTACAAGATAGTAATTAATGCCAAGTTCCTCTCTTTATTTTCTCTGTGGTTGGGTTTCATAATCGAAATTAAAGATAGGAGATAGGAAGCAGATTGCCTCTTGAAATACAGCTCCCTGGTGCTCAGTTCATGACTTCAGAGACATTTGTCCAGCCCCATCTGCCTTTATGGAAGTGTAGGTCAAATGCTGTTGAAATTGCCCTTTTTCTCTAGAGCCACATGTGCTCAGTCCATTGCCATACTGCAGGAAAGAAGCAAAAGGGTCAGAGAAAGAGTGAAGGAAAGCTTCCATGCTCTCCATCCACATACAGCTGCTGTCCCCCCACCCCTCCCACCGCAGTTGCAGCCTGTCAGGTTCCCCTGCCAAGTTGGGAACTCACCATTTCACACATGTGCTGGGTAATTTTGGAATCTACAGTGCAGTCTGAGACATCTCACATGAGGAGGGACCACAGTTATGGGGTGCCTTTGTCTGAACCTGGAAATTACTTTCAGAGCTGTTTTTTGAGCTAGAAGTGCATCATGAAATACCACCTGGTTTTTTTGAATACATCCTAAGACTGCACATGTCCTAAAATAGATTCTGTTTTCCTGTTCCGCTTGTGTTTTCATTAGCCCCAGGTTTTGACATTCTGTTCAAAGATATTTTCAGTATTGAATGCATTAAGATAACATAAATTCCAAATCAAACATCTCATTCAGCATATTTCCTATTTAAATTTCTCCTGTGCATTTTCCCTGTAGTTATCTAAGGGTTGGTTTCATTATTTGTATCAGCTGTCTCGTGATAACTGGTTTTGCAAAAGAGCAAAAAACGAATGCTTGTAGAGAAAATAGAGAAAATTTATTGCTTGCACAGCCTTGTTTCAATTCAGTGTTCCTTCCGTCTTCTGAAGTTTATTGATCGGGAGAATGTTAAAGTTGTTGAATAGTTTGTTTTCATTTCACAAATGTGAATCAGGATTATTGCAGAAAAACAGGAATGTATTCATCATTAAGATTTGCTTTACACATTCATTTATTTTTTAATCTATAATTCTTACTGAACTAAGGAAACTCACAGGAATACATGTATCACCACTGAGAACAAAAAGAGCCTGATTGAGGCAGATGGAAGATCAGCAAATTACTTCACACAAGTGCAAAAATACAAACTTTTTGCTAATACTGAGAAACGCTGGTTTCCCAGAGTTGGGAAAGGTACTGGGGGTGGGATTTCCTCGTGCTGAGTGGCTTGAAGACACGGCTAAAGTATGAAATGCTGCAGCCATTTCTAGATCTGTCCATTTAGAGCATGGGATATTTTTCAAATCCTTTGCAAACAGATACGAGCTCTCCAGCTCTCTGGTCCTTCTGGACTGGGAGTGTGGTGGCTCCCAGTGTGACCAGGCTGGGGACCTGGGTGTGCCAGAGGAGACACAGCACGATGCTGATGCAGCCACATGTTCTCAAGTTTGCCCATGGCTCACATCTAACCCAGAGAGCAGAACAAACTCAGCTCTTTCTGTAAAGCCATGTGTGGCTCCATCTGGAGTCAGCTCAGGTTCTCACTGGGACCACTTTGCATCTCACCAGCACTGCAGGCTCATGAGTTGGTGTGTGCTCAGACTTCGCAGATGTGCAGTGTTGGAGGGGCACCTTCCCTCTTTTCATGGATGCTGTTGGGTTTGGTGATCACAAAACGAGGTTATGTCTGGTTTTGCTGTCTCTCTTTGCCTCCCACTCCTCCTCTCAGGTCTCATATCATCATATTCATCCACTGTTGCAGATTGCCTTGTGTGTGCCTGCCCTTCTACTCATTGCCTGCCACCAGCATGACAACTGTAAAGCTGGGCCCTACGAGCTCGGGGGGGTCACAGGACCATGCAGCTGCAGGAGTCCATCCAATCAAGTAACATCTTTTACCCTCATAATGATAATTTCCCACTTTAGCAAAACACCCTGCTGCCAAACTCCAGTGCTAATGAGCCTGTCAGTGCATCAGTGCACTCCCGGCAGTATCGAGAATGTAGGGATTGTTTTTTGCAAGGCAAATGAAGACACTGATGATTAGCAAGAAACATACCAACAATTCAATACATCACTGGTCACATATACCAAATCATTGATTTTTTGTCCTGCTGGGCAGCAGCTGTTGTATTTGCTCTACAGAAATGGATTTTTTAAATCCTGGAGGGACAAGAAAGGTGGATGTTTCTCCAAGAACTGGAAGCAGCAGGCAGTTGCTTCCTGCACTGGGCATGGGCATGTTGATGGTGTCCTTCTGAAGCTGCTGAGAAGTCTGATGGGCTTTCCACTATTAAATTCTCCTTCTAATGCATGTGAATGCAGTGATTGGATGGAAAAAAAATCTCCTGTGAGAATCTGTGAAATAACAGGACAAAAAATGCTGCCCTAAAACTTACAATCACTGAAAGAATTAGAAGTTAATCATAGATACCCTCACATGACTTCTCTCTATCTACCAGCTCCATGTAATCAGCATCCTTCCAGATGATCTATCTCAGCAGTGATGCTATTTCCATAATCCTCGCCTTGCCTGGCTGGCTGGATTGAAGTGAGATGTCTCTTCCATAGCGTTTCTGAACAAAATGCACAACCCCAGGTCAATGGGACCCCAGTCTGCTCTGCAGTGAGGCAGCACTGATGATTCCTCTTGGCTTGTTCCAGGGACCTACGTGATGACGGTGACGGCGAACGACGCGGACGACGGCACCACGGCCAACGGGATGGTGAGGTACAGGATTGTCACCCAGACCCCACAGAGCCCCTCCCAAAACATGTTCACTATCAACAGCGAGACAGGGGACATTGTCACCGTGGCTGCTGGGCTCGACAGGGAGGTGAGTCTGAAACTGCCTTACCAGGTGTTGTTGAGATTGCTGATGTGAAAAGCCCAAACCCTGTCTTTAATCCCGAGCCTCTAAAAGCTTGAGTTGAGGTGTGGAGATCACAGTCTTTGCTTCTACAGCAGCTGTGGGGCATCATGGCTTTGATGTGATATTTTTGTCTTAATCCATATCAGTCGATGAAACCCTGTGAGAATCTTCGAACTCCAGGAGGTAATATTTTCCTTTCCTAAGTTTGTGAAACTCAAAGATGTAGAAAATACTCCAGGAGGTGTAGGGGGATGAATAAATGGTCATTTTCCCCCCGTCTGTTGGGGACAATAAAGTGCCAGACACCTATAGCCCTTTCTAGACCTGTCTTTCTTAGTTCTTTGCATGTTATCCCTGGAAAAGGAACACGGCCTGCCCTCAGCATCCTTCCTGTCCTTGTATCATTTCCAAGCTAGTAAAATGTCTTCCAGTGATTTGGGGTTTGTGTGATGTTCTGCCTTTAGTGCCTCTTCTTTCTGGCATTTTACAATGTGCAGCTTTACCAAATGCAGCAGAAATTTCACTTTTACTGACAAAAAAATACCCTGCCAGTATAAAAACGATATAATGTGATTCTCCCAAGATGTGCCTCCTCTGGTTGTGGGTGTAGCTCAAGGACAAAGCATCTACACCTCACACATCAAACAAAAATGAATGCAGTGTCAGTGATGGGATGGAGTGAGTGGGGACGGAGGGGATAGGGTCAATGGGTGTAAGGGGAGAGAACCCCAGAACTTCAGCTCTGTTTTTATTCCCCATTGGACTGTGCAGGTCAATGCTACTGGGGGAGCTCCGTGGACTAAATGATGGCAAGGATCATTTGTTCATGGAACAATGGGCCACAGAGCGTATGGAAGGAAGGACCTGCCTAGTCTCAGAGTCAGATTCATATTCTGAGAGTCAGATGTTTATATTCAGGCAGTCCCCAGAGCTAACACATCCAGTGGGAGAGCCCAATTTGGGAGAGCCCAGTGTGCTGCTTTTCTGGGAGAGGGCACCAGAAACCAGTTTTGTTCTTCTTTCTCTCCTTTCCTCCTCTGTGGCAATGGAAGGGGCAGAGCAAGCAGGAGTCCCCACATGTGGGCCTGGGACCTAAACTCTGAGAGCTGAATCCTCCAGCACCTTGGAGATTTTTTCCATGCCCTTCAGGCCAGCAGCACACTTTTGGCCCCACTGCTGAGTGCTGTGCCAGGCTCCAGTCAGGAGACATTCCCTGCCAGGGATTGTGCCTGTTTTATTCCCATGTCTGGGGCTGCTTTTTGGCTTCAGAGTAGCTCGGGGAGGAATTCCAAAGGCAGCTGCTGAGAGCAGATAAAAGCCCTGGCAGCAGCTCAGCAGCACGTGTGGAGCTCCAGGGCAGCCACCAGGACACTCGGGATGGGATGGGATGGGATGGGAGGGGAGGGGATGGGATGGGATGGGAGGGGAATGTGGGATGGGATGGGATGGGAATGTGGGATGGGATGGGAATGTGGGATGGGATGGGATAGGAATGTGGGATGTGGGATGGGATGGGATGGGATGGGATGGGATGGGATAATGGGATGGGAATGCTGGCTGGGAATGCTGGCTGTGAGCAGCACAGAGCTTGCCCTCAGCACCATTTCAGGGTGAGCTGGCCCAGAGGGCACAGGCTGTGGGGAGCAGCTTTCCAAGGAGAAGGTCAGCAGAGCAGAGAGCTTTCCAGGTGTACAGACAGGAAGCAGAGCTGGGGGAGCAGGAGGAGCTCCTGCTCCTTCCCACCTGATGTGGCAGACTGTGCAAGCACAACCTCAGGCAGATCTGACCTTTCCCTACTCCTTTTATTCAGAGGGCTGGGAAGTTGGCTGAGTCTTAAGCAGGTAGATTATCCCAGGCAGTGCTGGAACCTGCAGCAGGCTCACAGTGGAAGAGCAGAACAAGTGCTGGAGAGATTGCTGGGGGCCCCTGGGGGTATGGTAACAGAGTATTCAGAGAAGAAATTGGAGTTCTGGCAGGAAAATGCTGATTTTATGGAAATGAAAGAACTATTATTGCCCCCCTGACATCAGTGGGGGCCAGCATTTTAATGCAGGGCTTTATGGGCAGAGAAAGGTTGTCGGTTTCTCTTAATTTCAGAAACACAGATTGGGATAACTTGGTGGGAGAGAGGTTTTAATCTCAGCAAATCACCTCAGAAAAGAGGCAGGTGATAATTAGGGGGAAAGGATAAGGCAGAATGGTTGTCTTTTTTAGTGTTTCTCTCATTGCATCTGAAGTATTTTAAAACCTTGCAGGGGAACTATGTGCTTCATGTGAGTTCCCTTGTGCACAGGGTCCAGGAAATCACAGCTGGCACATTGTGTGTGGAAATCTGGTGTTGAGTGTCCCAAGCTGAGTACAAGGTTAGGCAAGGGACACTTGGATTGAGGCAGAACAACCAGCTCTGGGCATAATCCTGAGGCTGCCCTGAAGCTACAGGGTTTATTGCCAGCTCTGTCTCCTACTTTCAGGATTACATCTGGAACTGGCAAAACTTTTCTGGTTTATTAACATAAAGTTACATTGCATCTAAAAATGTGTTTAAACACCCCCATTACTGTACTACAGACTGTTTTTTTGTTTTTGTTTGTTTTTCCTGAAAACTTGAGGAACCTATTAGAGGAGTGAATTTGGGGCTGCTTCTGACATTTCATTGTCGTTAGGAAAAGGAGACGAAGAGCAATATTTGGAATGCAGATTTGTGTAAATTAAAATGTTAACAAATCTGACCTATTCAGCTCAAACTCCTGTAACCAAGATAAATTCCCTGGATACCAGTTATTTCTCCAAATGCTTATTGACACATTTATCAGTGCCTGAGATACAATTAAGTTATGCTGTGGTGATACAGAACCAGGTTTTCAGTCTCCATTGGACCCTTCTTCCTTGCTTCTGCAATGCAAAACAGGTGTAAAAATAACTTCCAGAGCTATTCCATATCTGAGAGACAGGTCTGTGTTCCAGATCCAGCATTTGTCTTTCAAAAGGGAGAAAAGTCACTTCAGAACTAGTGTTCCTAGCTCAGCATTTCTGTTGCATGCTCATTAAATGAGATTTCCTGATGTTCTCAGCATCTCCACTTGAATATTGGTTCTTTGCTGGTTTCCTAAATTACCTTCAATCCGTGAAAGAATGGACTGGATGAAGTTTTAGCTTATTTTGTGTCAGGACAAGTGTTTTGTTTGACCTGCAGGAAGCCTATTTTAAGACAAAGTCATGTATTTTTGCTGCTGTTTCTAAGCCCCCATTTCCACAAACCGTGGAGGAAATTAAAAACTCAGGCTCTCAAATTGTGCTGGTCTCTCCTAAATGTGTCTGACACTGAAGATAGCACAGTCAAAAGCCAAAGTATTAAAACATTGATGTCTTTAAAGTTACCTTACCTGGTTCCCATTAATCTGGATGTAAATACGGTGACAGTGCTCTGTGTCCACTCACTGCACTTAATTGAATGGATTCCCAAGGAAGATAAAGTTAATTGGACTGTGCTTCATAAAGATTATTAAAGGAAGACAGTTTAGCAACAGCCTGATGTAAGCCTGAATGCCTGAGGGTGAGAAATGCCGAGGGTGGAACAAAGGAACACCTATCTCTTGAACTTAGAGGAAAGTGATAGGGATTTAGAGTCATCAGAGGTTCAGAAGTACATTCAGACAGCCAGGTTTTGATGAGAAGGTTAAAAGCAGATACTTGCTGCAGGAAAACATTAGAGTAACATAGGAAATCTGCAGCTGGTTTAATGAAATTAGGAGGGAAAAGTCACGTGATGGTGGGAGCACAAAATGTGTGGATTATAGGGAAGGCTGTGAGTGCATGAGATGAACAGGTTGTGGCAAAGTTCAGGGGTAGGAAGGGACCATGGCAGCTGATTGAATTTATGGCAGGCTGCTGCAGAAGTGGGTGGTACTACATGAGAGGCTGCCAGACTGAGGGCTTCATTTAGCAGCACATCTGAATTCCACATTTCATTAAGCTGGGTTTTTTTTTTCCACCGGGAAGAAAATTGTGAGAGGTGAGAAAGGGTCAGGTGAGTCTCAGGCACAAGCAGAACATTCATATTTTTGTTTTCCATCCTGAAAAGTAACATTTCTCTGTATAACCTTGCAAAAGCAGACAGTTCTGTTCCACATGTTACTTTGTTCCTTCCACTCAGCCCAGTGTCCCAGGTGGGATCAAGCCCAGACTGTCAGTCTGATGATGCTCCTGGTGCAGTAACTCAACCCCATCACCAATTTTGATTTCTCTGGTGGCAGAATATCTGTCTCAGTTGCACAGTAAACCTGCACTGGGGCTATGGTATAGGCAATATCATCCTCTGAAGAGCTTCTCCTAAATATTTTATGAAGACAGACTTTGAGCAAGCAGGAGGGAAAAAAAAAAAAAGGAAAGAGAGAAAAGGAGGTGGTTGATCCCAGGCTCTGCTGGCAGGCCAATAAATGTTGAGACATCTCAAATGTCATCCAGGTTTATTTGGGATAATAAGTATTCCAGCACTGCGGTGCTTGTAATGTAATGTTGCTAACTTTTGGAGATGTCCCTTAGAAAGGAGTCCCTTCCCAGCACATTCATCTGGTGCTGGAGAAATGAAGGTAGTCAGGAGCACTGAGTTGCTTCTTCCAAATTTCTATATGTTTGTATTTCTTTTAAAAGTGATTGGATCTCTGCTGCTGCAAGTGCTTTAAAAAATACATGAAATCCGATTCTATGATTACTGTACTTGGCTTTCCGAAAACGTGATGTTGCTGGTCCTTCTCAAGTGAGTGAAAGATAAAAGGGAGAGCCTGCCAACAACTGAGTTAGAGGTTTATTTTATTTATGAATGAAATGACAGAATTTTTGTGGGGAAGAGGAGAAGTTCTTCTTATTAGCAGAGACAGTTGATTTCTTTTCGAACACTCTGGGTTTGGTGCAGCTAGACACTTCTGATAGTGCAGAATTTGAAATGTTATGTTAAAGGAAAAAAACCCCAATGTACACTGCTCCAAACACTGAGCAGGGATGGTTTTTTTACTATCTGCAGTAACTGTTTCAGGTGCATTTATCTCCAGGTCATTGCAATAGCTTTTCAAAACCTCTTCGTTCATTCAAATGCTGGCTGGGAGTAAACAAGGCATTGCCCTGGTACAGGAATTATTTTAGCCTTTGAGACTGCTGTGAAACGTTCCCATAGATAGACGTCCACTGGTCTGAGATTACCCAAACACAGTGGGTTTAATCTGGGTTTGTCTCTTCCAGCCAGACAGTCTTCCAGGTGCAGTCAACAGGTAACTCAGGCTGAGCCTGGCTTTCTGTACCAGGAAACTTCCCAGCAACTTCCAATCCTTCATCCACCCCTGGAATACAGCAAAAGGAATTTATTCTGTTCTGAATTACCATGGCCCATGCTAATTATTTCCCTCACTGCATACCAATGTGATGTTCTGCAGAGCTGCCTCTCCTGCTTCGAGCAGGGCTGGAGGAATATCTGCTGCAGCATGAGGCTGAAGGATCCCACACCATGGGAGTGATGGATGAGTTTACCTGGGCAGATAGTCACTTGTGTGTGTGTACTGACAGAATACAAAGAACAAGGGAAAGTGACATCTAAATGGCTTGACTGCATTCTGAGAGCTTCTGTTCCCATTTTTCTCAGTCAGATTAGCCTTCTCCAAGGAGCAGAGAGAAGTAATGCAGAATTGCTACAGGCATGTCACCTTCTGACATGCACAATCCAGCATCCACCCTTGCTATTTGTATCTATTACAGGAGTTCTTTAAAGTGAGAGGGATTCTGCTTTTCATGTTCTTTTCACTACTTTTTCCAGTGAAGAACTAAAACAAGGTTGTTAGACTCTGCAGAGCCCACGAGCATCTTGCTTTTCAAGATGAACTTCCCATATCACTGCATCAAAACATGCAGAAAAATGCCTCCACAGCTGAACTCACAGGAGGGGAACCAGAGGGAGGAATTAGTAATTATTTTGCCAGCAAGGCACATCCATTTCTATGAATTTGGACCAAGAGTCCTTGTGTTTCGCTTCCAGGCTTGCAGGCTCCCCAAGTGTTTTCCAGTGACTGGGATGATGAAGGACTGTAACAGACTTCCAGGGTTAAGTGGCTTTTCCACTTCACACAGCATTCAAATAGTGATTGGGAGTCCTTGTGGAACATGTCTTCAAGCCACACATAAACTACCAGAGTCTTAGCAGGGATAAGCAGGTAAAATACTTCAGCATCCTCTGTCAGACTGTGTTTTACTTGTCCCTTCCAGCCCTGGCCCTCATGTGTTTCTGCCACATTAGAAAACAATTCCCCTCTGCCACTGAGGAGCAGTTTGCCCCCATGCTGTCACACAGCAGGCTCTGCCCTGGCTGTCTGCCTGGCAGCCACATGCCATCCCAGGGATTTGTGGAGCACAAAGTCACTCTGAGGGATGGAATCCACTCTGTGCACATCATTTATCGTGAATACTACGTTATCCCTGATACCTTGTAATTTTTCAGGGCCATGTAACAAAAATGTAAATACTGAAGCTTTATGTATTAATATGCCTGAAATCATTACTTAAAGATAAAACTGGTTAAATTATTCAGTTATAAAATTATCCCATTTCCACAGCAGCATATCCTGTCAAAGGAAGAGCTGATTACCCATAAGCTGAATTTAGCCAGTATATTTATGCTGGATTCTGGTTTATGTTTCTGCATTGTACATAGGACTGATTTGAGTTTGCTCCATCATTCCAGTGCATTTCATTTCCTCATTACAGACAAGAATGACCTTTCTCAGCAAATTATAGTGAGGAGCACTACCACTCATCAGTGAAGAAGATTCATTTTATTAACCCTGTTCAGTGCTTTGGAAGTGTATTGTGCACTCAGTGGAGGGCCACTTGCAGTAATTTGAGACACCAGAAGTTAGGAGAGTGGCAGGGCTCAAATCTGCTCTGAGCACCGTTGGTCCAGCACTGCTTGAGGGATCCCTCATAGCCTTTGTTGCAGGGTGGGAAAGAGGTGAGCAAATCCTTGTCACAGAAATCACACCATTTGTTTTAATTAAGAAGGGAACAATGCCAGTGGTTCTGAAGCCTTGTCACAATTCCCAGAAGGAATATGTCTCCCCATCTGAGCTCCTCAATGCAGTGCCTGTGTGTCTTTCTGGGTGTTTCTGGAATGATCTGTACCTTTTGCTCTTCTGCATGATTGCTGCAACTCTCTAAACAAGAGCCTGACAATCAGTTTTAGAGCTCCTGTGTATGGAAAGGGTTTTTTGATTACTTTTCCTTTAAAAAAGCTAGTAAAACTGGTAGAGGAAGGGCTCTGAGCCATGGTCTTTGAAGAAAATAGCATGAGTAGGGAAAAAAAAAAGGGGGGGAAATATGGTAGGAGATACTTTTAGAGAATAAAAGAGCTTTCCAAAGAATGAGGCTGGTAAATAGCTTGAAACCTGTGGGAATCCTATAAGCAGACACCGAAACAGCCATGCTGTTTATCTCCCAAAAAGGTACACCAGGAGGACAGAGTGTAACTGGCTGTACAAACTGAGAATATATTGGCACAGTCTGGCCATGAGTTTGTGTGAGCTCAGCCTGGCTGTATGATCTCCTTGCACTCATCTTGGCCCTGTCCTGTCCTAAGGCCTTTCATTCCCCATCAGATTACATTTTTAATAAAGAGGATCAAACAGAGCAGTAGGGCTGGTTTTATTGGTCTGGTTGTTCTGTGTAGGTTTTCAGCTCTGGTCCCAGTGTGTCCTTCCTGAAGCTGTGCACAGGAGGATGCTCCAGCCTCAGAACTGGGCTGTGAATGGAAACCTGCAGCCAGTTTACATCTCCCATGGAGACGATTCTGTCACGAGTGAGTCCTGCCCTTTGGCTGAAGTGAAGAGTTTCCTCCCGCCCAGGCAGTGCTTGTGACACTGTTTACTGCCTGCCAGAGTAGCTCCCAATTTGGTTTTGTAATTCTTTCTCCCATTTGGCTTAGACCCTCTTCATACACCTGGCTTGCTTTCGGTATTGCCAGCATTTAGATGCTGGAGCCTCTGGAGGAGGTTGTACTGACTCACATGTGGAACTGTAATGACTTTTTATTCATATTTGGGTGAGCTAGTGAAGAGATACTACCAAATTGAAAAGCTGCATGATTTGGGGTTGAACTATTCAGATAAAACAAAGCTTTGAGTTTGATTGGATCCAATTATAGAGTCCAAGCAAGAATAGGACTGATACCCCACTTAATCAGTTCCCTTCTTTTAAATATGGAAATCTTCAGAGCCTCTCCTAAAGGAAAATTCCACATATACTAATAGTCTATAGATCCTTATCTTTCTTCACACACATTTTAATATGTTCAGAGAGTTCTGGTACAGTCTGGCTGCACTTGTTTCAAGTTGCTCATGAAATCCCACCTCTGACTGCACTGGGTTGGTTTATACATTATTCAATAGTAAAATCCCAGCTGAATAGGGAGGAGGGAAAAAAAAAGTTAAGTATCGGAGTGGAAAGCTCACCAGGTCCTTAGCATAATCTCTCTGGTTCAGACCTGCATTTCTCTTTCTATTTGGGCTTGTCTTAGAGTGGAGAAGAGTGTATCATTCTAATTTCAGATAGAAGACTACCTGCTCAGCTCAGGCAGATTTAAAGTTTTTCTTTTGGTACATCACATACTTTCCAACAGCCCCTTCCCCTCTCTAAAGGGATTATTGTCTAAATCTGCACCAGGTCAAGTGAAATAATTAAACACAAGCTGGCTCCACTAATTAACTTATCCACAGACCATTGTCTGTTATTAGCATTTTAAAGAGAGACTATGTTAACCCCTTCTTCCTAGGTCTAGTGCTACTCTTTTAATAGCAGAATTCATTACTGTGAGCATCTTTGGCTCCATTTCTTGCTTAAATATTGTCTTCAACACGTTTGCCAGAGCATGAGGGAGTTTATGGGATGTTTCACCCTGCATCAGTTACTTTTCTTAACTGGGCATAAGAAGAAGGCAGCTTGAATGCAAAGGATTGTGACTGTCAGAAGACCAAATACAGAGTCTTGTATTCTGAAATATTCTTAGAATAGAAAGTTCTCAGTGTAAACAGCGGAGAGGCTGTTACAGGCTTTGTAAAGTATAATTTGAATTGTGATGTATCTAGTGTTTTTATAGCACATCTCATCTGGAACAGTGTCAGGATCACGGCGTTTGTATTTGCAGAGGATGTAATACTTCCAAAAATACAGAAATGTTGCACAGGGACCAAAATGTGGGCATTTGCTGTTCTGCATCATGAATACTGTCTATTTCCTTGAGTTCTGTACTAATTAGTACCCAGAAAGGTGACAGAAGGTGGCTCTTTGAAGGGGAGGACTGTTCTTGTTAGACACTTGTGAGCATCACTAGGTTGGCTATAAATAATCACAACATCAGGTACTGAGGTTTGGGTTATTCTCCATTCACTGCAGGCTGAGAGAGGGCTTGTGGATAAGGCCAGCAAGGTGTCACGTGCAGGCAGGATGGAGCTGTGTGTTATTCTTCCCAAAACTGCACATTAAAGCATCTAGGAGCTTGTAGCAGCAGAGCTGAAGCACTGAGGCAGTTTGTTCTTTTGTCATGGTAACCTCACTATTTTTCTTCGAATTTTTAGGGTAAATATTTTCCTTTCATTGTTGTTCTGTTATTCCAGTTTCTAAAAAATCCCGAGGACTTTGTGTAAGAAATCCTCATTAAATAGAGTACATGTCAGTACAGTCATGTTTTATTCAAGCTATTCATTTTTGTACTTAAAATGCTTTCTTTTCCAAATGCCTTTCCAGAAAAATAAATGTGGTTTTCAGTTAAAGTAAACAGGTCGCATACTCAGTGACCTCAAATCTGATGGCTCAAACTGAGAAAGGGAACTAATTGCATAAAAAGGCAGTGACTCATATTATCCAGATGTTCAATAAGTTGGTCTTTCCAGTCTTATTTATACATGCCTGAAAAATAAATAGAATGCAGTTTCTTATTCATGCCAACATGGCATTCACCTCAGTTTATAGGGAAAGATCTTGTTTTAATGGGTCAAGGTTTGGGCAGATGCCCAAGGAGGGGTAAACTGACCAGACTGATTGCAGCTGCCTGAGGATGGGAATGGGGCTTTGGAAGTCGACAGCAAATGACTCTTGTAGAAGTGGGAGGCTTTTCTGCCAGGTATCTGCTATTCTAAAGGGAGGGTTTGATGCCATCCAAGCAGGAGCATGCCAGATAAAATGCCTACTTAGGAATCATTGTGGTCACCTTCTGAAGGTGAATTTCAGAGAGGTCAGAACAGCATCCTTGTCTCTTGAAGTCAGGGCCAACCCTGCCCAGAGCTGCCCAGCCACAGAGATCTGCTGTGATCAAAATACCCTCCCCTGTACTGGGTGTGTTTTGCTCACAGGGGAGCCTGTGCTCATGTGAAGTAGTAAATGAGAGGACACTCCACACATTACTCACTGTGGAAGTAGTTTGTTTTGGAGATGTGTATGTTTCTGCAATTATTTTAGCCATTAAACTTCAGCCCTGGAAATGCTTTCATCTTGGCTAATTCCATCTTTTTGTGGCCATGGCAATGCAGAGGAGTGAGATGGGAGATGCATTACCAGATTTGTAAATTATGTGCAGTTCTCTCCCCCCATGTGTTTGATATCAGAAGACGATGTTTGACAGAGAAGGTAATAAACATATTTTCTGGTAAATCAGCAGCTGGATGTGGTTTGACATAAAATATATTTGAGCATAAAGAGACAATCTGGAAGGGTTACCAGTGCTGAGCAGTATCAGAAAATCTGCCCTACAGAGAAAATCTGAGCAGCAGAGCAGCTTCCACCAGTGAGTGCTGGAGAGGAGCTGGGTGGCTTCATGACTTCAGGGTTTGAGCTCTTGACAAAGAATTGAGCAAGCTTCCCTAGAAAAACATCCTGCAGGGAAACCTGCAGGACATCAGATGGTTCTTAGGGTGGGTAGCCCACCCCCAGCTCCTTTGGCCATGGCCACAGCCCTGAGAACCCCTAAAGTAAAAAGCAGGAAAATCTCTCAGATCTATCCATCAGATGAGAAATTGAAGCATCAGCAATTATTTATTTAGATGATCCTGATTAAGCAGGAAATGCCCCACAACATTTTCCCCACCCCTAGATTCGGACAAAATAATGAATTATTTTAATTGTAATTACCAGTCAGAAGATAAAATCTGGAGAGATTTAGCATTTTTGTTTTAGTAGCTGCAAAAATGCCGCATTGATATTGGTCTTCTAAAATGATGTTTGACATTTTGAAAGATCAATTTTTGTCAAAGTTAGCTCAGATGATTAAAACCATTTTAAAAAGGACTCTTTCAATGTAAAAATAAATTCCAAGTGAGGGAGAGCTTTCAAGTGCCTGTCCTTGGGAACAGTTTCACTCTTAGTGTCTTGTGATGAAAAACCATTTTGTCATAATATCCTCCACCAGTTTTCATCCTCAGGCCCCTTCAGCTCTCTATATGGTCTCTGCCACTACTGTCATCCAACCATATCAAAATGGGTTTTTAGGGATGTTCTTCTGAAAACTAATTCCAGTGTTTGCAATAAGAGCTGCTAATGTAACTCAGAGTGACCATTGCCTGCAGTATCAGCATCTTCAAAGACTGACTGACACATTTGAGAAATAGATTTTGTGTTACTCTGCTGACCCCAGACTCTGTGCCAGGGCAGTTCAGAGAGGGGCACAGGCACAGTCCTTTCCATACAAGTTCCATAGGGAATAAGGAAAGCTAAATTACAGACTTCATATCCAGATGTGCAGGGGAGCGTTCAAGGAAAATGCATCAAAACATCTTGCAAAAACTCATTTAAAGTTACATAAATTATTGTTTGCATTTTCACATGCAGTTATTTTCAAGTCTAACCAGCTGTATCTGATTGAAGTGGCCCTAAATAAATAGATGGTTACATAAACACAACATTTGTTTGGGGATTTTTTCCCAATAAGGTCTGGGCCCTGTTTGCTTCGCAGCGCTGCACAGACTGTGAGAAGGAGGTGTCTGAATTTCAATGGGACATTTTGACACAGAAAATCCCATTCTTAGTATGTTTGGAGTTTCTAAGTCATATGGTGACAGCTACCTCAAAAGAAGACACAGTAAATAGTATGGCACATACTGTGCAGAGAAATTGGAATGCAAGCAGAAAGTCCAAAGAGGTGATCACATTTCATTTCACGTTTTTCACCCCATTTCAGTACATCAAGCCCATGTCTGGTGTGTGCTGATGCACTGAGCAGGTGTTCTGCTGACATCCCCAGCAGCACCTTGGGTTGCTGTTTGTTGGGAAGGGCTGGTGTTTGCTGTTCCAGGAGAGCCCTTTGTCACAATCCAAGGTGATAACACCTCACTCCCTCTGCCCCTGTTATCTCACAGATCAATTACCTGATAAATGCTCACCAGAGCCAGGCTTTGGTTACTCACTGCTGCAGGTCCAATCCACAAAGTTCAGAAGTCCTTAAGCACCTCTGAAGTGCTTTCTAGCAGGTCCCAAGGTTCTTTAAATGAGGAAATAAATCAAGTGACGCAAGGCGCAGAGATGCTCATCTGTGCTGTCTCTGTTCCAAACCAGAATAAAACATGAAAGAATAATCTGAAAGACGTGACAGGTTTTATTGAAGAAATAATCAGAGAGTCACTTATCAGAATCAAGAAACCTGCTTTATCCTTTGTTGCATTATAAATAAGAATTATATTTGTTCTTGGGAAACAAGCCTGAAGTACACTGCAAGACGTTATTATGAGTGATGCACCAGGAGGAGCTGAATAAATACTGCCTGTCTGCCCCATTAGGTGGTTTTGTTTCTTACATTTCTCTGATTCCTTTACCAGGAATGAGTTGTTTTATCATTCAGAGGTGAGCCATGATTGGTTTGCTTGTGAGGGCCTGGATTCCAAGCTGAAAGAAGGGAGGATGCCAGGCAAGGAGTGTGGTGGTGGGAAGGAGGCAGGGGCTGGGGTCTCCAGGTGTGCCCCAGCTGCTCACTGTCCAGGTAGGCTCTGCTGCAGGGAGAACACTGTTGGCTAGGGTGTGATGATGGTATGGAGGAAACAAGAAGGAGCAGGAAGGTAAAAGGTAGAAACAGAAATGGAAGGAAAAGACATTTGTAGGGATAGAAGATTAAGGAGGGTGGAAGAGAGGAGTTTACTTTTTCCACTCTTGTAAACTCTTGCAAAGGCTGTTAGCTGTGGATTTGAAGGGTTGTAGAGAATGCCATCCTAGACAGAACAGCACACAGAGTGCAGCATCCTCTCACGATCCAGCATCTGTCAGAGCTGCAGGCACGCGCTCTTGGAGCCGTGTGTGCCGGTTATGTCTCGCGCTGGGTGATTAGATGTAAAATTACACAGCATCATCCCAACTTGGAACATAAAACCACTTCCATGCTCTGTCTTGACTGTTCATAATGTTTCTTGGCAGAAGTTGTTGCAGACACCAGCTTTCAATCCTTCCGAATTAAATGTCAGTTGATGGCAGCGTCGTCATCAGCGGGAGCGTCCTGCTCATCCCACTTCCCCCGGCGCTGGGAGCAGCTCTGCACCTCCTCAGCTGCCTGATGAGCAGCTCAGCTGGGAGCAGTTTCAGAGGAGATCTTTGACTTTCCTTGGCTTCCCAGAGGAATTCATAATTATTTCCTCCTTTATCATGGAGTGCAGCTGGAGTCTTCAGCTCCATTAGAACTGCCCTGGTAATTTCACAGTGTGAAATTTACAGCAAACTAGGGACATTAACGTTAAATAAATTTATGCAACAGCAACCCTCACCCAAGTCATTAAAAGTGTGTGCAGTTTTTAACGGATGCTTCAGCATGGCATTTGATAAGTTTGTTCATTTCTTTTCCCACTCTGTTAATTATACATATACACACACATTCTTCTGCCAGAGGTATTGGTAGAAGCTGGATGTGGCCATGGATGTCACCTCCTTGCAAACACTTTAAACATGGCTGTAATCCCAACCTCAGTGGAGTGAGGAGAGGCTGTCACTGAGAGTGAATTTAGGGAGGGAAGTGTGAGAGTGTACAATAATACAGCTGAACTATGTGATTCTGAATCACATCTATTTGAAAAGACAGGATATCATAAAGGCTGCTAATATGGTGGAAAATTGTATTAAGCTGAGACAAGACAAAGTTGATTATGTGCACGAGTAGTGCAGATGTGCCTGGCACTGGTCTTTTATGCATATTGATTGATCTTAAATACAGCAGAGCAGGGGATGGGATGGGGTTTCTATGGTTATTGATTTTGTTTCAGCTCCTTGGGCTGTCATCAGAGGCTTTCAGATCCCAGTGCCTTGACCAATACAAACCCTGATCAGAAAGCTTGATAAGAAAGCAGAGAAAACATGACCAGAGAAAAACATACTGGCTATGTCCTTTGAGAAGATATTCAGGAGCACCCCTGCTCTTCATCTCCATGGAGCTGGGGTGTGGAATTCACTGGGAGGCTGCAGTTGGGCTTTGGGGCTGCCTTGCTGATGTTCCCAGCGTGGGCTGTGCAGGAACAGCCTGGAGTGCTCACCAGGGTCAGTTTGCTGCGTGATCTGCTTCGCTTCACTTTGCCAAAGGAGGAGACTTGGTTTCCTAATTGTTTAATTTTGGCTTCTGTAAACCTGCTGGAGATGAGCTGTTGTTTTTCCACCTCTCCCACGTTCCAAGCAGTGAAGTTGGAAACAGGAGGTGTTCATCCTGTTCTTTGGTTGTTGTCTCATTTCTCGGGAGTCTTTATTAAAGTTTTCTTTAGTCCTGCTCTGCCTGGAGCCACTGACCTCTGCCACCAGAGCTTCTGGCTTCCAAGGGCTCTGTGACTCTGCTGGCATGAGCCATTTAATGGTTTCCAACTGAAAGAGAGCAGGTTTACATTAGATATTAGGAAAAAATGCTTTACTGTGAGGGTGGGGAGGCCCTGGCACAGGCTGCCCAGAGAAGCTGTGGCTTCTCCATCCCTGGAAGTGTCCCAGGCCAGGTTGGGTGGGGCTTGGAGCAACCTGGGACAGTGGAAGGTGTCCCTGCACATGGCAGGAGATGAGCTTTAAGGTCCCCTCCAACCCAGGCTGTTCCATGATTCCATGATTCTCTGATCACTGGCATGGAGCTTGAAATATGATGTGGGAGTCAAATAAGATGCTGGTTTTATAATAAATAAAAATTAAGGAGTAGAGATAATTAAGCATCTAGCAGTCAGTAGAAAGGATTTGTGGATGTTTGTCCTGGGAATTCCCTAATATCCCAGTCCTGAGGGTTTTTATATGTATGGGCATCTCCACCTACCTTGGCTGCAGCCTGAGCTCTGTACAGGTGAGTCTGCTGACACAGGTGAGCTTTCCTGACTATGGTTTAGTTCTGAAAGAGCACTTTGTAAGCATGTTGAATTGAGTGCATATAACATACTTTGATTTACATTTAATCTGAGGTGAAAGAACTCTATCTGTGATTATGGACATCAAAGACAATATATTGAAATTCAGTTTTCTAATGTACACATCATTTATCAAATCTCTGCCCGATAATGCCAACATCTGCTGCACAGAAATACAGTGTGATGGATTACCTGCTTCACAGCAGCTTTCTGAAGGCCAAGGAAGATAAACACAGGATTCTTGTAGAAATGTCAAGTTCAGGCTGGGGAAAGGGACTGAAATCAAAAACCCCAGGGCAGTTAGCAAAATTCGTAAGCAGGGTGAGAATTTCAGGGACCTTGCAGTCCTCAAAGGAAACAAGTTTCTTTGTTTCTTGCTGTCACCAAGAGCACGAGCAACCCACCTGCTGCAGGCAGAACGTGTCACCTTTTGCAGAATTTGGCCTGGTTTAGTGCCTGCTCTTGAGATGCTGATGATCTAAAAAAAGCACATTTTTTACATCTAAAGCAGCAGCGATCTGGACTTGGATCCATAACAGCCAGCTCTTGCCTGGAATCTGAAAAAAAAAAAAAAAAAAAAGCTTAGAAATATGAATTTCAAATTAAAACCAGGAAAAAATAAATATCAGAAAACACTTTTATTTCTTGCTGAGCTTCTATTCAGTTCCTGCTTCCTGTGTTGACAGTGTAAGTTATACTTGGGCAGGAAAAAAAGGAAGCCCACAAACATAATTGCAACCATGTCTAATTAGGCAGAGCTATGTAAATTTAGCGTTTCTACATGATTATAAATGTCAGGAGAGCCTTAGATAAGACATGAGAGTTTTGAGTATCTCTTGTGTACCTAGTCTAAAATGTCCTTATTGCTAATCCTATTCATCTGGAGTTGCTTCCTAATTATAATATTTATGGGCTAATAAGGAGGTGAACAAGACACTCCAGTTCAGTTCCAAAGGTGAGAGCAGGGATTCATTAGACTCAGCGTCTCTGTTTTGATTGCTGTACAATGTAATTAACATTGTGCTAGACAATCATTTCAGATTTACCTTAACAACAAATGTTTAAGAAGATTCCTGTTGTTCTATCTTTGTGCCTTGGTCTGCTGCAACCAAATCAATTATATCAGCAGCTTTGAGAGATTTGGGGGTTCCTGGATGGTTTTTTTCCGTGTTTAATTTTCTGAACTGTTTTGACCTCAGTCTGTCAGTTACTGATGTTTCTGAGTTTTGGCCATGCCAGCTAAAAGTGAATCTGGTTTGCATATTTTATGAATCCATGTTTTATAAATTTTATATCACTAGGACCTACTTTATAGGAAATGCTTATTTTGATATTTTGGTGGGTTTTTTCAGAATTTTCACTTGCATGTCTATAGCCAGTGACCTGATATAAAACAGAATTTTTAAAGTCAGATCTAGTTCAGCTGGTTTTAGGTTATACTACCATGAAAGCACTGGGAATGCCTGACATTCAGTGTCTGACTCTCTAATTTTTCTGCTGGAAGGTTCTTCCCCACCATGAGCCCCAGGTACAGCAGCAGCAGCAAAACTGCCTCCTGCATCCAGATTGAGAGCCAGGCAATCCTGGGTTCCACCCCAAGGCTTTGTAGACCTTACTGATCCCCCACTGTGTGAGGATTTGGCTGCTTCCTTTGTGGGATCATCCCCTCTCTTCCCCACTGAGGGAGGGTCCAGTCTTTGCCCACTCATCCAGCCCAAGAACTTGCAGAAGACAACTTCCAGATTTCCTCCTGCTGCTTCCCCTGGCTTTCCAAGATGCTTCTTCCAATTTGCTGCCAAACTCCCACTGTGAAGGGCCCCTGAGCACTGCCTGAGGAGAGATGCTCTTTCCCTGAGTCCAAGGGGAAGCTGCTGGAAGGGTTGCCAGCCCCAAACCCCTGCAGCATTGATGCTCAGGCCAGGGAACATGGGGGCAGCTCCTTTAGACACAAGACACTGAGTTTCTGTTCTCCCTCCCACATCTCCCTTTGCTTGAAGCCCCACTTCTGTCTGCTGACCACATCTGAGTTCTGCAAAGCAATGGCCATAATTAATACAAATGCTAAATTGTCCCTTTATTTTTGCCAGTGCTGTGGCCAGTCTCAAAGTCAACTCCTTTCCAAGGGCAAGCTGATCAAGGCAAAACCTGGGAGGCTTGATCTCTTCTCTTTCTTTTCCAAACTCATCTGGTTGTCTGAGAAAACAACGTCCTGTGGCTTTAAAGGTGTGATCAGAAAAGTTGTTAAGATGTCAAGTCACGTTACTTCAAGTCTTCTCTGTATAAATTACAGTGAGGTATGGGGATCTCATAAATAATGATAAATATAGCAACATTCTACTGCTGATGGAAATCATTATCAGCCATTATCAACTTTAATTAATATATTCACATTATTCAAATCCAGGTAGAAAATGTTCTTTGGCATCAAGTCTAGAGGAATATGGGCTTTTGTGCAGCTTGAGAAGCAGCTGGCAAGAGGAAAGCAGCTCTGGGGAATATTTTGTTGAGACTTAGGGGCCAGCTCATTGATTGTCCCATAAATGTCCCCCACTTTCCATGCTTGTGTGCAAGGGCTGGTAGATATCATGTTTTCCAGGGCTATTTCTTTCCTTGGAGCACTGCTCCTGCACCAGAAGAGCTTTCTCTTGTTTGTGGCATCTCAGTTGTCTCCGTGGCAACCAGGGTAGTGCTGGGGAATACACAGTTGAAGATGCTGGAGATGAGTACTGGTAGCAAATGTTCTTTAACATGAAAAATGAGTGAAAACAAACAGAAAATATGGGCTAAACAAACCTCTGCTGGTTCTAAATGGAATGGTTCTTGAAAATTTCCATTAGGACTTAACAGCTCTTTAAATAAATAACCAGTATGTCCCCTTCCATCTGAGGGTTTCCATCTGTTGATTGTGCTTGTTTGCTTTTCTCTCATTTTGTGAAAATCCCGAGGCCCAGTCCTGCTGCACATCCAGCCCCTGGGTACAGGGCTGAACATTCCCTTCCCTTTGGAAAAGGAGCTGAAAAACAACATCAGATAGATGTACCCCACCTGCCACTCCAGGAGTTAACCCATAAAACCCTGAATGACACCTCCTGATGCCCCTGGAGTGTGGCCAAAGGCCTGATTGCTTTCCAGGAGAGAGGAGGATTTGTTAGAGCAGGAATTCCGTGTTTATCCACTGTGCTCAGCCTGCCCCACGCAGCCAAGGCAGAGGGCTCTGCTCTATGCTCACAGTAGAGCAGGTGGGAAACTTCCTGAAGAGATGCTCCTGCATCCCTCCTTACCCCTCTGTGCCTCCATGGGCAATGCAGAATCTCTGGGATAATCCCTGTCCCTTAGACATGCACCCTCTAATATTTAAACCAAAGAAGGTGTCAGCATAGGATGGTATTTTCTGTTCCAGACAGAGCAGTGAAAATGGGATCTCTGTGGTGTGTGCTGTGTTTTCCATGGGAAAGGCTCCCATCAGTGGTTCCATGGGCTAATGGCTTAGTTAGAGACCTTAATGACTCAAAGTGAGGAGCTGTTACAGCTGGTGTGAGGTAGCACTTTGTTTCTGCCATCAGATAATACATCTCTAAATCTGGACTGCTCTGATGTTTCCTGTGGGAAAAAAGAAATAAATCCATACAGCTCCCATTAACCAAGAGAGAGAGGTAAACACTGCTGGTAGTGGGGTGAGATAAAACCTTTTCACTCTGGGACACAAATGTGAGTTCAACTTATGATAAATTAAATACATTTCATGATCTCACCTTACTCCCCACAGGGAGTCAATCCATGTCACAGAATTCTTGACACACACTTCCACAGCCTCCAGCTTCTGAGAGAGAGCAAGGACCAGAGTTCTAAATCCCTTTTCATTCTGCCTGAAGAGGATGGTCCCACCAGCTCCACATGGAGCCTGGTCTTAGAGCTCTGCTTCTTTCTTGCAGTGAAGAACCTCAGCTTCTGGTTCTGCTACTTTCCCAGCATAGTTTTGTCTGAGAAGTGGAGGAAATACAGCAACACACATGCAGCATTTACTTAGTGTAAGTTCATACACCTGAACCTGAGGTGAGCAGCTCCAACACTGCACACTGCTGTAGGAGTAGGAAAATTAATGATGTGCTCTTCCAAAAGTACACATCTCACCAGTATTTTGGAGAGTATTAAACTTAGAATCTCATCAGCTCCTCCTAAATCTGCTGCAGGGCTAAGATGTTCAACTGGATTCTGAAGAAAATAGGGATGCAGTTTTGGGGATGTTTCCCTTGCATTGTATAGGTAGCTGAGATTTTGGAGCGTGGACTACAGATGAGATGGTTTCATTTGAATTCCCCATCACAACCAGAGCAAAAAAGTTTGTTTTGAGGGAATTCTTTATCCCACAGTGTCCATTTTCCTTTGTAATTGCCAGAAATTACCAGTACTGGAATAAGGACTATTGTTTACAATTAACATAGGCTGAACAAATTCCAGCTGACACATGGTGCCTTTAAGTGGGATAAGACACCCCAGGTTTATGGCAGGTGGCATAAGCAGATCCTGTGGAGGAACTAAAGCACTGTAAATCTACACCCCAGCCTTTCTCACAACAATTTTTTTATGCACCTAAATCCTCAGTCTGCAGTTACATTTTTAGTCTGGTTCTGTCACTGAGCACAAAGCAATGAATTGCTGCCCAGAACTTACAGTCAGTTTATCTACATGTGCAAAAAGTTTCTTTTGGGAATAATTCTACTCATGGAGCTGATGCAACTTAGCAAAAGGACTGTCTTGCACATAAAAACAGGTCTGAGCTGAGGGTGGAGGGAAAAGAAGTAATGTTGTGAGGGTGGATTTAATCAATACAGTTTTACTTCTGTGCATAAAGAAGGCTTAAAACTGCGTTCAGCAGCTCCAACTGGACTCTGCAAACCAATGAATCCCTCTGAAAAAAGAGCCTTAATTCCTCTGCCTGTTCCCCATTTGAGGAACAGGAATAATTCTCAGCTTGCAGAAGTTTAATGAGTATGAATTTGTCAATATTTATGCCTACAAAGAAAATAAAATATGCTGGCATTATTTATAGCATTTCAGTAAGCTCGTCAGAGCAGCATCATATATGATCAGGTCATGGGTTAACAAGGATTAATTATCTTGGCAAAATTATGCTTTGCAATTTTTCATTTCAGTCTGTTACTTTTGAGTATTTGATAATGTAGCCTACTAAATTCAGGGTCATTTTGCTTCTTGTATGAAATTCAGCACTTCCTTACATAAATGTTTTTTAAGCAGAAATGTAGCCAGAACTGGGGACAGCTGAAGTGCTGAAATTCCCTCTTGCAGATAATAGCTAAGAAACTGCTACATTCCTCCAATTTTGTATCTGCAAGAATTGCATTTCATCACATAGAGGTGGTTGGCAAGTTCCTCTTTCATACCTGGTGGCAGTGTGAAGTTAATGCCATATTACAGGAACCTGGGAGGTTGTCAAGGGGGTCTCCACAGTGCCAATTCCTTTATAAAATTTCTCCTGCTACGATGGAACCTGTTGCTGGTCACCTAAAAGCCTTTGACACTTGCAAAGATTCTGCACATCCCTTAGATGACAAAAAAGCATAGAAATTAAATACTGTTTGATTAAGGCCTTGATCTGGGAAAATTAAATTTTGCCTTCAATTATTGCAGTGGCTTATGGCTGCTGCTCCATCCTCTTGTCATACACAGTCACCAGAGAGGGCCCAAGGTACCTTTCCAAAGGTCTCCCTGTACAGCTGGGACAATTTAGGATTACCAAAAATCCCTTCTTGGTCTATTCCTTCCTCTTTCAAATAAATAAACAGGGCATTTAATTTCACACTGCACGTATCAATCTGCTTTTTCTGGAGCTCTGCTCTGAGCAGAGCCTCTCCTGTCACTGACATGGAGCAGTTTTCCTCTGGATGGCAGCGGCTGCTCTCTCTGGAGTCTCACCTGGCTGTGCAGAGGCTCTGCTAAGGCTGATCTGATGAAGGCTGACAGGCTCAGTATGGGAAGGCAAACATCCCTGCTCATCACAGCAGCTCTGGCAGTGGCACTGTGCCAGCCTGGCATCCCAGTCATTTCATTTATCAGCACTTTTTCAGTTCATCATGAAGTTACTTGTTCCTGTTCCTCACTTGACTGGTTTTATCTCATATATGAAGCCCTCTGAGCAGGCAGGGTAGTGAGTTGTACTCAGGATAGTGAGTTATACTCAGGGTAATGAGTTGTACTCAGTGAGTTGTACTCAGCGTAGTGAGTTGTACTCAGGGCAGTGAGTTGTACTCAGAGTAGTGAGTTGTACTCAGCGTAGTGAGTTGTACTCAGGGCAGTGAGTTGTACTCAGAGTAGTGAGTTGTACTCAGAGTACTGAGTTGTACTCAGGGTAGTGAGTTGTACTGAGGACCGTGGGTTGTACTCAGAGTAATGAGTTGTACTCAGAGTAATGAGTTGTACTCAGGGCAGTGAGTAGTACTCAGAGTAGTGAGTTGTACTCAGAGTAGTGAGTTGTACTCAGGGCAGTGAGTTGTACTCAGCATAGTGAGTTGTACTCAGGGCAGTGAGTTGTACTCAGAGTAGTGAGTTGTACTCAGGGCAGTGAGTAGTACTCAGAGTAGTGAGTTGTACTCAGCGTAGTGAGTTGTACTCACCATAGTGAGTTGTACTCAGGGCAGTGAGTTGTACTCAGGGCAGTGAGTTGTACTCTCCAGAGCTCAGAGCAGGTACCTGAAGGGCAATGCAGCCCTGCTGGAGCTGGGCCATGGCTCCCTTTGAAAATCATCTGCCAAACCTCTGAGTCAGCAGAGGCTGGGCTTCAGAGCTCGCTGTGCTGCTTCTCTGCTGGCTCTTTGGGTGTAATGGAACCCAAAGCTAAGTTTGCCCAAATGCCCTGCAGCCACTTCCTGTTGCAAACCCATGATGGGTCAGTACAGCAGTCAATATTTTGCTGGGGTCACTGTGTCCCACTCCCCAAATGCTGTACCCCAGAGAGCAGTGAGTGCTGACAACCATCAGGAAGCTCCATGGGAAGCTCTGCACTATTAAGACTGCTCTCTGAAAATAATTCTTCATTTTGGTAGCCTTTCTTTTGTAAGAGTACACATAATTACCCATTCGTGACTTCTCTCAAATCCATTAATACAGTGTTTAATAAATAATCCTTTTTTCCTATTTGTCTAATACAACTAGATATAAACATCAGGATCATTAGCTTGTAAAAAAAGCTGAGATGCCTCCTTCAGAAAAGTGTAGCACTTTATCCTCCATTAATCCTAGACCTTGCTCAGTGAATGATTTGTACCGTTGAAGTAATTGTAGCTGTGTAGCATTTGACAAGTTATCACAAACTTTATTACTGTATTTTGCTCTGCTCTGCTCTCTAAGTGTTTTTCCCATCAGATTCAGTCTGAATTGTAGCCCTTCTACCCCAAGACATAGTACAAGTCAAGTATTGAATCAACTGCATGTCTTTATTTCCTGTGTTACATCTTTAACATTATTAATATATACAAAATTAGCAAGATCAAATATTGCTTGTGTTCAAATGCTCATGTTTCTTGTCATGGGTCAGAATCTCCAGCCAGAAAAAAAAAATCCTTCACTCACAGGAAAATCTTTCAGTTCATTTTCCCTCAGCACTGGAGATCTTTTTCATTGCACCTGTTTTCATGTAGCCCTTTTCCAAGGCAGGGAAACAAAGCCTTTGCAGGCAGAGCTGGTTTTGACAAAAGCCCCCTTTGCTGTTTCCAGCTTCAGTACCAAACTGAATTTCTTTTCCAGAAGTTGTCAATCACATTCTCCCTCAGCAAATCGACACAACATGACCCTGCCCACGCTGGGTGAAACAGCTCTTAATACAATAGGGAGCATCTCACATTAATCTCTTCTCTGTTATTTGACTGTTTTCCACTAACCTTTCCTTCTGCCAAATTTAATTAAATCAGCTGTTTTTGTGGCTCTAACCTGTTCCTTCTCTGTTTGGACATTCCCTTCAATTCATAAGGAACATCTGATATGCAGCCAGCAGGGACTTAGCCAAGCTATTTTCTTAAAACAATTCTCAGCAATGAATAAAAAATGACACCAAATGAGTTTATTTTATCCAGACCATAAGGAGTCAACACAGTACAGATGCCCCAGACTTGTGTTGTGCTCCTGACTGCCACTAATTTTAAGATCCAGGATCTTAGTGTTGTTCATACCACATGTATACATATAGGATTAGACAAAATGGTTTGAATATATTACATTGATTGTATTTTTTTAGTTGCTGCACTTACAGATTTTTTAAAAATCTCGTGTTCCTCAGAATAAAAAGGTCTGGCTACATCAGTGGTGTCATGAGTGTGGCATTTCAAGCTTATCTGCAAAAATGAGGCCAAGTATAAATAATGAGCAATATTATGAATATTTATTCACCTATACTCATCCTCCTGATGATCTTTTTCAAGCTTCCAGCCTGACAGAGCTTAAAGAAGGCAGTTTTACCTGAATTGTGAAAGGTTTTTCTTCCTCTTTCTAATCAAGCGTGATAGACCAGAAAACAAATCAGGCTGATAAAAACAGAAGTCAGACTTACAAGAAAAACAGCTGTAGCAGCTAAATGGCTTAAAGCAGAGAAAGCAGGAAAACAGCATGTGGGCCTAATGATGGGTGGTTTTCAGGTTTCAGAATACATTAAGGCATTCTCCCTGTTTATTAAATTGCTCTGGCAGCATTTGACAGCAAAGGTTTTGTGGATTATAAGAGTGCAATGGACATAACTAGGGTATTTTTTTTATCCTGAAGCCTGGCCTTTGGGTAATCATCAAGAAGTTACACGCTGCAGGAGGAATTTCTTTGCACAAGTCTAAAGAAGGTTGTTTTTTACTTTATAAAAAAAAGTTTCTGAAGATTGTTGTTTACTTTCCCTTCTTTGCCTTGAGATTTTGAGGTTTTTCTGTCTCAGCACTCACTCCTTTTGTCAGTAAGTGGCAGAAACCACCTGGAAGCAGCATCAATTTACTGCAGGCATATTTACCAAAGGGCACCGGGTGCTGTGTGAGCACCCAGACTTTGAACTATTGCTCGTCTCTCCCTGCCCAGGAAAAGCCAAATGTAATTTCATGGTTTTACAGAAATTGCCTCAGCCAAAAGTTAGAAGGCTTATTATTGCTCAGGTCTCCTTTTAAGTGCTCTTTGTGAGATGACCTGGAATCTCTGGGACACAAAGGCTGGAAAGTTTTGATGGGCGTTGGGTCAGAGTTGGTTCCTGTTCCTGGGGGATGGAGGTGGACACCAGCTGTGTCCTGTGCAGGGGAAGGGGCTGGAGATGGGAGCTCTGCAGCCTCCCTCATCCCAGTGCTCCACCCAACACATGCATTTCTCTTCTCACGGTATCCCTGTTAGATAAGAAAGAGTTTTCATTTCATTTTGAAGTGTAATTTTCAATTTCTTTGATACACGGAAAAATTAAATGACCTTCTAAAGGTCACTTGGGGAAGGTTTGGGAAAATGCTAAAGAAATCCAGATTTTCCAAGCTGCAGCCTGCAGCCTTAATCACAACCCTCCTCTTTTTTGGCACAGTGGCTGTAGTCAGAATCGAAATACATTATCCAAGATATTCATCATATCTCTTTTTTTTTTAGTGAAATTTATCTGTAGCTCATGCCAGCTCACTGCCATCCCTTTGCATGACTGTCAGGAGCAGGTAATTCAGTTTCCTTATTTCTCCCCTGCTTCCTTGTGGACTTACATCTGGAGTTTGGATCACTGAAAAGAGAGGTGCCCATGATATATCTCACTCATTTCTAGTGATTCTGTGATTCTAATGTTGGTATAAATGAGAGAACCATATGAGCAGCTCATTAACTGACAGTCTTTCTAGACAGAAAAGTTGATACTATCCAAGGACAGAGATACTATAGCAGTGGGGTTTCTGACAATAATTTTGATAATAATTCTGATAGTAGTTTTGAAGTCAGCTCAAAGCACCCAAGTCACTTCATTCAAGTTTTGAGAAATCCCTGTGTTCAAATACCAGATAAGAAATGTTGTGGCCTCTGTTGTCCACCCTCTGCAAGTCAAAATGTAGAAAAAAGTGTCAGGTTAATAACAAACCCTACTGTGCTGGTAACCTTGGACACTTCTAACCATGCTGCTGCCAGCAGTGGTGGCCAGCTGGGGTCAGAGCCTGACAAACCCTCTGCAAGGTGTGTTTGGGTCACTTTACTGTTTTGGTGGATGTATTCTCCTGTATGCCTCTGTCTTTGGGCAGAAGTTGCTGCATTGAAATTTTTCAATGCATTTTTCTTTTTTGACGTTTTTCACTGCAGCTTGAGTGTTTTTTTCAAAACCTTGATAGCCCAGGCTCAGTGTCTAATCCCTTAGGGGTAAAACTCAAAAGAAAAAAGTATCTGTCTCAGATGAATGTGGTGCATATTGCACTTGAAGAACCTCTGTTCCAGTTTAATGCAGCCCTTCCTATGCACAGCATTGCTGGCACCAGGCATTGTTAGGAGAATCATTTAAATGATCCATCAGCATCCCCAGTCTGTCTTACCATTTCCAGGTATTTGTCTGCTGTGGGATGGTTTCGTTTCTTTTTTCTCTTTTTTTTTTTGCTGTTTTTGTCTCAGGGCTGTTGAGTGCTTGGAGTTCCTATTCCTGAGCTTCCCTGTGTATCCCTGACAACTGGCAGATCACTGCACAGCTGAGATGCTGGGTCAGTAGGAGATGCTGCTCTGCTCCTGGCACTCACCATGAGAGGAGGTGGATGAGCAATTCTGTTTGGTTCAGAGACCTTTTGTCTGGGAGGCTCCAGGGAGATGTGACCAGGATGCTGGAAGGATTTTTGGGATGCCTGCTGGGGTCTGCTCTGTTCCCAGTGCAGGAACATTTTCCACTTCACCACTTCCCCTGCCTGAATGACACAAGAGAAGGCAGCCGTGGGCAGCAGCCTCTGAACTGTTTGGTCTCACGCTACTAAAAGGCCAAACAGAGTAGACTCCTGAAAGGATTTCTGGCATTCTTTGATGTTGTAACCTCTGTGTGATAAAAAGATCATATTCTCTTTCTTTCAGGTAACTTTTAAAGCACTTGCTCCTGCTTTTATAGGAAGGCTCAGCTTGCTAGTGCTGGGTGTTGTACCCACCACCAGAGGCTGTTTTGCTTTCAGAAGCTGCCACACAAAAGAGGAAAGAGCTGCTAAAAGCTGGAGCAGGTCCCATTTACACTTATGTGAGAGCTTCAATACCTGCCCTGGGAGAAGCTGGAAAAGTTAATGGTGGTTCCAAATGGGTTAAAAGGTGTAAATTTTAATACATTAATATACTGTCATAAAGTGCAGTATCTTAAGAGAGAATAAGATGAATTCTTTAAGGTGTGAGATCCCCTTGTGGGTCTTAGGTGCTGAGAGGGAAAGTGTTTAGAAGTTTAATTGTTAATCAGGCTGCCAGGAGAAAGCTTGGCTATGGATCTTCATTTGTATCAGACAAAATGGTTTTTGGAGGGCAGTGGAACAGCTCCTCCAGACTGGAGGTGTGGATGAAACTGCTGTGAGGGGTGGGACTGAGGCTCTTCTTGGCACAGAGGAGTTTGGGTGGTGACAGGTTTGGTCAGAGGGTCACAGGAATACACAGGGTCTGACCAGCACATCACAGACCAGGGTGTCACATCAGCACCTTTGCTAGGAAGAAAGGCACAGGGCTGATCCCAGCAGAATAAACTGTGCCTTGCTGGACAGAGCCAGACCAGCACCACCCATGCCTGGGGCTCTGCCATCACAGGCAGCTCAAAAAATCAAATACACCAGGGGCTTGTGAAAGGGGAGCACTGCCACGCTGGAGGAAAAGCCGATATAGCCCCAGCCAAATGGAGAAAACAACCCTGGCTGTTGGCTTCACTGTCTGTGACACTGCAGCACTGAGCAAGTGGCCCAGTTTGTTTTAAAAATAGCATTGCCTCCCTTGTTTTATGCCTGTCTTAGCAGAAACATGAACACCTCAGGTTGGAGCTGGTCCTATGTGTCGAGGCTGTGATGGAGCAAAACTGCATCTTTTCAGCTCAGGCAGCAGCCTGTGCTTTGGGATTTGTGGGCCCAGGGTTTGATCTGCCAGGGACTCTGCAGCCACAGTGTGACGCTGTGCTGGATGTGAGAAATGAAAAAGTCAAGGTTTATCAAAGATTCTGCTCAACTCTGGCACAGGGGTGAAGCTCACTCAGCACCACCATCGCTGGGGGAGCTGCAGATGTGCTGGCTGCCCTGGGTGTTTTGTGAAAGCTGCCTCCTTCCCAGAGCTTCCAGAAGAGGAAGATTTCCAGCTTTCTACTGGAAATCTGTTTTTATTTAACCAAGGCTAAGTAGGGAGTATTAAGGGATAGATGCCTTAAAAGCTTTTCCTGTGAGCTTTGTGTAAATGGTGGCTAGTTAGGTCTTTTTGGAAAAAGTACTTCTGCTTGAGTCAAGTGAATGTCTGGGAGAAGTTTATTTGTTTTTAAATTGCCTTTCATGGTTCTGGTGCAGTATTTATTAATGGTGTGTTTGCTATCTCTGATACCCAAAAACATGAACATCAAGTCTTCACTAGCATGCAAAAAAATTATTTAGAAAACAAACCACAAGAACATGTCATATTCATCTCTTTGGTGTTGCAAAATTAAGGGGAGATGAAAAAACATAGATATAAAGAAGATGTGAGGATAACCACAGGAGGAAATAGAATTTAAATTTTCTGTCTCCTTCACCGGTAGATTCCTGCTAATACATCCTACATCCTGGTAACCTTATTTGCTTTATCAGACGTGATGCTAAAATTAGCTAGTCATCCATTTCTCAGGAAGTAGTAATTAATTGGACAATATTTGTACAGAGCTTTGAAAATGTAGGTCCTAATTTTGCAAACCCTTTATCCATAATGCAGATTAATTTAATCACATAATTACTGCATTTCTGGACTTTGGTATACACAGTTCCCCAGCTCATGTGTGATGTATAATAATTGCCTGTGTAAACTGGCAATAGCCACATTTCTCAAATACTGTGTGGGCACATTTGAAAATTGGGATCACAGGTAGCACTCCATTATTAGGACTTCATTTTAAAATACTTTGTTCTTTTCTGCTGCTCTGTCTCTGAATATGATTTACTCTTGTTTATACCCTCTCAGCAGGACTGTGCTCAGCTCAGCCAGGGATTTGAGCTGGTCCTTTCCATGCCAGCCTCTGTCTCAATGGGGAGAGCCACTTGCAATAACTGTAATTTTGTTTGGGGCACCTGGTCCTTTGTGTGTGCCAGTGGAAAGGGCTGGTTCAGTGATAACCATCAGAGTTAAGCCTTTCCACACTAACAGTCTGTGCTGTTTGGTCTGGAAGGGGTTTTCTTCTTTTCCTTTTTAGAAAGTTGTTTGTACACAGAGAATGCTGAGAGATCTGCCTTCTGCTTTAGCTCAATTTGTCATAATTTATACCTAGACCAAGAGGATTTAGCCCTAATTTAATATATTCTTTTGAATGGTTTTCCTCCCCAGACCCTGTATTAGATTGCTCCAGCATCTCACTCTTCTAGTGGTGAAGGACCTCCTAATTTCCAGCCTAAATTTATTCATGGCCAGTTTATACCCATTTGTTCTTGTGTCAACATTGTCCTTTAGCTTAAATTGCTTCTTTGCCTTCTGAGTGTTTATCCTCCCGATGTTATTTATAGGCAGCAATCATATCTGCTATCAGCCTTCATTTTGCCAGACTAAACAAGCCAGGCTCTTCCAGGCTCTTCTCTGGTGATGGGCTCTTCAGTGCCAGCACCTGGCTGGATCTGGGGGCTCAGCAGTGAGCACAAGGGCTTGGATTGTGCTCAGCATCCCAGTGAGCCCTGGGTGCTTGGCACAGGGAGCCAGGATTGCCAGATGTGCTCAGGGCTGCACACAGGGCGTTTGCCTGCAGCATTTGTGCTTGCTCGACAGCAGGGAGCTGGTGGACAGCCCTCCTTCCTCGTGTCCAATAAAGTTTTATTTTATTGGTGCCTTGCTGCATTTTCCTGTATTTTGTGCTATTAAATCACATCTTTCTGTTATCCAGTTGCCCTTCTTCCAAGCTGCCATTCCTCCTGTACAAGGCACCATTTTAACCAAGTGCTTGACTAATTTCCCATTAACCAGCTTAACAAATTTCTTCAACTAATTCCCATCTTCTGGAATTTAGCTGGTGTATTTCTTTGGGGCACTGTGTCAGATGATTGACAGAAGAACAGACAGATTAGATCTGCCACAGATCCTTTAATTATTCCTTCCTTCATAATTTTTTCTTTCAAATTCCTTCATAGTTTTTAGGTCAGACTAAAAGCTCTGCGCTTATCAAGATGAGCTTTTTCCTTGGCTGGAGTAGAAACAGCACATTTGATTTTCTGTAGCATGAAGATCTGCTGGATTTATTAGAAACACTTGCCTTGGGACCTCCCACAGGCTTCAGTAGGGCTGGGTTTTTAGTCTAGACCCCCTTGGGCCACAGGCTCATTTCCTGAATTCCACAACATCACCATCAGAGCAAACATGTAGTAAATGTTAGGACCATTTTGGTTACCTCTGTGCTGTAGTTTCTGCCCTGTGCTTGTTAAAATTTCATTTTTGCAAAGAAAGAGAATAGGAGAATTATTCTGTATGATCAAAATGCCATCGAGAAAATGTCTCTTGTGCTTGGGGGCATGAGGCTGCCTTTTTTTTTTTTTAATAGTCGAAACAGTAATAATACTATTAGGACAACAAACTGGGATGCCCCTGGAGATGATGTGACAAATTGGAAGGACATGCTGAAATTGAAATTGATTGAATAGTTCAATAAAATCAGCTTAATGCACAAAAGCAAAAAGATTAGCTGGAGAAAAACAAAAAATCAGTAATTTGTTATCTGCTGGGGCCAATCTCACTGGAGATTGAATTAGTTATAAATGAAAACTAGGCACTTGAAAGGAGCACCCTTATATGCCCAGTGTGCTGGAGCCTTTCAGAAGGAGCTGGATGTGGATGGCAGCCGTGTTCCTGAAGGTTTGGCAGATCAGATCTCAGACTATTTCCATGTGGTGGACTTGGCAGCATTGGCTTTATGGCTGGACTTGATCTTAAAGGTCTTTTCCAGCCTAGATATGTCTGTGATTTCAAATATCTGAGTTCTATACATAAACTGTTCTCCATGTCAGAATCCACTTTTGCTCTAAACACAATAGTTTTGTGTTCAGTTGATGGAAATTAGTGCAGCTTTGGGGAGGTCTCTGGGAGTTCTCCAGCTCACTGCTGATGTACCAATGGCTGCAGCTGCCTCTGCTACACCAGCTCTTTGTGGCTGATACATTTGGACATTATAAAAAATTATGGCCATTTTCCTTCTGTCCCTTTTTTTTTTTTTGGTAATATTATCTGATCGACATATTTCTTTTAAACTTCTTTAATTTAGTGTTCTGAATTTGTGTGGGGTTTTTTTATTAACACTACAGAGCCTAATGAATGGTGTTTTGTTGAATAAAACAACTCTGTTGTAAACCTGGGGTCTGTGAGTACACACACACAGATGTGTTTTTCTCATTTATGTGAAATCTGATTGCTGCTACTTTTTTACGTGTCCTTCCCACTTCTATGATTTAAACCTTCTGTTATTTAAACCAAAGTATTTGGCCTGTTAGGAAATACTTCCATTAGCCTCCCAGGTCATCTGTAGCAGAGAGCAGGAAGGAAAAGCTAAACATGAAATAGAAATTGCATTTACTAATGAGGACATTTCAGCCTTGTGCAGTGCTTTACAAATGGAATAATGAACGGCACCTTCTTGCATGAGGCAAAACAAGGGCTAACAATAGTTTCTCCCTCATGTTTTATTATACAAGATAGGAAGAGATAATGAAAGTGCATTTCCATAATATATTCCAGTTGCAAGGTGCTGATGGATCCCTGAGTGTGATGTCTTGTCAATTTAGCAGGTCAATTAAAAGCCCTGGAATCAAGATAAAGCTAAAATGCAGATCTCTTATTCTGGCAACTCAGAAGAATTAAAGAACTGAGCCAATTACAGCACTTCAAGGATGCTTATATGGGAATAAAGAGACCTAATTGACCTGATTCTTCCCCTTTGAAACTTGAGAGGACATTTGACATTTCACACAGCCTGTAGCATTGGCACCCTGAAGGAGCAGCCCTGGCTACCTGGGCTGTGTTCTGGGGGTGTAGTCGGTCCTACTTTGCAACAAAGTCCCTCCGCTTGACTTCACAAAAAAGCTTTTCCTGCATAAAATTCTGCCTCCGCTTGGTTTACACATCTCTGGGGCTCTCTGATGTGCCACCTGCAGCACTAAGGGGCAGGGTTGTGTTGAGCTTTGGGCTGGATCCTTCCTTGGTTCTCGTGCATCCCTTTGCTCACTTCCCAGGAGAGGAGCTCTGCTTTCCTACCTGCCTGTGAAGTGCTCTGTGAGCACAACACGTAATCAAGAGTAAATTCTGCAGATCTGAGGCCAGCTGTAAAGATCAGGAGATCACTTCTCTTGGTGCAGGCAGATATTCCTAAATAAAGAGATCCCAGGAAGATGTGTACACATGCAACATCAGATGGCCTCTCCTATTTTATTCAGGTTTATTTTCCAGTTGCATTGACTTACAGCATGCTTTAGAACTTCACTGTGTGATTTTTATGGCTGGCTCTGTGAGGTTTTTTCCTTTGAGAGCTGTTTTGTAGGGGGTACTCAGGAATTTAAATTGGTTCTGGTGAACTGCTGTTTATTGCATTGAATTATTTTTTTCTTCTATACTGGACTTAAATTCTCCTTATTTACCAAGATTGTGTTAAGGATTGAAGCACGAAGAGCATTTTAATGCTTTTTGGGCATCAAACTGTGTGAGCAGAACGAGCTGGAGGGCTGCCAGGCAATGTTGATGTCAATTTTGGGGGTATAATGTTCTTAGCAATGTTTTCAGTGAAAACACATGAACAAAACTTTTACTGGTTTTCAGAAGACAGAAGCTAATGTTGCAGAAAATGTTTAAAAGTTAATAAAAATGTCAGCTTTAACCAGGGAATTTTGCCTATAAGACTTCTATTTTCCCATGAGACAGATGATGTCCACCAATCTATGCAAAAATCACTTTAAAAACGTTGCAGAAAAATTCATTGATTTTTTTTTAACTAACATTTTTAATCCAATTAACATCTTAGTCTGCTTAAAGATCACACTTGTATATGGAAAATAAACCCAGGCGTTTTACAGGGTGCATTTTTGTCTCTCATCTTTCCCTTTTCTTCTTTTTTTTTTTTCTTTTCCAGAAAGTTCAGCAGTACATAGTCATTGTTCAAGCAACAGATATGGAAGGAAATCTTAACTATGGTCTCTCAAACACGGCCACAGCCATCATCACAGTGACAGATGTGAATGACAACCCCCCTGAATTCACCACCAGCACTGTGAGTATCCACACATCAGCAGGGTGATGCATGGACACAGGGGTTTTAATTCATGGCTCTTGATATCAGCTGTCTCCAAACTGGTTAGGAGGAACTTTGATGGATAACTGGAATAAAGATTTTCAGGGGAGAAAAAGGAAAAGACTGATTCATGAAGCAGCAAAACTGTTTGGTGACCGATTTGGCCAAGGCACTGAAGGAGCTGAAATAACGTGGCAAACAGCCCATGTCTGATTGCACCAAAGAGGATGCAGCACTTTCATAGCCATTGGCTGTAGACATATCAGAATTATTAATACTTACGAGTGAAATCCTGAGCAGTGAGAGATATTTGGGGTTTATGGCTTGGATATGATTTCAAGAGGGCTGTAAGTACTCTAAATGGAAACAGGTAGCTGCTAAAATTTGTATTTCACTGATAGCTCCAACAGATGTATTTGTGTGTGCAGGCAGTAAATGTGTAGACATTCTTCAGTACATCTGGTTTTAATCAGTTGAAGATTTTTCTTATGTTTTATTAGCACAGTCTTCTTCTGTTCTGTTCTCATGTGTTCCAAGGTATTCCTGGAGGGCAAGGGGTAAAAAACAGAGATGGTAAATGACAAATTCTTAGAGTTGGTTGAGGTAAAAATGAAGAATTGGAAAGTGAAATGATGTGGTCTGGTTCATTCCAGCCTTCATAATCATGTAGAACATCTGAAATGTGCATAGTAAATTTAGAAATCACAGAGCAGTGCAGAGGTCTATATGTTAATAAATGAGAAATGCTTGTGTACCCCCTGTCTGTATTTATATGAAGGTCAACAAGGAGCAGTAAGTGATGTATCTTAAATGGACATCAAATTTTTACAAATACTGAAGGTCCAACTTCTTTGTGCTCAAGTCACTGAACATCTTTGGAGGAATTTTTATTATTTATATTATTCTGAATTTTCATTCCCATCCTATAGGGTCTCTAAATATTTATTAGTGTAGGACCAAAGGTTCCCCTTAGTTATACTCTTACAAACTGCAGATATGTCACAGAAGTCAAGGAAGTCATGTAGAGCCCAGTTTATGCCCCTGTGGACCCAAACTGGATTCATGTCAGTTCTGGAGTCTGGGTCCTTCCTTCCCATCTCCATCGGGAGCTGGGCTTGGGGCTGTGATGTGCTCAGCATTTTCTCACAAAGTAACTTGAGATTCTAAGAAGAAGAAAGGCACTAAATTCCTTCTGAGTCACAGCAAAATGAGCATCCAACATGTTTGCAGGTCTGGGCATCGCTCCCCAGGCTGTGCTGCTACTCCAGTGGATGTAACAGCACACGTGTGCCTTGTGTCCATCATGGATACTCCAATCTCTCTGTTGAAAAGTTGTGGTTGAAGATCTCCTTCAGTATGGTACAGTTATGAAGAGCCATAAAAATACAGCACAAGTCTTGGGCTGTGTGGTCCTTTCTCCTGCCAGGACAGAATTGTTCTTTCTGGAAGGAGGTCTGTGTCTGTGGGGCCACAGGACCTGACACCATAGCACTGCCACAGCTCCCTGGTGTGTGGGGGGGACTTTATTCGGCCAGGTAAATCCTTCTCTGCCCTCCATTTGAGTGAAAAAGGAATGACATCTAGTGGCCGTGTCACTTCAGCACAGGTTGTTCACATGACCCAGGTTGTGGGGTCCTTGTCTCCAGTCGCAGGTTGGGAGGTGAGGTTTTGGGGAGCAGGGTGAGCTGGGTCAGGGTTGCTTGCACGAGCACATTGGTGCCTTCTGCAGGGCAGCATCCCCTCCAGATGTGGTGTATTTTAATGGCTTTCCAAAGCACTTCTCAAAGCTGATGGAAGGTGGGATAATGGAAATTTTCTTTCAGGTGAATTCGGAGTATTTAATGTCTCGGTGTGTGTTAAACCTGGAAGGAATAAAAGCCATCAAGAGAATTACCCACAGAATTGTGTTAAATGGATTAGAAAATGCTACTCTTCCTCTAAGCAGAGTTGATGTGTACCATTATTTCTCTAATTTCAATCACTGAGGAAAGAGTTTTGCAAGGGCCAAAGGGCTTTACATAGTGGCACATGGGACTTCTCTGTAAAGAGTTGAAAACCAAGGGTGTCTTACAATAATGCTTTCTGATTCTATGGAAACAAGTATCTTTGATATACTCCTGGGTATAGCCAGGCTGAATTTCATGTGAGTATGAAAGTATAATATGTTTTTTCCCTTACTGGCAGAGAGAACAGCATCAGGCTGATGAGTTTCTTTAAGCCTGAGTTGAATCTCCTCACTGTCCTCAAATAGTCTGATCTGCATTTTAACACCTCTAAAAAAATAGCAAAAATCACTTTCCAGGAAATCTATAGCTCCTCAGAGAGTGAGAAAGCCCATGGTCTCTTTTAAGTCTGCGGACTGTTTGGAGAGATATTGTATATTTTTATTTTAAATAGTTGTATTGAGATGCTGCTGTAAAAACAAAAATAGGCTGAATTACTGAAACTGTGGCTTGCTCTTGGCAAGCTGCCAGATGAGAGGAACTCAGGATCTGTATTCATCCCAGACAGATACAAAGGCCTACCCTATAGTGCTCTTAAATTACCTGTCATTCAGCCAGGGTGGTTTTAGACTTAATCGTTTCTGGATGGGAATGTAGCTCAGGAGGACACTGCACCACGCTGGTGTCACAGCTCATGTATTCAGCAGCAGGAATTAATGTTGCTGTGTAAAATTTAACAACGGGATGGGAGAGAGGAAAGCATCCACTGTGATGGTCGAGAGTCAGGGCACAGTGCAGGGAGGGAAGAGGATGTGTGCATGGGCCACGTGGAAGTTCAGGCACAGGAATGCCAAAATGACACATCCAGCAGAGGAGTGTTGGTGAATGGACATCCAAAACACCAGATGGGCTGGCATCAAAGTGTAGTGCTGGATTAGAAGTGGTAAAAGAGCAATAAAATTACAAAGATACCTAAAGGTACAAAATGAAGATACCTCAGTAAAACTCCAAAATGCCTGGGTGCTTCCATGAAAATTGATGTCAGTGGGTTTCACATCCTTTGGTCCACCACCTGAAAGGCAGGGGAAGAATGAGCCCCACCTTCTCAAACAAAGGGTTCTGAAATTATGTGGGAGGAAGGAAATCAGAGTCTCTGAATGAAACAATTTGGAGCTCAAGTCTGCAGTTAAGGCCAGTTTCCATCAGCATGGCCATTCCTGGCAGTCATGAGCACTACCTGCATCAAGCTGCAAGGCACCAGGCTCAGCGAGGACCAGGTGCCTCCTCTGGTCCTTTCCTGCTCTGTTTTTGTGATGGTGAATGTTTTCTTACCTGCAGTGCTACCTGTGCCTGTGCTGAGAAGCATCAGAGAGCAGCCAACAGTGGGAAAGTGTCTCCTGAGAGACATCACAGGAGTGGAGCATCCCCTGAAACACTGTTTTTAATCCCCCATGCCCAAGTTTTCCGTGATTCTTTCATTTCTATGGAATTTTTTGGTGGATTTTGCACCTGTCAAGTTACCAGCTGTTGTAAAATATTGACATTTTAACTGGACTGTGTTGCAAAGGCTTTGTAGGAATTTTTACTGGAAAACTGGCTCTCTTACAGTTGTAAGATAAAGGTATCACTGTGCCCTCCATTATCCAGAGTCCTTGTTACTTATAACAGGGTCATGTCCTCTGACATGTCTTAATTATGGGGAAATTCCTCAGTCTGCCTTAAAATATTTATCTCCTGTGTGCAAGTGAGGTGTGTTTTTTCCATATTAATGTGGATCTGTAGCCTCTGGGCAGATGCTCACCTCTGATACAGGGAGTGCAGTGAAATTGGAGTTGGTATTTCGGAGATTAAAAGTCAGCTGAGACAGAACAATGCTGGATAGTCTCAGGTGAGGTTTTATGTAAGATTGAAGCATCTTTCTTGCTCACAGAGGAGCACCTTTAATTCCAGTGAAATCTTTAACTCCTCTCAGGCAGGATGGCCTTTCCAATCTGACCTGTGATACTGTTAATAGCCATCCAAGGATTTCCACTTTATCTAAGAAAATGCATAATCAGAGGGGAGGAGAAGTGAAAGAAATCCATGCCTGCACTTAACTCATACAAAGTCTATTTTTATCATATTCAATCAGGAACAATCAGGCACAGAGAGGAGACGCAGATGAATTTGCATGATCAGACTTCTGTGTCTGAAATGTTAATTAAAAGTTATTTTAAATTTGCCTACTGTGCAGAACTTGTTTTTATAGTAGCCCATGTAAGGAAAATATTATTTCACAGGGCTAAAGTGCTCATGATTACTTGGGCTTGTGGATTCTTGGGAAAACCTGCCTGGCAATCAACCTCTCAAAAAAAAAAAATTAAAAAATGTTAAAAAAAATGGAGGGGGTGCAGAAAGAAAGGGAAAAAAGAAACTGGGCTATTCAAGTTCTTTAAGCTCCTGAGCCTTAGGAGGTCTTATTTAAAGCTACTTTAAAATCTGCCCTTTGGCACTGCTTGAGAATCTCCTCTTCCAAAGCTGAATCCAGTGGAGTCTGTTTTAAAGAGGCAGCTCTAGAACAGCATCCCCTTCCCTGCCTCACTGGCTAATCCTGACACTGACACCAGTTAGGAACAGCTCCAAAGGTTTGGGACTGGACTATTGGGGCTGGGTGGGTGCTCCCCAGCTCACAGGGCACTGCTGGTATGTGCTGGCCTGGGAAAGGCCACCTGACCAAAGACTGGCTGAGCCCAAAGCAGGGTTGCTGGTGTGGAGTAACCTGAATTCAGAGAGGCTGTGTTGGAGCAGGAGGGATGTGTTTCTGGGTGAGGTTAATCTGGTTACAGCATGGACTCAGCTAATCAGTGAAGGAGCAAGTCCTTGTTGCAAGCGTATTGGGAAAAGCAGTTCTTGCCAGTTTTTAACTGGCAGGTTTTTAACTATTTAATTAATATTGTCAGACCAGGCTCACCCCTGGCTGCTGCAGTGAGGCTGAGTTAAGCTGGCTCGTGCTGGGCTGGAGCAGGCAGTGCTGGAATCTGCAGAGGAGAGCTCCGTGCTTCCTGCACAAAAGAACACAGAGAGACACTCAAGTTAAAAGGGCTTCTTGGCTTTGGCACTACACTGCCAAAAATGTCTGACCTTTGTCTGTGCAGGTGTTCTGGTTCCTGGAGTACTGTGGGAGATGTTAATGAGCCCATTCTGAGAAGTGCTTTGGAATTTGAGAGGGAAGATGCTCTCGGAGCATTGCTGCCCTGCTGGCATTGTCCTTTACCAGAAATAGTTCTTCTTTCTCCCATTCTGATGTTTCCTTCCCATTTTCTCTCCCCTGTGGTTTACTAGTGTACATCATTCCATGAAGCAAAACAAGCCAAGATCCTCCAACCCCTTCTGCTTTACAGCTTCCCTTCCCTGGTTATCTTGCTAACCCTGCTGTGCTCCATGCTCTGCTCAGTTTTCATTCTTCTGACCCAATTTGGATATAGTAATCCAGTTTCAGTGCCTTGAACAAAGGCATTAGTATTTCCTTTTTCACAGCCATGGTATAGCTCTCACTCAGCCTCCTGCTCTGTGAACTTGCCAAAACTGGGGAAACAAAGCTAACAAGCATAACCTAAAATTGTATTCTCTGTTCTGATTGCGTTTGTTCTCACGTTCATTGTTTGTTTGAGGAGAGAATATAGCTGTGCATCAACCTATGCAAGAGCAGCACTGCACAGAAATAGCTGATGTGAACTGTAAAAATGTGACTTTTTTGCAAGTGGGGTGAATGCTTTGCCTGGGCTCCAGCCCCCTCAGTCAGATCCTGCTGAGCTCCATTTTTAATGGTGACTTTCAAAATAGCAAAGCAGCAGGGAAAACCCTCAGCTCTTCCTTCAGGCTGAAAGATTGTGACTTCCAAGTAACTGGGATGCAAGGATGCAGATAGGTCTGCTTTGGAAAAATGATACTTAATGGTTGTAGGAAACCAAAATCGGCATCCACGTCAGGCTGCCTTGGGGTTTCCTAAACACATTTATAGGCAGATGTACCCAGAAGCATTCAGAACATGGGAGTGTTATGAGAAATCCCTTTTACATGCATGCTCATGTTTTACAAATTAATCTTACACTGTGGAGGGAGAGCCCAGCAGGAGTGGGATGTCACTGGGATTTCCTGCATACAGAAAATTGGACCAGGATGCCTTTGAGGGCTTTCTAAAAAGAGATCTTAGCAGACTGATCCAGGAAAAACTAGTGAAAGTGGGTAGCTTGCTACCTCCCAGGACCTTGGCACGTGTCCATCTGCCTCCTCCCTGTCCCTAGACCCTGGAAAAGATCAAGGGCTTAAATCTTGAGCACTATGTACATGATTTACCAGTGTGCAGATAAAGCTGCATATGTAGCTGTTCATTCAGATCTCACTGTCCCTGTCACTGCACCTGTGCCATTCAGAAAGTCTGCAGTGACATTTGAATGTAGATTAGCCCAGATCATACAGCATTTTTAAATCATCAAGACTATGCCTGTGGCATAATTTAGAAAATTTGGCAGTTGTCACACGAGGCAGAATTCAAGTAGATTGCACAGGTCAGAGCTGGCAAGGGGAAGGACCAGGTGCTGTGGTAGGGGAATGTGCAGGACTGGGTTGTTTTACAGCTCAAGACAAACCCAGGAGTTCTGTACAGTCCTGCAGACAGGCTTTATTGTTAAAAATCAATTATGCTTTCATGGAAATACCCAGATGACTGTGTTCACTTGCAATTTTCCAGTCAAAATGAGGCTCAGCCAAACCACCCAGCAAAGCCTGGGCTGTTACAGAGCTGTCAACCTCTAACTTAAATAAATTATTATATTCAAGTGAATCGAATATGCCCAGTAGCATTTGGGTATATGAGCATCTACCTAATTCTGTGTGCATTTCCATTAAATATATAGTCAGTGAAGTCTTAAAAACCACAAATCAGTCTAGTTTTCTTAAATAAGACCCCAGTGCTGATAGATTGAAATGGGCTTTCTGCCTCTCATTGCATGTCCTGGTGACAACCTTTGCCATGAACAATGAATTAGATTAAGGATGTTAGGTTGGGAGGTAGCAGTAACAAACAGAGCACAAGGAGAAACAATATTCATTCTTCTCATCCTGCTTCAGCCTTGTGCTGAACTCACCACAGTAATTCCAGGGCTTTGCAGGTGTAGACCCACAGGTTAACCATGATTAGGAAATTATTTACATCTTGATCTGCCTGTGGAGTCAAACTGACCTGTGGAGATGGATCTCACCCCAGTGCAAAGCCTGTCCAGTGGAGCTGAGGAAGTGTGATGCCCACACGGTTTCATTCTGTTAGAGAGTGAGGGTGACCCCCAGCTCTGAGTGCAGATTCCCTGGGAGCACTGTGGCTTTGCCAGGCACAGCATCTCTGAGTGCCTGGAGGCCCTTTCAAGGGAACACAAGCCACACTTCATACTCTCTTGTGGATGCTCAACTTCTGTTCTTTATTTTACCACCTCTTTCGTCCAAAATGAAAGATACTTCTCATTTTATGAGAAAACAATAATAATTCCTCATGTCTTAATGAAAAAAGCATCAGCTTCTTCCATGATGTCTGTTAAGCCTTTACACCAGTGTAACACATGACAGAAGGATGAGATACCTTTGAGACTGAAAAACAGATAGAAATATAAAGATGTATATGTATAAATACCAAATATAGATGTGCATATAGCTGGATCCAAAGCATAGATAGATGCTGATGCAAGGCAAACAGTCATCAATCATATCCACTCACAGATAAGTCTCTACTCACAGATAAATTGAGGTTTATATGAATTATTCCATTACTTTGTGTGGGTATATATGCATTGATTTAAAAAAAAAAAGTCATCTCCTTGATAGAAGTCTCTTCCTAATAGACCCCATTAATCAAAGCCTAAATTTACAGTGCCTTTTGTTTTGTTTATTTCCTTTCAGTACATTCATTTTCAAATTATCACCAAATTAACCATGTGCAGAGCTTTAAACTTGGCTGCCACGTGGTAAAGCAGTTCTGGTTCCTCTCCATTACCCTGTGCATTAGTTATTAAGGCACAGTTCAAGGCTCTGTTTAGCCTGGTTCTGCCCTGCACCTAATTGGAATCAGCTAGACTCTTCCTTGTAAATGGGTCAGTCACACAGAAAAAGCATCAAATGTAATCTCAAGATTGTGAAATAAAGCAGAGAAAAAGAAAAAAGGAGATAATTTTATTTCTCCTCATTGATACCTGCCTGGTGGTTAAAAGAAGGATTAAAATGAGGTCATTAAACTTTCCTTGGAGACAAAACCCAGACCTCAGTGGTAATATGATTAATCAAATATAAAAGTGAAGCTATTCTGAATGAATAACTCATTTTTATAGAATATCTAATTACTGAAATGTCGTCTGCTGCAGAAGAAAAAACAGGGGGGGGAAATTAATTGTAATAACAATTCAAGAAGATAAAGTTTTTCTGAATTAGGTCTACACAAGAAGCTAAATTGAGTTGATTAAGTAATTTTGGTTTCAGGAACACCCTTGATGGAAGTTAGTGGTAATGAATTTTTCAGACCTCAGAGTTTAAAATTGCCAAAGACCAGTGATTAAAAAAAAAAAAGTAACGATAGTTTCATTAAAAATTTCAATTTTCTGTCATGAAAAAAGAAAGTGGGGGGGGATATAAGAAACCACTCTTTTGGTCTCTCTCAGATTGGACACATGTAGTACTTAGTGTAAAATCAGGAATAATACAACCTCCTCTCCATGCTGGTGAGTGTAATCTCAGTCAGTTGGAGCTGCAGCACCACACGGGAGGCAGAGCCAGCAGGAGCAGCATGGATTCCACGTGCTTCCTGCATGTGTTCCACTTGGAACATCCAGCACCAGGCCCTCCTGCCCCTGCAGAGCTTCCAGCAGCTGTCACTCGAGGGCAGAGTGGCACATCCATCCCCAGCACCGTGGGGATAACGAAATAGTGCATGTATGTGACACATCAGTTGGTTTGACATTTGGCTTTCTAACCTGCTGGTTTGCAGGTTTGTACAGCTGGGTTAATATTATAGTTAATATTATAATACAAATATATTAATAATAATATAATTTTAAATTTTAATTCATGTTAAATACCATGTAATATTATCAAAGCACAGACAACCCCTGGCCCACGACAGCACCCAGCAGCCATTGCTCACCATCCCCCATTTGTCATGAGTCTCTCATTTGCAGCATCTGGCAGAGCTGGCTCCTGGTTCAGTGTCTCATTTAGCAGGGATTTCTCTCCTGCCTCTCCTCCCCTGTCCAGTCTGTGCAGGATCTAGAGGGAGAAGCCACAGACCACATCCCCAGCCCATGCTTTCCATGGGATTGTCCAGGGAGAAGGAGGTTCCAGGCAGGTGTGAGGTACCTGTGTGCAGTGAGGTGTGACAGGGACAGTGTCACTGACAGACTGCAGTCACTGACGCAATCTCTGGAGTCCAAGGAGATGTCACAGGGAAATGCCCTTGTGACTTTGCCATGGAAATTGCCCCGGGCTCTGCCACCAGATCCATGTGTGTGGATCAGACACTGTTCCCATCAGCTCTGGTGTGTCAGTCAGGCTGGAATTTCAAGGAGAAATGAGACACTGATGCTCCTATATCACATATCTACCCACATTTACATTTTTCTACCTGTTGCATTTCCCTCAAATTTGAATGGTTTCTTGTAGATTTTGTGCCTCTTTCTGCTTTTGGTTATATATGAAATATCCTAATTCTCCTTCTCAGCCCAGACCTGGCCTTGGAGAGCCTCTTTCAGTTGTCTGAATGTAGACACATCATCATGGTTAGTCTGGATGTCCACACAGCCCTGGCTGGTCCATGTCTGCCAGATATCCCAGGCAAACACCCATTTGTGCTGGATTATTTCATTATCTTAAAAGTCCACAGCATCTCAGGCACTGGTGTGAGGCTGAGAAATTTAAATACATTCTTTAACTCCATTATTGGAAGGCACTGAAATAAATCCCCTCCTGAGGTTGGCTAACTTCCTTGGGTAGGCAGGTTTTTAATTCTTCAATATTCTGTTGCTTTTAAAACAGTTTCTTCTGAGGGCTGTCATTTTAAGAGGATATATATCTGGAATTTCATTAAGCGCATTTCACTTACGAAATCTTTAGTGACATGCTGCAGGGGGGGAAAAAGGGAGATTTAGCAAAGGATTTGGGAGTGTTGTGAGTTTTCTCTTATCAAATCTTTCTAACTGTCCAGGATGTCTTAAAGCGTCCCAATTGTAGAAGAAAGGGTCACAACACAGAGAACAGCCAGTTAAAATCAGGGAATGGTTGAAAGGTTTCACAAAGTTTTTTTGAGCATGGTAGGGTTTTTCATACTGCCCAGCATAGTGCAATAACAGGTTTTAATTGCTAAAAAACAAAAAAGTGGAAATAATAGTCTTTTCTTTCCTGAATTTACAAATATAGAGTGACTCCATCTTTTCTTTGACTCAATATCCTGTGTTTCTTGCTGCATTTCTCTGCTCCATTCCACAGGAAATGTTGTAAACAAAATTTCAGCAAGAAGCCTCTTTTTCGTGGCAAGGCTGATAAATTACACAGTATTTAGTGCAGTCTTTTCTGTGCTCTGAGTTACTGTAAACAGGCAGGCATTTCTTTAGAATGCCAGATTCTCACCTAGGTGAAGGTGGTGGGGAGTTGGACTCAGTGACCTTTACGTGTCCCATCAAGCACAAACCATTCTGTAATTCTGAGATTTTAGGGTTCCATCCTTTCCTGTAGAAACCCTGGCACAAATCTCTTGTGAGTGCAAGTTCTCACTCTGCTGGCAGACACTGCCATTATATTTTAAGCATCAGTAAGGACATTGTGGCACCAGTGCATTAGATCATGTCTTTAAACCACAGAATAAACCACATTTTTAGAATAAAACACCTGCTTCAGTGGCTTTCTCTACAAGACTGCTCCATCCAGTCAGGAACCCTTTTCATGGCCAGATCAGAGGTCTTCCAGTACCTGGTGATGGAGTTCCAATTGCTCATCAAAGAAACTAAACCCCCCTCTGTGTGCTAATTCTCAGACTAATCTGGAAATAACAGAGATTTCAATAGCAGTGCAGAGGAAGTTTGAGCAGGAGTCAGTGTGCAGATGGGCTGAGCTGTGCTGCACAGGAAACTTGTTAAAAATCTCAATACCAGGATTATAGCATATGTAAAAAATCAGTTTCAGTGCTCTCATAATTCTTCCTTTCCCAAATACCCATCTTGAGATCCCAGAGGCACATGAGCAGCTTTCATATGCCTTAAAATCTGAAGAAATTAAATTAAAAACTCATTATGGGGAATCAACGGTTAATAAGAAAATCCTAAACCAGACTTATCAACTTAAGGCCCTTCTTTATGAAACTTTATTACAGGTGCCTGAATTAAAACATCCCCTCCTAGACACATTTCAGCAAGAGATACAGAACCAGACCTGTGGAGTACATTTTGCTCACTTAGGAGCTGAGCTCTCTCACTCAATTTTTGCTGCTCTGGTTTACGTGTAAATCAGGAAAATCATGTTTTCAGAGTGTTGCTCAAAGCAGCGTGGTTATTTGCTGCTTTGCAGTTTGCAGGAGAAGGAAATGCGAGGCCTGATGTGCCAACAAATGAATTGATTGCATCCTCTTTTTAGGGAGCTGGTTATTTGAGAGAGTAGAAGCACCTTGGGAAGCCCTGATGCCATGGTGGGGGATGCAGGGGGCACTGCTTTGGCAATTCCAGGTCAGGGTATCCAAACCCATGGTGGTTTGATTTGAGGTGGTGGTGGAGCTTCCCAGCTGGGAAGCAGAACAAGTTTATTGTGCCTGTTTCTCCCCAGCCCATACAAACCTGTTTGGGCTCCCCAGTGCAGCTCAGAGCCTGGGATCCAGCTCATCCCAGTTCCCTGCCAGCCTTCCTGGGGCTCTTCCATCCCAGCAGCTCAGTGAGGATCACAGGGCTCTGTGACAATGCACTGGGGAGATCAATAGGCTAATCCAGGCTGACCTAATGGATTTATCAAGTAGCACATGAATTAATGATGTTCTCAGGATTCTGCCCCAGCACAGGGCACAGCTCCAGCCTGTTCTGAAGCTGCCTCAGGAGACAGGCAAGTCACTTCAGCCTTTGGTTCTGCAGCTGAAGGGAAGCATAGGGCTGTCAAGCACTGTAAAGCCATGATGCATCTGTGCAAGAAAGTTCTGTTACATAAATGTATGTATATAAGGGTTTTTTGTGAGAATGAGGCTTTGTAGGCAGTTCCAGCTGTTTTAAAATCTATGTCTCTATTTTAAAGAGAGCATTACTAATTACACCTGACAATCAAATAGTCTGCAGAAAAGTATCAGCCACTTTTTCCTGCTGTTAATTCTGTGGGCAAGAAACAAAGGTATGTTAGACAAGAGAGCAAATGAAATGTTCAAAGGATCCTTGTCTAAAACTGAAAAATAAAGGGCTGTGCTATCAGATCAGAATTTTAATGTATATTGTTTCCGCTGGCTCCTGACATAAAATCTTTCATTGTTGGGTATAACCATTGTTAAAGGTCACTGTTGCAAAGGCTACATCATTTAGACGAGATGAGATCCCATTTTGGATAAATGCACAATTTTAGTTCCTAACAAGGAGATAGTATCAGGATTTGAATGTACAAGAGTGTCGGTTTACGGATTAAAGGCTTTTGTGTTCTGGAAACCACACTATGCCAGAGATTTCATGAGTTTCACTGAGATGTGCAAGTCCCCAAAGTCAAGTAGGTTGATTAAAGTGGTTCTTTATAGCCTTTGAAATAGAGATAAAGTACAACTTTCCTACATGGGGTTAATGTAGAAATTTTTTTTCTTGACAGGGCTATATGCCTTCCAAGGACATAATTTTAATCTCTTTTTAAACCTTTCATACGAACATTATAAAAAGCTCCTTTGTGTTGTAATGCATTTTTATAAAATATCTAAATTTCTATGCAAACTTCAACCCTCCTTTAAGATATATTTATTTGGAAATGGTTATCTTGCAGCAGAATGGTGTCTTGTGTCATAATTTCTGCAGCATCTTTTCATACTATCAAAAGAATGTAACATCTGATAATGGAAAAAAAATTAGTGCTCTTTGTTAGATATGCAAACTGCCTTTTTTTTTTTAATATCCTTTTACTATTATGTGTTCTGAACTCCTGGCAAGTACTCAAAGAGTCTTTGAACCAAGGTGAAACCTACACATTCCTTCCTCACACCGGAGTCTGAAGTGAGAGGGTTTTCTTCTGCTGCTGCTGAAAGAGAGAGTATTGCTTTATTCTCCTCTGCTCCAGCTTTGTCTTCATATTCAAAGAGTAGAATTTGCATACTGATCCAGAGTTAGTCATTACTTGAGATTTTATAAAAATGACACCGGTAAAGTGTAAAGCCAGTGGCTGTCACCTGTGGCAGGAACATGACAGAGGTTGTCTGTGCTCCAGCCTGAGAACAGCTTCAGAAGTGCCAAACTTTAAGGCTTGCTGTTGTTTTTCAAACTCTCCCAAAGAAAAAGAAACCAGCACGTGGAGACCATGCTGAGCATCACTCAGGCTTCCTGCACAGACTCCTGTGAGCAGGTGGGTGCCTTGTCTCCACCACACCATGCATAGAGCTCAGAGGGCTCCTGTGCAGGCAGCTGAGCTGCTTCAGCAGCACAAACTGCTGAGGACTAAGGCAAAACTTCCAAAGCATCTTTTCAACGCTGGTGAGCTCATTGTCTTGTGCTTCTTGGCTGGGCTGGGCAAGGCTGATGCTGCCTGAGCACCACCAGGCAGTGCCTGCAGCCTGGGCAGCTCCTTTGAGAGGGAGAACCGTGACAGCTGGGTGTGAATGCACTCATGATGGACTGTGGAGTAGATCCACATGGATGTGAAGCTGGAGCAGGGATGCTGCAGTGCAGGGGGTTTTGTGGCCATAGACCTGAAAAAAACAACAGCCCAGAGGTTTATGGAGGGGCTGCTGGCTGGTGTAACACAGCAGCCTCAAAAAGGGGTGAGGACATCAGTGGTCATCACTCGAGACCTCACCAGAGTGAGTAGTTTAATAAAACCAGAAATGAGCATCTCAAAGCCTGGCTTGCAAAATAAGGCTGACTTTACAGGGGTTTTGTGGGGATTTGAGCAAGCTGGTGGTCTCCTTTGCACACAGTGTGACTGTCACAGCAGCCGAGAGCCAGGGCTGGGATAACTCACAGCCCCAGCACAGCCATCCCTACAGCAAAGGATATTGGAAATTAAAGGTCACAGAATTGATAGTAAGGCTTAAGAAAACAGCAATTAGTCTGCTAGGAAGAAAAGCTAAATTACCAGTAGTAGGAGTAGAGGGGGGGGAAAAAAAGAGCATTATTGATCTGAATATCAAGTTGGCAGATACGCAGAGTACAATCTAGAGGTTTTTTACACCTCTGGGCTTATTCAACCACCACAATAAAAAATGCAGGCCTATAAAGATGGAATAAGAAGCAATCAATTAGGATGGCATTTGCTTGTTTCCCTGCTGCAGTTGGGCAGGCACATCACAATTAATGATTTATTAGGAGATTTTCATCTTCCCCCCCC